>JANUYF010000002.1:173884233-174401733 GCA_026167975.1 Phrynosoma blainvillii | reverse complement strand
GGGAAAGGTTGCCTACCCCTGGTCTAGATCAAGAGAAGTAATAGTGCCACTCTATTCTGCTTTGGTCAGGCCTCACCTGGAATACTGTGTCCAGTTCTGAGCACCATAATTTAAAAAAGATGTGGAGAAACTGGAGCGTGTCCAAAGGAGGGCAGCTAAAATGGTGAAGGGTCTGGAAAGCAAGCCCTATGAGGAACGACTTAGGGAGCTGGGGATGTTTAGCCTGGAGAAGAGAAGGCTGAGAGGTGATATGATAGCCGTGTTTAAATATTTGAAGGGATGTCATATCGAGGAGGGAACAAGCTTGTTTTCTGCTGCTCCAGAGACTAGGACCCGAAACAATGGATGCAAGCTGCAAGAAAAGAGATTCCACCTCAACATTAGGAGGAACTTTCTGACAGTGAGGGCAGTTCAACAGTGGAACACACTCCCTCGGAGAATGATGGAGTCTCCTTCCTTGGAGGTCTTTAAGCAGAGGCTGGATGGCCATCTGTCAGGGATGCTTTGATTGGGAGTTCCTGCATGGCAGGGGGTTGGACTGGGTGGCCCTTGTGGTCTCTTCCAACTCTATGATTCTATGATTCTATGATAAAGAAAACAAAAATAATGACCCCTGAGGACCTTCACAAGCTCAACCTAGACAATGAAGAAATAGAAATAGTAAAAGGGTTTCCATACCTGGGATGAAACGTTGATAGAAATGGGGAATGCAGTCAGGAAAGCAGAAGAAGATTAAGAATGGGGAGGGTGGCTATGAAAGAACTAGAAAAGATCCTAAAATGCAAAGGTATACAACTCAGAGGTTAGAATTATACAAGCCATCATATTCCCTATTACCATATATAGATGTGAGAGCTTGACAGTTAAGAAAGAGGATAGGAGGAAAATCAACTCATTTAAGATAATGTGTTGCTGGAGAAGAGTGCTGAGGATCCTATGGACAGCCAAAAGGATAAACAAATGGGTCCTAGAGCAGATCAAGCCGGAAACCTCCCTGGAAGCCAAGATGACCAAACTAAAGCTATCGTACTTTGGACACATCATGAGAGGAGAGGACTCTTTGGAAAAAATATAATGCTGGGAAAGGTGGAGGGAAGTAGGAACAGAGGAAGGCCACATGCCAGATGGATGGACTCTATGAAGGAGGTCACTATGGGTATTAAGGGGTTTCAGGAATTAAGCAGAGCAGGGGAGGACAGGGGGTCTTGGAGATCTCTCATCCATAGGGTCACCATGGGTCAAGATCAACTTGAGGGCAGTTAACAACAACACAAAATCATCCTCTCTTCCCTTTCCCCTTCCCTACCAACCCCTCTCACTTCCCCACCTTACTTTTCTTCCTACCTTCTACCCTTCTAATCACTTCCACATACTTTCATCACCTCCCGAAACCCCTTTTATTTACCCCTAAGTATAAAATTTCTCCATCACTAATCTAATATCCTGTTCCCATTTCCACCACTCAGTAATTATTGTAGCATTTATAACTTTCTTATATATACATTATCACATTAAATTGCACCAATCATTTTGTAACATATTTTGTACTTAACCATAAAAAAAGAAAACAAATAATATTTATCACTACTAATCAACATTATTTTCCTTAGTCTACAATATAACCAATCCAACAAATAAAGTAATTGTCTATATTCCCTTAACCTTTTATACTAATAACCACAGTTTCTCCCCATTGTTCCTTTATATATTTCCTTAACACATCCCATTCTATTTCAGATCCCTCCATTGAGTTATCACTAATCATATTTGTTAATTTGTCCGCTTCCATTATATCATACAGTTTTAAAATCCAGTGCCTTATATCCAGAGTAGATTTTGCTTTCTATTTTTGCACAAAATTAATTCTTGTTGCTGAAGTCATATAAAATAGGATTTCACCAAACTTCCTTTCTTCTTCCCCTTCATACGTTCCCAATAGCAGGTATTCTGCTATTCTAAATGTATATTTAATATATTATTAATTATTTGATTTATCAACTTCCAATATTGTTTTACCTTTTTACAAGCCCACCAACAGTGGTAATACAGACATGGAGCTTTCCCACACTCCCAGCATAAATTATCAGTTTCTAAATAAATTTTAGCTAATTTAACAGGTGTGAGATGCCACCAAAGGTACATCTTGTACCAATTTTCTTTTAGACTTTGAGCAGCTGTATATTTCAGACCCTTATTCCATATCTTTTCCCAATATTCCAATTGGATTTGGTGACCCACATCTTGTGCCCAACTAATAATTGTTTTCTTGACAACCTCCTCCTCCTCCATATCCCATCTGAATAAAATATCATAACATTTCCCAATCAAAACTTTTCTTGTTTTATCCTCATTTAAAATATTTTCCAATCATGAGTCTCTATTAATTCTCCCAAAGTTTTTAATGTCCTTTTTGGCTTATTCACATATTTGTCTATATTAAAACCAACCACAGTTTACTCCTTCTGCCGCTAAAACCTCCTATGTTTTAATTTTTACTTCTTCACCTTGTATTATAAGAATGTCTTTATATTTACTCCATCTTCCTTCTCTATGTATTTCTTTTCTATAGAAAGCTTTGTGGGGTGAGCTCCAATTCAGTATTTAATTCTTTTTTTATGTTTTTTTTTCAAAGTATTTAGAAGGGATCTTCTTATACAGTGATTATTTATTAGACTATTTGATTTTTCTTTATCATAAATTAAGTATGCATGGAACCCAAATCTTAACTTATATTACGAAGTATGTTGTCTAACGTGGCTAAAAGACTAGATATTATTAAAAGATAGAAGACTTTTAGAATAGGAGAGGGCCTGAAGTTTGGGTTCCATGCTTCAATGTCCTCCCTTTTGAGCAGGACTAAGCAGCAAGAATTTACATTTCTAGGAGGGTTTTCAGCTTTTATTGGGTCATGTCCTACATTGCAGCCTTCTGTCCGGGAGGCATTCCAGAATGTCCTCCCTTTTAAGCATGACTTAAGAAGCATAAATTTATATTTCTAGGAGTGTTTCAAGCTTTTATTGGGTTATGTCCTACATTTTCCTCAAATGTCTTCCATTTTGCAGGGACTTGTCCTCCTTTATGGTAAAACAGAGTGCCCATTGGTTTTGTCTTCTGCACATTCTCTGTTGCATTACTAGGTAACATAAACATTGCCTTATGTGCCTTTAAGATGCTTGTCAACTTATGGTGACCCTATTTATTTCATAGGGTTTTCTTAGGCAAACTCAGAGGAGGTTTTGACAGTTCTTTCCTGTGAAATATAGCCCACAGCACCTGATATTCACTGGCAGTTTCCCATCCAAGTACTAACTAGGGCTGACCCTGCTTAACTGAACAAGATCAGGTAGGATCTGTTACCTTTAGGGTATTTAGGCCTGGAGATAATACAAGTCGCCAGTGCGAGAGCATGAGGTGGGGAGATGTGTACACATTAGAGCCGTGATTCGCAAACTCTGGTTTTCCAGATGTTTTGGACTTCAACTCCCAGAAGCCTCAGCTATCTTGGCTAATGGTTTGCAATTCTAAGAACCAAAGTCCAAAACATCTGGACAGCCAGAGTTTGGGAATCATTGCTTTAGCTGTTACAGTGGGAGAGAATTAACACTTAATTGTTGGTCATGCTTGAGGATATTTATGGACCTTTTCCACCACACCATCCCTCTACACAATACAGTCGGCCCTCCATTTTCGCGGGGATCCGTTCTGGAACCACCACCCCCACAAAAATGGACACTCGCCAATATTCAAGCCCCATAGGTTTGAATGGGGTGCGTGCCTGCTGGCATGCACAGGGTGTGTGCCACAGGCGCACACCCCATCGAAGTTAAAGGAGGTTCCCCCCTCCATTAATATTTAAGTATGCAGATCTCAAGTCCGTGAGAATGGAGGGGCGACTGTATTTATCTATTTACCATATATATTTGTGAGATAATGGCTGGTAAGATTTGTTTAGGGGTGGGTTGCTTTTGCCTCCCTATGAGGCTGAGAGTGACTTGCCCAAGGTAACCCAGTGGGCTTCCATGACCCATGGGTGTTTCCTGTTACCTGTTAGTATGACAAGCAACAGCTGCTGAAATTTCCTCTTCTACACAACCATTAAAGGGACAGGAGTCCCCTTCAGTTTTCATTCTGGCAACCCTCAGATGAGTCAGGGACAGAAGAAGGCGGCAGAAAGGCCTGGAGGCCAGCCTTGAAGTCGAGGAAAGATGGGAATGTAAAGGGGATTCCCTCTTGGATTTGGAAATGGGCTAAGCAATACCTTCTCTCCCCTCCCTCCCCCCCCAGGCCTTTATATTTGTTGCCCAATCCTTGTTCTTGCATGCACAAGCCTCCGCTTATGTTAGTGAGGGTGGCGTGAGATCCCTGCCTGGTGGACTGTAGGATGGAGGAGATGGTGCCATTAGGTAGGTCTCCAAGGCTTCTTTGGCAACCATGGGATGGCCCTGCTGAGAGCGCTACATCATGAAACCTCTGGTAGGCAGGATTTGACTGGGGGTGACTCATGAGGCTAGATTTTTGGGAAATTTTACTTGTTCAAGGATAAGCGGTGTTGTCATGCCATATTCCTTCTGTCCCAATGAGCAACCACAACTACTCCTACCCATTTGGTCTGCTCCCTCCGGGTCTGTTGCATATCAGTTTCCATGCGCTGCTTCTTCCTCCTAAGTTCAATAAGTCCTCCCTTGGCCTGTGCTGTGTGTCACCCACTGCACCTGCCTCTCCTTCAGGCACAGAAACCAGGAGATAAAGGTTGCCAAACAGATTCTCCACTTGCCACCATGTCTGAGCTGGTGAATCTAGTAGACACACAATGAGCCACACTCTTGCATCGTAGTGAGCTGACTCATCCCATGTACACATTCACACCCTCCAATATTTCACAGCTGGAAAACAGAGTACGTGTAGCCAAGCAACATCAACAAGTGGAGACATTATTAATGGCGAAATACACACAAGCTAGGAGAGGCTGCAGCAGTTTGCTTTTGCCTGAGCTGACTGGGGAGGGCAAGGTTCTGCCCCTTCCTCTCTGCAGGGCTGGGTGCAAACTACTTTTGTGCTTTATATACTCAGTACATGTTATGCCTTATATACTCAGTATATATGCAGCAAATGAAGTAAGGTGAAGACAAAGAAGGGAAGAGAGAGAATCTGGGATATTTTTAAAGCAGCTGGAAAAGAGGGATGACAGGATTAATTGGGACAAATTAATTATCCCAATAATAATAATAATATGGTCCCTGCCAAATTGGGACAGTTGGAGGATATTTTCACTCTTCCAGGAACAGCCACCTGCATGATGTACAATGATCACATCTCCAAAAAAGAGGAAATTCATCATCACACACAAAAAGAGCTCCAAAAGTTGATACAGATTTGCCCACAATTCACATATGCTAACATTTGTATAGACGTGCAAAGGTGGAAATGTTTATTGTATTTAAATCAGATACTGAATGTATCTCATTATAATGAGGAAGAATGTGACCAGTCCAAAGGACTCTTCTTTTCAGTCCATCTACTAACCATCGATGGAGAGCTTCCAATTCCTTGGTCTCCATTCTTAGATCCTTTTCAGACAGATGGGGGTCTCACAATAGTAATTAGAAGACACCATACAACTATTCCATCTCCCCCTCCTCATAATGGATTTTCTGCAATTAAAAAAATGGAAGAAGCAGTAGACAAACAAGGGAGAATCTCATATAGAGAAGGATATTGTGTAACGCTGCCCAAAAAACTCAGTGCTTAAAGTAGGACAATGGTGTGATAAAATCTGTGGCTAGAAATTGACTTTAAAGACCACCCTGTTCTTAGGATGCTTGATGTATAAAACAGATGTTGTATTGGGCAAATAGATGATGCCTCCAGATAGAGAACTCTCCTCTAGAAAGCTATGGCTGCCCTGTTTCATAGCCATCTTGATCACAAAGGTTTAATTTAAAAAATCAGTGTCAGCTTTTGAGGTTTGTGTAGGATTAAATGATGCCTCCCCATCTTTCTTGAAAGGTAATATTGCCTCTGCCCCTCAGAGACAAATTCTAAATGTGCTTATGTCCACACATTCATCTTTGTCCTGCATTTCTGTCCCCAAATGTCACAAATGTCTCTGCTCAGCAGAAATTCAAGGACACTACAGCGTAGCTCTGCTTATGACGACTGGGGTTTCTAAGCCTGAAAAAGGCATTCTTTATGAAACCAACATAGTAGGAAATTTGGCATGGAAAATCTAGTTTGTGAACACAGCTTGGAAAAGTTAAGTTCTTTGGACTACGACTCCCCAAACTCTACGCTGGTTAGGGGATTCAGGGAGCTGTAGTTTTAAAAAAGGACTTTTCCCAGCTCTGCTTATGAAGGGTATAATTTGACCAAAGATCAAGGGTGTCACATTTCCAAAGATTTACCAAAGGGCAAGCTGAACTCCAGTGACATCCATTTTTGTGGCCACCCAAAATATAGTTGTCATTTCTCTTTTTGAGAGCTTAGGTTATATAAAAACATTCAGGGGTATTTCAAGGACAGGCCTCTGGTTTGGTGAAAATCCATTCTGTATCCCTAAAGTGATGCAATTTTCAAAATTCCCCCTTTAAACCATTATTTAATTAAAGGAGTAGGTGCTGCTGGGCAGATTGTAGTCCAACAGTAGAACCTGTTTCCCAAAATAAAAATGGTGACTATTAGAATTAACAGAACAGCAGCAGTATGTATTTGTGGGTTTGGAAAGAGATGCAGCTGCTTTTGTGTGTTTGTACATGTGCATTTGGTATAGAAGGCTCCAGAGCCTGGAAAAGTTACTTTTTTAGACCACAGCTTCCAGAACAGCATGGACCATGGCTATGCTAGGAAGGGATTTTTGAGAATTGTAATTCGGAAATGTAATTCAGTGGATGATAGATGAAACACTCCATGCAATAAAGGAAAGAAGAGAGGCACCCTGACACTGGCTTGGCTTTAATTCTGATTAAGGAGAATGGCACAGGATTGTCTCCTCCCGTATAATCTGCCCCATGGTCTCAGGTCCTCTGGCGGACATTTACTCCAGTCAGCCAGGACTAGCTTGACAACTGTCAGCCAAAGGACTTTCTCTTCAGCCGCCCCGAGACTGTGGAATAACTTGCCGGAAAAGATTAGACAGCTGAAGATACTGTCTGAATTTAAAAGAGCATTGGAGACCAGTCTCTTCCTGCAGGCTAACCCAGATGATTTTTAAGCTGTGAATTTTAAATGATGACTTTTAAATGTGGATTGTTTCAATATGTGTATATCATGTCCTTTTAAATTGCATGTAGGTCCTTTTAAATTGATATGCATTTTAACTGATGTGTTGTAACTCATGTGGTGTGTTTGTTAATTATTGTTCCCTGCTTCGATCCATGGGGAGAGGTGGATAAGAAATAAATAGTATTAGTATTAGTATTAGCGTTAGTATGTGAGGGGTAGCAATAACCACCAGTAATGGCAGCAGTAAAGGGAGTAACAAGAGCCAAACTTATTAGATTGAACTTTGCAGGAGAATAGCCTTCATAGGTGGACTGACAATTGATAGGATCAAATGGGCATTTTGAAAAGTAAAAAGGGAGCTGCATAATAGATGATGGACAGAGCAGAACACACAGCTGACAACCACAGCATAAAACAAAACAAAACAAAACAAAAGAGTCATAGATAAGCCTCCTCAGAGAAAAGCACAAGGGAGGCACAGAAGGACAGGTTGCACACCTGTAACAGTATTTCTTTGAGTGGTCATCTGCTCATCACAGAGACCACGAAGAAGGTGTTTATATCCTACTGTAGTCAGAATTAGAGACAGACAGAGGGATATTGTTTCTCTTAGAAAACACATATCTTTATTTGATCCACCTGCCACCTCTAGTCAAACATGTTTTTTAAAGCAATACAAAAAATCTGTCAGGCATCTTTGCCACAGGCCAGTTAAGATGAGGGAACAGTTATTCTTCTTTTAATGCTTCTTCAGTTTTTTTGGGGAAAAGAATCCACCTGTCTAAGGGCCTTGGCAGACGGCTAATAAAGCCGTCTCCGAGGCAGGGAAGAGGAGGGGCAGCCGCACGCTCGGCGCCCCTTCCTCCTCCCGAGGTTGCCCTCGGAGCAGCTGGCCCTCCGCACGGCCGGCGCTCCCAGGGCAACCTCCCGCCGCATCGTCCGCACACGCTGTGGCAGATAAGTCAGTGAAAGTGCGCCCTACGCTTTTAGGGCGCACTTTCACTGACTTCTGAAAGGAGCGCTGATTTAGCGCTCCTTTCAGGGGTGCTGATGGTGCACCGCGGTGCGGATGCCTCTGTCCCGCGGCGCACCGTCCCACGGCGTCCTGGAAGCTCTCGTCTGCTTCCCCCCTAACTTAGCTCAGGTTTTGTGATACTTTGTGATACTGGGTTGGTGGGTTTGTTTGTTTGAACAAAATGAATATAAATGTTTGGGATTCTGTCAATCTTTTTCTTATATATATAGAAGTCGCCATTTCAGTCTTTTGGTACAAAACCAACAAAGACTATACAGCTCACCATATTGGATGCACAGAATGCTGAATTTTATTATCATTATTTCCTTGGTTTTATAATACTGGGTTTTTATTCATTCTGTAAACCACTACAATTTTAGCACTGAAAGTGAAAAGTGTATACAATCTTGGAAGAAAGGAAAGATAGTTGTCCTGTGAGTTGGTGTAGTTATTTTTTGGTATTCAAAGAATATGGAGGGAGGAGAGGTTATTGTGCAGTCACTTAGCCCCATTCATAAATTGTCGGGTATCTAGACACCACAGATTTCTAGCTGACATTTCGTAGTACTACTAGTCAAAAGACACAGCAGATACAGTGTTTTGTCTTTCCCCTCTTAACAAGTTTTCTATGATAAAGAAGATGAACAAAATGGTGGAAAGACAAGACACAGAGAGTTTACATATGGAAGATGGTGATGCCTGGACCCCAAGATAAAATTTTCTGAATGTAGCGGGGAGGGGTGCTGTATATTATAAATCTCACCTGTACGCACCCACTCTCAAGGAGAGAAAGAAATTATAGCAACACAACATCTTTTGGTTAGTAGTGCTAGGAGCCATTCTTCTGGAAACAGCTGAAAAGAGATCCATTGACTGTGGGAATTGTAGTCCAAAACATCTGAAGGGCACTAGGTTATCCAAGGCTGTAATGGTGTTTGTTTAATAACGTGGAGGGAATCTGAATTGTTTTAGGTTTCTCTAATATTATAGTATCAACTCACACAACACCCAACTGAACTTCTCTGTGAAATGTTGCGATGTGATTTGAATTAGAATATACATATGTTCTCCTGTTCTTCTAACATGTTTGTTTTTCAATACCTGTATTCAACTACATTTGATTTAACTGACTCTTTAAAATGTATTCAGTTGATATCATAACTACTAAGCAAAAGGGTAGAGTTATCAAAAAGTTATGATAGGTATGGATTTGGGATATGTATGGGTAGTATGGATTTGAGAATTCCCCTTCCCCTTGTGGGGATATTTTTCCTATTTGATAAGTGATATGCATTAATATTTAGCATTTCGCTTGCTGTGGCTGATGGCATAAAAGGCATTGCAGACAACATCAGACAGTGGAAGTGTAATTGCAAATAGTACATTCTTACTTTTTGTGGCTATATTGCTTGTACTTCTAACCAATTATTAAGGACACATTTCACTGAACAGGTGGCAAACACACACACCCTCAAAATATTTTCGGATTTTGAGATCAATTTTCAAAGAAAATAGCAACACTCACAAAACTGCAGATACTCATTCAGGTCCATAATCTACTTGCTTTCTCTGTCTGTACAGCCCCCAGTTTAGAAACCAGAGGCACAGTCATCTAATCTACCTGATAATTAAACCGTGCATGCCAGTCCTTACTTGCTGCATGGCTGAGATTCAGGACTGTGCAACTTGGAAATAAATTCCAAACTACTGTGTTTCTAACCATAGAGTTCAGAGTGCCATAACAGGTTTGGAGCCTTGTCAGAGATGTCATTCCACATCTATTTCAGCAGCAGGCTAAGGTCTTCCAAACTGACCAGCCATATGTTGCTGGAAGCTGATATCAGTGGTGCTTAAATTTATATTTGAATTTTTCTACTATTCATTGGCCTGAGCCTGGAGTAAACATAAGTGTCTCAGATGACCAGTGTTGCCATTAGGCAGAGTGAGGCAGTTGCCTCAAGTGGCAGGTATATTGGCTGCAGCACAGGTGCCTGTTCTTCTGTGTTGAATAGCAGAAGTGTGTGTTCCAGGCAACCTATGAAATGGAGGATGCTGTCTTGTCACCAATGTTGCAACCAGATTCAGTAGCCAGCCCAGGAGTGTCACTAGGGTTGATATGTAAACAGATCTTGTAGCACCTTTGAGACTAACTGAAAGAAAGTACTTGGCAACATGAGCTTTCATAGACTTAAGTCTACTTCCTCACATGGATTTGGAGAGATCTACTGAGGAAGTAGACTAAAGTCTATGAAAGCTCACGCTGCCAGCTTCTTTCTTTCAGTTAGTCTCAAAGGTGTTACAAGATCTCTTTACATACTGATTTTACAGACTAACACAGCTATATCTTTGAGTTGTATCACTAGGGTTGGTGTCACCCTAATGCAGTAACTCACATTGTCACCCCCAGGAGTCTGCCTCCCTCTTCCCATGGAGCAAAGACAGGGATGGGAAAGGCACTGGACTGGGGGCCCCCAGGGATCCCCCCAATCTGCAGATGGGGGAGAGAGGCTCAGAAGAGGAGGAGGATGGTACTGTTGCAGCAGCTTCACCTAGTCTGACATACCAAAACAGACACACATCTCACAGGTAGTATCAGATGGGGAGAGAGCATGGGAGAAGAGAGCCGCAGAAGGAGAAGCCACAGTAGGCAGAGAGAGGAGCTCACCATCTGCCCTCCTCCTCTTGACCTCCTTGTTGCCATCCCTGTTCCAGGCAAGGTGCCTGGCATCCCTCAAGCTGCTCTCCTCTCCCATCCACCCACTGAAACTACTGATGGGGATGGGGTGCTGCCACCACCCAGCAGCCCCTTTCAGGTCTGGCAGAGGAGCTGGCCCTGCCTGGAAATAGAGACGTCAGAGACAGTAGCAACAGTGGCAGCCATGGACCGCTTCCCTTCACCACAAGGAAATGAATCTGTGGGCACCACTGCCACCGTTGCCTCCCTTTCTTGCCTAGCCAGCAACTCTGCCAGACCCAGAAGAGGCAGAGGTGGTCTAGCTGCTGGAAAGGCCAGGAGGGGGGTGGTCTTGAGATGGACAGTGAGGTCACCTTAGTGGGGTCACCTGGTGAGTTTGAAACCACCACACCCCAACACACACACACACACACACACACACACCCTAGTGATGCCCCTGAGCTTCAGGTCTATTTGGCTCCTGGAGGTAGAACTGGAGGAGCATCTTCTTGTTCTCTGATTCAGAGAGCAAAGTGTTTTGAACCATGTTTCATTGCTTCAGGAATTATGGTGCAAAGAGCCACTGTAAGGATCTAAATCAAGCTCAATGAAAAGAAGTTGGACTTAAAAACTAAACTAGGTCAATCAGTGCTGGCTTCCTGTTCAAGGATAACTTTACCAAACTGTTATCTGCTTCTCTTCTCCTGTCTTAGCATATTCTAGAATCTAGACAGTCTTGCCTGGAAGAAATCAGCAACTTAGCTCCAAAACACACTGCCAAAATAATCCAGTCTGAGATAGCTTTAACTGCCCTGGCTCAATGCTAGGGAATTCTGAGAACTGCAGTTTTATGAGATATTTAGCCTTTTCTGTCAAAGAGCTCTGGTGCCACAATAAACTACAATTCTCACGATTCCCTAGCATTGAGCCAGGGCAGTTAAAGTGGTCTCAAACTGGATTATTTTGGGAGTGTGTTTTGGACCTTATTGGTGATCAGCACCAGACAGTTGGCATTTAGATTTTCATGGCGGATTGGGGGCATTGTGATTTTGTGGAGCACAGCAGTGGTGCCTTTAACTGGCACCAGGTACCAGGTCTGAAGTCAACAAGATGTTGAAGGTTTTTATCTTTCCACCATGGTACTAGTCTGTTAGATGGATCTTCTGACCATTTAGAAGTAACTTTCCCATTATACCTGTTCTGTACTCAAAAGAACTGCCATGTGCTTTGAATCCCAGACACTTGAGAAGAAGAAGGCAAAGCCTTGCAGCTCCAAGGTATACAGATAAGTCAAGAGAAGGAAATAGGCAGAGTAGGAATACAGCCCAGATTTCCTAGGCTACTGCCACATTGCAGAATTAATGCAGTTTGATATCACTTTAACTGTCATGACTCCATCCTATCTAGTCCTAGGATTTGTAGTTTGTTGTGGTACTGGAGCTCTCTGGCAGAGAAGGCTAAAGAGCTAACAAAGCTACAGATCCCAGAATTCCATACCATTGAGTCATGGCAGTTAAAGTGGTACCAAACTGCAATAATTATGCAGTGCAGATGCAGCCCTAGTGAGACATGGTCAAATCCTACTTGTGCTAGTTCAACCTGATGTGTATTGAATTCAAAAGTTTTCAAGCCAAGTTGAAAAGCACTTCCCATAACCCAGCTACATCTGAATCTGGCTCCTTGCTGATATTTTACCCTTTCTCAAAAAAACAAAAACAAAACCCTACTGCCGTTCAGGATTGACAATTGTAGGTGTGAGCCAATGGTGAATTCTGGTGCAAATACTCATTGTGGCAAGCTAGATACAAATGGTTTATTTGCCATTGACTTCAATTTATGGCAAGCCTATGAATGACCTCTAGAACTTAGCAGACCACAAGTTGAACATGAGTCAACAGTGTGATGTGGCAGTTAAAAATGCCAATACAATTCTAGGTTGCATCAGTGAAGGTATAGTGTCTAGGGAAGTAATAGTGCCACTCTATTCTACTTTGGTCAGTCTTCACCTGGAATTCTGCGTCCATTTCTGGGCACCACAATTCAAAAAGGATGTTGAGAAGCTAGAGTGTGTCCAGAGGAGGGTGACAAAAGTGGTGAAGGGTCTGCAGTGTCTCTCATGTTCCTTGACTCGTGTTTGGACACTGCATTTGGTGGTCCCTATGTAGACTTGTCCGCAGCTGCATGGTATGCGGTAAACTCCTGCGGCTGTGAGAGGGTCTCTCCTGTCCTTCGCTGAGTGCAGCATTTGTTGGATTTTCTTGGTTGGTTTGTAAACCATTTGGAGGTTGTGTTTCCTCACTACTTTCCCTATTCTGTCTGTGACTCCTTTGATATATGGTAAAAATACCTTCCCTTTGGGTGGCTGCTTATCTTCAGTCTTCTGGCTTGTCTTCAGTCTTCTGGGACTTAACCACCTCTCAGCAACATAACCAGAAAAGAAAGAAAAGCCATCAAGGACCTCAATTCAGACCCAGAAATCATCATTCTCCCAGCAGACAAAGGCAATGCCACAGTAATCATGGAAACAGAACAATATAAACAAAAAATCAGGGAACTATGAGGGTTTTGGGCAGAAGGGTCTTCAGCCCAAGGGATCCGAAGGTCTGCCCTGGCTCTCTGCGAGCCACGGGATCCCGAGCGTCCCTAACCTGATTGACTGGGGTTCTGCATCGGGTTCTGGGGTGTAGGCGCATTAGGGTTGGTGTTGGGTCCATTGGGGCCTTGGCCACCTAGGGCTTGGAGCAGCAGCTCGGTGAGCTCATGCGTGGGTCGACCATGAAGGTCCATGACGGGGTATCCTAATTCCCTTAGTTGCCTCCAAATAGGGCTCCTGATTTCCTGCAAGGGGTCCTTTCCATAGTCTGGGTTATCGGGTCTTCTGGGGTAGTTCCTAAAGCCTCTCCTAAATGAACTATTGGGGAGCCTTCCTGGTTCGCTGGATACGGGTTGAGAATGGGGGCCAGTGTTCCGGTATGTAACCGCGTGGACCGGTTTGCTATCTCTGTATGTCTTCCTTCCTAGGCTGCGGGGAGGTTTTGCTGAGTTTGCTGTCACTAAGTTCTTAGCCATATCTTTCTGTGCTTCTCTAGTCCAAAATATCTGGGAAGCTACCTGAATGTGCTGTAAAAATCCTTGCCAATCTATAGTGCTAAGTTGGTGGTAGGCGGGACCTATGTATGTTTTAGCTGCCTCATTTAAACCTTGGTATACTTCTCTTATAAAATCAGTACAATTCAAGAGTGGAATCCTGTCGCGATTAAGGTTAACTTCTCCTGCTAGGATCGCTAACATTTTCTTTCTGGCTACAGAAGTGTCTGGGGCTTTGTCGAGCTGCTGTACCTCTTTATGGTACTTTGCCCTTATGGTAGTACCTGGCCAAAGGATTTGCACCATTACGCGTATCCATTCCTTTAATTCTAAGTTTGCCAAATCATAGTTGGAAACTGCTGCCTCAAAAGGTCCTAAGTAAGCGGGATCTATACTCAGCCTTGCTGTCTGTGTGAGGTCCTGTCCTTTAGCTTTTGGGTATGAAAGGATTATGTTAGATATCCATCGGACTCCTGTCTGGGGATTTAGTCTTCCTTGCTGGTCTGCTAGGGCTTTAATTTCTGTCAGTGACCATGAGACCATCTCTTCCACTGTCTTAGTAACTGTGCCATCTTCTGAGGTGGCTTTTGTTTCTACCATACTCGGGTTCTAACTGGATCCATCGGTATGCCTGGAGTGCACCCCTCCGTGGGTTCATTCTCTTTTGGGGGACTCCATTGGGGATTGTAGGGTGGGGGAATCCGTGCCTCTACTGGCGACGGGCTCCCCTGAAGGACATTGGCTTGCGTGGCCGATTCTAAAATGTTAGGCTGCAGCGTGGCCACGAAGGCGCTTTTCAAATTTATTTGGCTTTCCAGTTCTCTAATTCGGGCCTCGCACATGGTGTGGTCAGCTTGGGCTGCCGCTTCTGTCTTTTGGGCCAATATAAAGTCCGCAGCTTGTTTGGCTTGTCCTAATTTAAATTCTAATTCTGCCAATTTTTGCTTGAGGGTTACATTTTCCTGCTCTGTCCTATCTGCTCTCTGCCTTGCCTCATGGGCTCTCCTGGTGAGATCCATGTTTTCTGTTACGTTGTCCCTTGCCTGGGTTACCAAATCTCCTATCTGTTTCTGGGACACTTCTACCTCTAATTCAGGGGTAGGCAATCTTTTTCATGCGTGGGCCGGTCCCCCGAAGTCCTCACGTCCGCTGGACCGAGGGGGGGGGGGAATGGTGGCGCACGCGCATTCGCATGCTGCTGCCACAGCCGCCGCCACCGCTGCCGCAGCCGCACATGTCGCAGCCGCCATTTTAATTTTCAAAATGGCGGCCGCAACACGTTTGCGCATGCGCAGGAGTACTGCACATGTGCAAATGAGTCGCGGCCGCCATTTTGGAGAACAAAATGGTGGCGGCCACTCACAGCTGCCATTTTGTTTTCCAAAATGGCAGCTGTGACTCATTTGCGCATGCGCAGTACTCCTGCGCATGCGCAAATGCGCCGTGGCCGCACGGAGGAAAAAACGCGCAGAGGTGGCGGCAGGGATCGGACTGGGCCAGTATGTCCGGCAACCTGGGCCGGAACCGGCCCGGGGGCCGTAGGTTGCCGACCCCTGCTCTAATTTATACTCTTTGTATTTTTCTACAGCGTCATGGGCTAGGGTCCAGATTCCCCATGATGCCAACCTATCTTTTTCTGACTGTGGGACACTCTTAAGTCCCTTCTTAGCAGCCTTGATGTCATAAACCTCCAGCAGGGTCAGAAATGGATCATCTGTCAGGAATGCCCCTGGGATCCAGGGATTGGGTCCCTTCTTGGTGATCCACCTCTGCAGTCTGTTCTGCACTTTCTCCTCTCAGTAAATCTGCTCCATTCCTATTTCCTACTCCTCGCGCTCTCTCCTGACTGCGCTGGCGACACTAGAGCTTCCTTGCCCTTACCAGCTGACCTTTTTTCCTGCTACTGGATTGGCTGCACTAGAGCTCTCCCACCCCTCGCCAATCTTTTTCCTGCCTGCACTAGGGCTTTCCTCGCCCCTCACCAGTTTTCTCTAGACCCACTGGAGGACTTCTAGACCCACTGGCTGCACTGGAACTCTCCTGTTCCTCACCAGCTTTCTCTAGACTTTTCCTTATTTCCACTGGCTGCACTGGGACTCTTCCTCGCCAGGGTTCGGCTAGTTGCACTGGGCTTCCCTGCCCTCGCTAACCCTCCAACCTTGCACCTGGGTAGCTTCAGATGAGGACGTCTCCTCACTTCGTCTACCTTAGCTTGTCCAAGGTGGTTGTGGGGACTGTCTACGGTTGGATTGTGGGGGCGGGAACCTGAATGGGGGAACCTGGCTCTTCTCTACCAACCCACGATAGAAAAAGTAAGAAAGGGATAGCCAACCCAAGATTTCCAGTCACGCAAACACAATCACTCCTTCCTAACACTCGCATCAGCGTCTCCTTTGCCTAGAACCTTATTTCTCCTATGTGCCGAGATTTAAACAGCCCAAGTGATCAGTTTGGGGTGTCTAAATTTCAGGGACTGCCACCATTCTCCACCAATTTGTTGGGAAGCCAAGACCTAATTTTGGGGAATTTATAATTAGCTCAAATGAGAGAGGGAAGCACCCAACTTCACTTCTAGGACCTTATCCAATTGTCTATGGGAGACGTAAGAATTCTGGATAGGGAAGACACTGAAATAGACCAAGCTCCAATTAAAGTATTTAGTCGACAAAAATAAGCAACCATCCAAATGCTGCACACACATACACACACACACACACACTAGAAGAATAAGTGGGGGAAGAGCGAGAGCAGGGAAGGCAAAGAGAGAAAGACCAGGACAGAGGATATACTTACACCCGAGCGACTCCTCTGGGTTTTGGCGGCGAATGAAGATGAGTTCCATGGAAGGGGCATGACTGGCAAGAGAGGGGTCGCGGGAACTATCTCAGAGTACAGACCAACAGAGTTTCAGCATGCATGATGTCTGCTAAAATCCAGGGGTTCTTGTAGGGAAATTCTGCCTTCTAGCCATGGGCCGGACAATAGCTAGACAAAGGCGTGATGGGCTTTTCATTGTTTACTTAAGTCTGGGCATAGTCTAAACAATGCATGTAGTATCAAAGCAATCAAGGAAAGGGAGCTAGAGAAAGGAGGTGCCATAAAATCTAATCACTGTCTCATCAAGTGTGAGGCTGAGACAAACAAACACTATTAGGTATCTTTTCCAGCATAATGGGATATTCCCCAGGGCAACTCCCATAACCTGCCTGTTCCGGTGGTCTTTTGTACATGACTTCACATCTAGGGGATTATGGCTTCTATCTCAAAGGGGTCATAGGGGACTCCGCACAGTCAAAATATATATGAAAAATGGAGGACTTTTACTAACATTTTGACAGTTCAGGCTTGATTTGCCCTTGGACCTATTTATTTGTCTTTTTGGCAGTCCATGATCTCCATACAACTCTCCTCCAGCACATTTCAAGTGAGGTGATTTTCTTCCCATCAGATTTCTTCACTGTCCAGCTTTCACAACCATACATAGAAAATACTATGGCATAGAATCAGATGATTCTGACTTTGGCATTTAATAATAAATGAATAGTATAAAAGCAAAATCTACATTAGTTGTCTCTATTTGCAACCAACACTTAACGTTTTAAAAATCTCTTCCATCTCTGTATCCACTTTGGGGTGAGGGTGACTTTCTTTACAGTGTGGATCCTTGTAATGTCTCCAATTGTTTCTATTAGCCATGCTAGCTGTCTGGAGCTGGAGTAAACCAACATCTGGAGACCTATTCTCTGCCTCTGATCTAAATTAGATACCCAGAAGGCAAGATAGAGCCTTCTTTCTTGTGCCACTGAAATTATGGGAATGTCCTCCTCCTCAGAAATACCTACCTAACTCCACCTAGCAAAGAATTTAACCATTCTCTTCTCAAGTGTGTCTTTGTTATGGCTGGCAACAAGTGAATTATAGCTCCTGATAACAGTTTTAGGATGCATCTCCCCAGAGGACAAGGTGAGATGAATTTTTGGTGCCATGGCATGCAATACAGAGGCAGTTAAAAAAAACACACCCAAAACTGGCCCACGGGACACAATCCATGAGCATGTCAGACCAAAAAGAGGTTCCTGTTGTGTGACTCCTTTGGGGTACAAAGGCACTGTTCTGGTTCCAGAAGTCAACAAGCCAAACCTTGTTCTAAATAAGGTCAAATGAAAATCTTGTCATGTATAGCTCAGTTCCCAAAGATGCCAGCTCAAATAGCATACATTTCAGTGGCACAGAAGGACAACTTTAGCAGCTTATTATAGGCTATTATTATTATAGCTATTATACTATAGCCAGCATGGCCAGAATCCTCCAACCTCCAAAGGCTGTGCATGGCTAGAAAATTCTGAGTCCCAAATCAATTCTACCCATTTCTGTGTTAATTTACATGTCTTTAAAAGTTTAAAGATGTATTTCCAAATTTATTACCTGTTTTAAAAATGTGCAATTCATTAATATTTGACCTCAATATATATATATTTTAAAAACATATTTTGACTACGTTTTTTTGAGCCCAGAACAGTGTTGCCACTTCTACAAGTTGATTTTTCATTCCCATACAAAAACCATAATGTAACTGCAGTGGGCCTGGCGGACAGTTTCCTGCCCTACAACTTTGGGAGAGCTGTACAGACACATAGTCTGACAGAGTTTCAGTGCACACAAGGGTAACCTAATCCAACCCCTTGCCAGAATCCATAGCTAAAGCATCACGGAGAAGTGTCCATTAAAGTTCTCCTGTTAAGGAGAGTCCCACCACTTCCAAGGTAGTCTGTCCCACTGACAAAAGCTCCTACCATCAGGCCATTCTTCCCAATGTTTAGCTAGAATTACATTTCTTTTAATTTGAATCCATTGGTCTGGGACCTACCCTCTACGAAAGCAGAAAACAAGTTTACTCCATCTTCCCTTATTAGCCCTTTAGATATTTAAAAATAGATATATCACACCTCTCAATATTCTCTTCCCCAGGATAAACACTAACATCTCCCTCAATGGTTTTTCATTCTAGGGCATTGTTTCAAGACTTTTTACCATCTTGGCTGCCCTTCTGAATACATTTGTCAAAACCCTTCACTGTGTTATCCAGAAGTGGATACTTCAGGTGAGGCCTAACCAAAGCAAAATGCAGAATTGCCTTCCAGATCTGGACTTTAAAATTGTTGATTCAGCCTAGAATTGCATTGGCCTCTTTCGTAATCTGCCACTGCACCACGCTATTTAGCCTTCCATTTACTGAGACCCCAGATCCTGTTCAGACATCCAAGATCCTTTTCATATGTCAAGCTGGGTTTCACCCATTCTATATCTGTGCAGTGGATTTGTGCATTTGATTTAGCACTGGTCCAGAGTCCAAACTGTAAAAGTTGAATCATAATACTGTCATTTGGTGGCTGGTTTGGTGTCATCTGCAGATGTGATGAATATACTGTTCCCTCATTTATAAAGATGATGAACACTGGGCTGCATCTTACTTGTTACTTCCCTTCAGAATGATGAAGAATCATTGAACAACACTCTTTGGATTCAGTTTATCAACCAGCTACTAATCTAATGGGTAGCACCATCTAACCCAATATTACCCAAAATGGTAGCCCATAGACTGGTGCTGGTCTGCAAACCATCTGCTCCTGGTCCCTGAGGTTTCCAAGAAAGGAAATGTAGCTAACGGGCACAGATATGGTACTAATTCCTGGCATACTGGGGAGAATGATTCACCACATCAGATAGCTTAAAAAGCACTGATCTAGTACCCATTTCCCAGCTTGTCTGCAAGAACATTACAGAAGACTGTCAAAAGCATAACTGAAATCAAGACACACTATATTCATAGCATTTATCTAATCTAAGTTTGCAATTCTATTGAAGACAGAAAGACAACTCTTGCACAACCTCTTCAGATATCCATGGTGGTTCTTAGGAATTGCAGCATTATTTCCTAGGGAGTCTGTACACTGATAGTTTAATTACTGGTGCTAGGATTTTCTTGGTATCAGTGTCAACTGAGGAGTCTGTAGTTGCTTGGGTCTCCCCTATGCTGAACTTAGGAACAGCATTTATCCATTCTTGTCTACAGGAACCTTACCTGTTCCCCAAGAATTCTCAAAAGATTATACACAGAGGTTCTATGACCACATCTACAAGTTCCTTTAATACCTTTAGAGATAGATCATTTAACCCTGGAGTCTTCAATTCATTTAGGAGCTCTTTACATCTTTGGAGCTACAGCCCCAGCACTATCCCATTTATTTCACTTCATCAGGTGGAGCGATGTTTTCCTTTTGGCAGAAGAGAGTTGTTCTGTCTCTGTCATCCATTAGGCTGCCAAGAATACACAAAATGGAGAGAATGGACAGACAGAGTGAGTGGATTATTATTTCTGGTGTGTGTGCGTGTGTGTTAAACAGTGTAAATGGACATGTGAACTATTTAAATGGTGAAATTCCCACCCCTGGGGGTTTCCAGGAGATGTACTTACCCTCCTACCTCTTTTTCTGCCAGAAAAAGGAAAGTTTGGGGGAGTTGAGGGTGTTGGGGGCCAGACGTGGCCCACCTCGATGTGAAGAGAACAGATGCTGGACCATGGTAAATAAAAAAACTGGAGTACTCTGCAATAACACAAAGCTATCTCCCTTGTGTATTTGCTGGGTCAAAGAGACATGAATTGAGCAGCTTTAGGTGAGTCTAATCGATTCAAGGCTTTTTACAAGGCAATGCATAAACTGAGAAAGAAATCCCACACATGTCCGAAAGAGAAACTGGAAAAGGGGGGAAAAACCAACCATTGAGGTTTATGTTAAACCTTTTACAAAATAATACAATAAATGATTCAATAAATAGAAAAAAATTACAAAATTACAGGATTTTTTTGTTTGTTTTGTTTTGTAATACAGGAAAACAAAGAAATAAAACCCCAAACTTTTAAACTAACTGACTAGCTGGCTCCAAAGTGGAGCTGTGCAACACACCAACATCTCCACCAACACTAAGGGCCAAGAGGAGCTTGGGACGCAGCCCACCCACCCCACGGCCCCATGCGCACAAAAAGGGAGACCTCTTGGGCCCCTTGCCTTTTCATATATATTAACTTTTTAAAACATTATCTTGTCTTCACAATAATCTAATTAGTAGCATGAGTTTGTTGTGGTTTGTTCCTGAGTAGATTTTATCCAGCAGGAAAAAAAAATGGGAATTTGGAGAGGGATGTTTCTGGAAATATTGTTCAGCAGCCCGCCCGCCCACCCCCGGTGGCCACACAGAACTCCCCTGCTTCCTCCACAGAAAACTATGCAGGCCCAAAGCTGCCTTGGGCAGCAAAATTTTGTAAGTGCTGACAAAGTAGACTATAAGCCAAGAGACTTGAGGCCCAAGATCCTCCCAGGAAACACTACAGAGTAGTGGTGGGGGTGGAACTCCTTGGCTCTCATGTGTCAGCAACCTGGTGCATGGCAAAATGTCTCTGGTGGCAGGCCTGGCCATCTCATAGCACTGTCATGGTCTGAAAAGGGGAGGGGAAGAGGTTTGAGGTATGAGAGCTGTCTACCCACCAGCAGCTCCAGAATTCTATACTGGCAGAGAGTGGGAATCCTTCAGTTGTAGGAGTCTTAGGGGCATTAAGTGTGTGTGTGTGTGTGTGGGGGGGAATAGGGAAAGGGGGGTGACAACAAACAAGGCCACTGGCCCCTCAAAGTGCCCTTGGTCCTCCCCCACTCACAGTGCCCCCAACCGCACTGTAAACAGGGTCCGTAAACAGTTTGCGACCCAAGAGCACAGCCCAAGGAAAGCAGAAATACTGACAGATTTGGGAGGGAGTTTGGGGGAGGGTGTGGGGAGATATGCCTGGAAGAATTAGGAAAACAGGATGGTCCTCAACTGCACAGCAGGGCTAGAAGAATGGGTGACTGTATGGAAAAGCCAGTTGGAATACAAGCTTGTAGTTGGCATTGTGGAAGTTAACATGCATGCGTTTGTGTGGTGGGGGAGCCAGGATGAAGATTGGGCACAGTGCCCTCCTGGTCTCTTCCACAGGTACTGTCCCATTATGCTCCTGGCTCAGTGCATCTGGTCCATAAACTCCCTAAAGTACCCCATCTGCCACTGGCAGACTGACATTAGCAGGATCATCCAGCAGGAAGTGGTTCCATCACACCAGTTCTGTTTGAGGAAAACCAGGCTGAGGCAGCCCAGTCAGTAAAGGCAATCCCTTGGGCAATGGAGCTTCTGTACCAAGTGCTTTCAGCACAAAGGCACAGGGACTTGAATGCCGTCAGTGCAAAGATGGATCCAAGGACAACTCATTTCCCTGCCCCTTCTGCACCTACAAGCTTCAACACAGGTTTGGTATTTCAGATGTAGAGAACATTGAGGCTACGGAGATACTGCAGATGAGGGGCAGAAGCAGCCTATAGGACTCTAAGTAGGGAGGAGGAGGTGCATAACCACCCTAACTTACATGAGGCCAAGGTAACTGCAACCATAATTATCACCATCACCCTCACCCTCACCCTCACCCCCACCCCCACCACCACTGGTGTTGAAATATGAAACTGGCACAGCAGCTGTGAAATTCCACAGGACGGGATACCCCAAGAGTGACAAGAGCCTGCCAAGGCCTGGGGCATTCAACCAAAGCATGTGTGGGTGTAAGAGGAATTCCTCTTGTCATCCTGCAAGTTAATACTGAAATTGGCAACTCCTGCAACCAAAAGCGCAGGCCAAGTTCCTTCCTGCCCTGCCAACAGGGCTGGTGCTTCAAACCTTGAACGGAGTCTGTTCCTGGCCCAGGTGTTGCAGAACCCCCACACACCCCTGGACTCCCATCCCCCAGGGCTCCATCTTGAACCCCAGCTGAAGCGCAGAGCTGTCTGCTCAGTTTTACAGTACCGGAGCATCACTGCGGAAGGGAGGCAAGAGGCCTTGCTGCTTTTCCTGCAACCAACAAAAGGGCTTTGGAATCCAGCCAGAAATCCAGATTCCATCTGGCCACGTACCCAAAGCACAAGTATAAGGAACAGATCTTTCTGCTCTGCCCTCCAAACCAAAGTGCTTCTGATCCAAGGGGGGAGGGGGGAGAGATCCCTCTGACTGCCCACCCCCCTTAAGCCAAAGCCTTCCCTCCCCTAACAGCCTCCTAGCCAAAGCGCTCCCGCACAAGCAACATCAGTTTCTTCTTGCCCTTGTAGGTCTGTTTGAGGTTGTCAAGGAACTGCCCAAAACGCCTGTGCCCATCGTGGGCCATGAGGAAGGTCTCGCGGGCTTTGCCCAGAAATTCAATAAACTCTCCATAGTGCCGGGGACTGATGTGGGTGAGACGTGAGTGGGTGGTACTGATGTAGGCTGCCATGGCTGCTTCCAGGAGTTGGCAGAGTGGGGCCTTGTCCATGGCAAACAGCTTCCCTCCAGCACCGGCACTGCCAGTCCCCCGGCGTCCCCCACCCAGGGAGGCAAGGGCTGGGGGTGGAAGGCTCCAGCGGTGCAAGATGTCTGACAGCATCGGGGCACACTGCACGCTCTTGATGACCAAGGGAACTATGGCAGCCAGCTCATTCTTCCCCAGCGACTGGCTAAGGGAGCAGGCCCAGAGGACATCATTGAGGGCAGGGTGGGTGTCTTGGTTGAAGGCAATGCTGAGGTGCGAGAAGGCCAGGGTGGCTAGCTTGTAGGCACGCATGGGCAGCCCACGGTGCTCCATGTACCGGGCCACAGTGAAGAGGTGAGAGTGGCCCATGCCAGCAGAGGCCGCTGAGTCTAGCACGATCTGGTAAGCTGCCTCAAAGGCTGCGTGGTTCTTCTCGCAGAGAGTCAGAGCAGGCAATGCGCAATTCTGTGGATCTTTCATGGCACACTGCAGTGCCAATGTCCGGGCACAGGTACACAGCTCGTCCCGTTGTGCTGAGCTCAGGCTCAGCCTCAGCAGTGTGGCGTGTGTGGTGCCTGTCACAGCTACAATGGTTGTTGCCTCAATGGGTGTGAAGAGTGTGTACCAGTTCTGCATGATGTTCATCAAGGCCTGGACACCTGATGAAGGAGAAAGTGTGAAAAGAGAGCAGATTCATTACAGAAGGCCAAAGCAGACTCTTCATCTCAAGAGGGGAATCAAAGGCCATCAAGAGAACTCAGAATAGGGGAAAGAGACTGAGAAGTACTGCCATTACACACTGAGGATGTTGGGAAAGCAGGAAAACTTTTTCTCCCTTTCTCCTAATATTAGAACCCAGAAAAGATAAAAATACTTCTTCACACAACACATAGTTAAAACTGTAGAACCTGTTGTCACAGTAGGTAGTGTGGGCCACCAACTTGCATGGCTTGACAAGAGGATTGCATGGCTTGACAAGAGGATTATCGTGGAAGATAAGGCCATGGCTACTAGTTATGATGGGGATATATATATATATATATATATATATATATATATATATATATTCCCTCCAGTATCTAGTATCAGAGGCAGTCTGCTAGTGAACATTAGTGGGAAGGTGCTCCTGCTCTTTTGTTCTACTTGTGGACCTCCCAGAGGCATTGGGTTGGCCTCCATGAGAAACAGAATGATGGACCAGACAGGTCTTTGCCCTGATCCTGCAGGCCCCTGGGGTCTCTTCCTAGTCGATGAATCTTAGAATCATAGTTGGAAGGGGCAGACCACAAAGGCCACCTATCCCAATCTCCTGCCATGCAGGAATGTCCATCTGCCAGAAAGATGTCTATCTAATCTCTGTTTAAAAACCTCCAAAGAAGGAAAGTCCCCTACCCAGTGAGGCAGTCTGTACTACTCCTTAAAATCTTCTTATGTTCTAAGGAGCAGGATCCAGTCAAAAGTTTGTGGCATACAAGAAATCTTTCATGGGAGTTATGGCAGCAGTGGCAATGGCAGCAGCATATTTCAAGCCAGAGCTTTGAAAAGTTCCTTTTTGGGACTGCAACTTCCAGAATCCTTGAGCTAGCATAGCTGGTAGCCATGACAACTGATTATTCTGAGAGTTGTTATCTCAAAATGTGACTGTTCCCAAACTGTGTAGTATTTACACCCACTCACCTATTTCAGTGGCACAGCTAACCAGCCAGCGCACCATTTCCCTACGACGCCAGGTCATGGTATTTAGTGTCATCCGCATCACCTATGGACAGAGAAAAACAAAAAGGATGTTTAAAGACAGCTGGAATTCTAAGGAATCACAACACAGGTTAGGCATAGACCTTGGAAAAGCTCCTTTTTTGGACTATAACAGCATGGCTACAAAAAAGTTGCTCTTCTGACTCTGGTCAGGAGCCATCCCCTTCCTAGAGGACATGTGGCTGAAACACTGTGCAGCCACTGCTAGCCCATAGTTTACACAATGTGTGTTCCAGTGGCAGTCAGTATGGAATCATTGTGTCCAAATTCCTGGGTCAGTCAGTCCTTATTTCTCCAGCTGTAAAATGGACTCATTTCTGATCAGGGAGCAGATTTTGGGGTCAAAATTATGGATTTTGATATGACCCATGGATGTTGAGGGTAAAAAATAGGGACATGTACAAAGGAAGTAAAGGATGAAGAAAGGAGAACAATGCCAAAGAACTTAGAAAATTCAAAGCAGGCATAACTGATTGTGCTCCATCTAAAGATGAGTTAAAGTACAGTACTTACATTGACCCATGGATAAGTCAATCCAGTTTTTTAGGGTCAATTTTTTGACTAAAACTATACATGAGTATATACAGTACATACTTATTTACAGCCTGACGGGGTTGCACAGTTCAATTGGGGGATTCTTGAGCTATGCAGATCAGTTGAGGCTTCACCCCACCCCCAACACTATGTGCCTTCAGATGTTGTCTGTCCCAAACTTACTCCAGTCCCAACTGTGCTACATGGCTCAAACTATGCTCCACAATCCACATGGCTCAGATGGGGTGCCCATCCTCCCCAAATATACAAGGTGCAGATGGGACAAAGCGAGCTCTTGAGTGATCTGGCCAGGAAGCAATGAGTCTGGAGAGCAGAGTCACAGATGCAGCCACACTCTTGACATCATCCAACCCACAGAAAGTGACAGGAGGGGAAAACTCCAACCCCCAAGCCAAACAAGGTTCCCTACTCCTGCTCTAAAACTTGAAGTGGTAAGCACTGGGCAATGCTGAATGCCCTCCAGAGAGAACATGGATGCAATCAATTCAGAGATGCCCTCACCTGCAGGCCAAGTTCCAGGGAGATGTTCAGCAAGGTGGTGTCTGGAGGAGTGTTGGCAGGAGTGGCAGTCTTGCAAGCATCTTGAGCCAGCTTGAACAGCAATGCTGGAGAATGAATGTTTTGCTGGATGGACCCCAAGACCATGCGCAACCAATTGGGGTCACCTAGAATGTGAGGTAGAGGGAAAGCACAGAGTATTACACTAAATGCCCAATCCAAATTCACAGCTCCAATCACTGACTATTCGCTGCTCCCTTCAGAGGGGGAGAAACTGTGGTCTACCTTTAGCAGCAGTAAGCATGGCTGATGCCAGCTCGCACTGCCGAGTTTCTAGGTGGCCAAGGATAAACCAGCGGGGGAAGCGGTTGGCCATCATGGAGTCCAGGGGGTTCTGGTGCAGAATGTCACTGGCTGGCAATACTGTTTCTAACACAGGAAGCCTGCAAAAATTGAGAGAGGAAGTGCATTAGGGGGTTGTTGCTTTGAGGGGGAAAAGAGCCAAGTCTTGGCTTCCAACATTTAGAGAACCCTAGTAATGGAAGAGGAGCCAGGTGTGGCATGGTAGTTTGAGCACTGGACTATGACTCTGAAGATCAGGGTTTGAATCCCTGCTTGGCCATGGAAACTCATTGGGTGATCTTGGGCAAGTTACATTCTCTCATCCTCAGAGGGAGGCACTGGCAAAACCCCATCTGAACAAATCTTACCAAGAAACCCTTGTGATAAAGCTTGTCTTAGGGTCACCATAAGTCAGAACAGCTTGAAGGCACACAGCAATAAGTAATGGAAGGCTGACTTCAAGCAAATCTTCAGAGAAAGCAGAATTTGGGAGTTAGAAGAATCCAAAATGGGGCATAACTAGACATAAGGTACTCATTTCTGATCAGGGAGCCTGACTATTTAATGTCAGAGACTATGGAGGCACATTACCCCCACAACAGACTGTGGAAGATTGCACCCACACAGAGACAAACAACATTCAAAACTCAGTTCCTGTTTGTTTCCTGTTTTTAAAAAACACCTCTCCTGAGCATAAAATGGGCTAGCAGTGCAAAAATTTGTGGGGAGGGAAATGCCCCATGTCCTCTAGAGAACATTTGGAACAAAAGTGGGGTGCTCCGTGGATCACAAAAACAGCCCTGGGGCCACATGTGGCCCATAGGTCCCACTTTGCCATCTTCAGTGAAGGGGAGAAAAGGTGATGGCCTGAGGGAGAAGAATGCCTATGTTAGCAAGTGAAGGGGGGGGAGATACAGCAAAGTGATAATTATACAAGGCTAGCTGTACTGCGAAGTAGTGACAAGGGGAAGAAGAACACTGAAGCAGAGAGAAGGGGATTTACATACCTCATGGCTCGCAGTGCCAAGCGATAGGCCAACTCAGGATCATAGGGCAGTATCGCTGTGAAGAGGTAGCGGGCAAATGTGTGCATGGGAACACTCTCACGGAACACGACTTCCCCAAATCCGCTGAAGGGACCCCCTGGAAAGAGGCAAGTAACATATGTCAGAGAAAGAACATAATAACCTCACTTGAAACATCTGACACGAGTGAAGGTGAGCAACAAGCAGAAGGGAAGTCAGCTGGTACTAATTTCCAGCCAGAGCATGGTAAAATGCCATTGTGGGACTACTGTTTGTAGAACCTCCCAGTTAGCAAGGCTTACTGAGGAAAGCCTGGAAGTTGCAGTCCAGAAAAGTAACTTTCCAAAGCTCTCAAACAAAAATCTACCAAACAGTGATACCTTTATTGGCTAACTGAAATGCACAATATAGCTGTTGCAAGCTTTCAAAGCTCCAATGGCTTCTTCATCAGGCAAGATGTTACAAACCAAACAGGAGAAAAATTAGAGATGTTAGTAAGATGCTTGCATTTTGTTGTTTCTGTCCTTAGTGAAGATGGTATGAGGAGAGTACATTTTGTAGGCTGGCTCCTCCTCCTTCTGGCCATGTGACAATTGGGAGTTTTTCAAAGTCCAGGAAATGTAAAGTCCAACTGCATATCAACAGGAAGCTTTCCAAAGCTCTGTTTCTGCCCACTGATATTACTGATTTTCTCCTGAATCCCAGGAAGATGTAGCCACCACATGCTATCATGATCCAACCCAATGGAAGTGGCATCACCAAGTTTCCTCAGGCAAAGCCCAGACCCACAGGATGGGCACAGCATCCCTCCCTATCCATCCCTCCAGCCAGTTCCTCGAAGCTGGGGGCTGCTTATTTTGCATCAAACATAATCCTTTTGGCCTGTATCCTGTAATCAGGTTTGTTTTCAAGTATTAGAAAAGGGAGCTTTGTGCAATCACAACTCAGCACCTTAGCATCCTGGTTGTGAGTGTGCTGATATTGGCATCACATAGGGGAGGAGGAAGAACAGAGTGAAACTGCCTTCCTTGGTCCCACTCTCATTTCTTGCCCAGTTCAGGACACTCAAAAGGTGGCTCATAGACATTTCAAGCAGAAGCAGTGCATCTCATATCACTGAGAGGTCTTCATGTCAAACAAAAGATACTATAAACCGAGGATTCCTTTAGATACTAGACTGAAACTCCCATCAGCCCTAAATCCAAATGGCCAGTGGTCAAGGATGATGGATCTTGCAGTTCAATAGCACCTGGAGGACTGCAGGTGTTCCCCTCTCCTGATATAAATTGAGACTCTCTTGGCACCTCCTCCTGCACAAGAGCAAGATCCCACCAGCTTGGTTAACCCATGTTGCCTCCTCCCATCTCTTCTTTAGTTGCACAGTAGTGGAGATTACAGTGATGAGGTGTCTCATTTCCAGGAAGCCAAGGGCTAGCCATCACTCACTCACCATCCAGGAGCAAAGCTGCTTGTTTGCGGAGCACTGGTACCAGTCGCTCATCCAGCTCCATCTCCTCCAGGAGGCTAATCAGCTGCTCCTCGCTGCGCACCACCTTATCCTGAGCATACAGCCCCTCCGGCATGGACCTCTGCTGTCCAAGCCCCAGCAGAGACACCTCCAAGGCCAGCATGAAGTACGACTCACCAGGACTCGAGGGTACAGGAATGTGCTGATAGAGGGCCTTCTTAGGTTCTGCTGTGGAGTCTGGAGAGCAGGGCATAAAGGGGTGGGGGCAGCAAGGATGGAACCACTGAATAAAAGATGGGAAACAGAACAACCAACTGGCTCTGCAAGCGTTTGCTAATGCTTTAGGAAGACCCCAGTACAACTTCCTTTGGGGCTATAATTCCGAGTATCCCCCAGACATCATGGTCATTGATTCAAAAAGTCAATTTTTTCAAGCTCCATCCTCCCTCTCCCCTGGAATATCGTGTGCAATCGCACAAATTCTTGGGCAGTCACATCGTAGCCCTGATTGGCAAGTGGAAAGCTCCAGCACAAAATCCTTTCTCAGAGGAGAACAGAAACCCATGGTCTGAGCCATTTCCCTGTGAGGAAAAGCATTCCCTCATTATCAGACTGCTAATATAGGCTGGAGGGGGGGGGGGAGGGTCCACTGGCACAGCAATGCTCAGTGCTGGAGAGAAATTAGTCTCATTCCACCAATCCAAACCTGCCAACTTGATGCACAGCAGTGCTCAGTGATTGATAGGAATGGGCCTCCTTCCACCAATCCAAACCCACCTATTTGATTTTGTGGTTCTCTCTCCAAACTCTCCCAGTACCTGGATAGAGGGCCAGTCCTTCATCATCTGTCCGGCATGCCTCCAAAAAGGTGCGGCAGAGGCAACCAATAGGGTCCAGAGGATGCCCTACCCATCCTTCCAGGTTGGTGATACTAGTTGTGCCTTTGTGCAGGAGTTCTAGAAGAGGGAAAAGATTAATCAGAAACCAAACTCTGAGGACTGGCAAGGCAAATGGAAACAATTCTACATGTTTAAAGTCCCAATGAAATGACAGACACCTATAATGGGCAGAGAAGAGAGCCAAGGCAGACAAACCCAAGATCCACTGCTTACACCCACATGTGAGTGGAGAATTTATGGCCTTCCAGATGTTTTGGAATTCAGCTCCCACAAATTGCAGCCAGAATAGCTAGCAGTTAGGGTCTGTGTGAGTTTAATGCAAGGCATCTGGAAAATTAAAACACTGAGCTGTGCTTCCCAAAAAATCTGAGCCCTCTGATCCTTTAAATAAAAAGGGATTCACAATAGTATATGCCAGCTTACTACCACTGAGTGCACTATGGCTCTGCCTAAGATTCTACCATTGGGAATACCCAAAAAGCAGCAGAGGGTAACTGCACACAGTGAAAGGGAAATCCCACCACTACTCTTCTCAAGGTTACAGTGGCTCTTTTTCCAACTTTTGTACCTGAAAACTTTCAATAGAGAGGACAGAGCCCTGTGCATGCCTGCCTCCCCATCACCTCCTACCTCAACAAAGATAACTGATTTCAAGCCTCTTGCAACCAGCCTCACTTCCACCCAAGCCCTACTACCCCCCTTGCCTTTCTTCTGCTGCTTGTAGCTCTCCAGCTGATGACGTCGCTGCAAGCGCATGGCGTTGACAACAGCTACTGCCAGGCGCAAGGCTTCACGAGGGTAGCCATGGGAGCGCAAGGCATCCACCCGAGCACAGGCCATGGGGAAAGCATCTCCCAGCCAGAGTGGGTGGCCCTGGGGGTCAAAGCCCAGCTTGTCGCTTCCACTTTTCAAAGAGACACCATAGCAGTCACTGCTCAGGATCTTCTGCAGGTGACAATCACCCCAGCGAAGTTCTGCAGCTTTGATGGCACGTCCAAAAACCGTCTGCCGAATGCCAGCTGTAAAAGAAGGCACAGATCAGAGCAAAGGTGGGAAAATTTACCATGGAATCATGTGATTCAGAAGAAAACCTCTATCTTACATCTCTTCCAAACACTCATTTCAACCTGATCATCATATAGCATTACAACAGTAACATAGTGTAGGCCATCATCATATTCCAAGTGGTGGTCCTGAGTAAGAAGTTTTCTAAAGCAATCTAGTGAGTTTGTGGCACAGAGATGAGACTGTAATAGGGACATCCAGGTTTGCAGCTGAGCCACAGCCATTAGCATTAGTACACTTAAAGAAATAAGACATCTGACAGGATGGGACTTAAACCCACAACCTTGAGATTATCATATTCCAGCATCATATTACATAGGGTAGAATTATCATATTCCAGGAGAGGACCAAGATCAGAACCAGGATCTAGAACATGTTCACCCTAGGGGACAGCACAATTCTAATAAGTGTTCCCTTACTTGTGTTGCGGTTTGAGTTAGAGGGCAGGGCGCTGTTAGGTCCCACACTGTCGCAGGAGTAGTTACCCTCCTCCAAGGGACAGACATCCAGCTTGTTCCACTTTTTGAGAAGTTGCAGCCAAAGAGCCCGCTCTTCCAACTTGCAGTGGGGGCTCAGCACCACACACACCCATAGCGCTCCTGCAGCAGGGAGAGGAAAATGGTAGTCAACTAGGTTAACATCCAAGCACAATCTCAAAGATTCACAAGAGGGATCTAAATACAAAATGGGCCAATGGTGTGTAAGGCATATGGTCTCAAGGCAAACAAATCTGCAGCTATGCAAAGACTAAGCAAAGTTTGCAGACACTGGATGGGAGTCCCACACAGGCTGCTCAAAACTCTGGCTTGGAAAACAGATAAATGATAAAAATGTAATAAAAGACAACAGTAAGATATACTACCTAGGGGCAGGGAGATGAGATTAGAACAAAAGAGGAATCAAATTTGTATGTCAGATGTATGTCATCTTTGTAGCCAAAGTAGAATTCTGCCCAAGGATTAATGGCTTAGACGAGGAAAGATCTTGCCTGCAGGCTAGATGTGGCCCACCGCAGTTTCCCTTATCTGGCCCACAAACTGTTATCTCCAAACAATGATTGGCAGAGCTTAGGAGCCACTGCCCATTCTGGCTGGGAAATACTGGGAATTGTAGTCAGAAAATTAACTTTTCAAAGTCTTGCTGATTGGAGATATTATATAGTCTGGAAAACTCACACTCTTTTTCTTAACAATAGACCAGCTGATGAAAGTGTTTTCTCACCCACCTTCCCCTACAGAATACTATGCAAAGATAGGATCAGCATCTTATGGTATAGCAACAGATAACACAGTTTTTTTTTTAAAGTGGCTTTTAAAAGCTGACAAAATAGTCCTAAACGATCATACAATGGACATCTTGGGCTCTCCCACCCTGCCTGACTCAAAGCTATTTGGAGCAGCTTTCTCCAACTAGGAAGTATCCACATGTAAGGACTAGAAGCTTGCATTTTTTAAAAGTAAAGACATGAATTCTGTGTCAGCGTACAGAACTCTGCTGACATGAATCACACAACAATGAACAGCAACTCCCTTGGGCAGACTAGATCATACAATAACCAGAGATTGGGCAGAATACTCACCCAGTTCATCCCAGAGCTGTCGGCACTTGTCAGTCATGCCAGCTCCTTGCTGCCGCCAGAGTGCCAAGCGTGGATCCTGCAGGAACTGCTCTGTCATCAGGATGAGCATTCGTGCTCCATTTGAGTCCCGCATTCTTAGCATTTCCCGCACCTGGGGAAGGAGAGATATCATGATTAGAAAAGTTCAAGAATCTCAATATAATATGCATACCCTTTCTCTACCAGAACTTGCATACCCATGAAGGAAAAAGTCCTGTCTTAGTTCCAGAGGATGAAACAAGTATCTTTTTGGACAACTAAGGGTGGCCATGTTGGCTACAGAGTTTTGAGGAGCAGAAGTCAAAGCTACAACTCTTCCAGGCTCTGCTGATCTCAAAGCCTACTTAACACCAACTCACATAGCCCAATTCCCTGTTCTCACTGTGAGGAATGCCAGTGGCATCACTAGGCTTCGTGTCACCCCAGTACGATAACTCATGGTGTCCCCTTTAAGGCAGGCAGTCACCCCATAGCTCTGGTGAGTGGGAGCTGCTGGCAAAGGGAGGGGTCTGGTCATAGCCGCCTTGAAGCTAGAGAAGGGGAGGGGCAGCCAGACCCTGGGCTCCCTAACCCCTTCTCGAGGATGTCATCGGAGCGCTCGCCATTGCACATGGCGAGTGCTCTGATGACGTCCTTCCAGCTCAGCATCCGGACACTCTGAGCCAGAAGGAGCACGGAAGAGGTGCCCGGCGTCTCTTCCAGCACCCCTTTTGGCTCCTCTGAAAGGAATGCTATTTTAGTGCTCCTTTTCAAAGGCACCATAAGGATGGATCGGGATTGAGGTGTGGGGCAGCCTCAATCCCAATCCGCAGCTTCTCGGGGCGACCCATGGCCGCCCGTCTGTAGAGGCCCTTAGTTGTCTCTCTCTTCCCATGGAGCAAAGATATGGCAGGAGTGGGGCCAGACAGACACTCCCAGCCCTGCAGAAGGAAGAGGAAGGGATGTGGAAAAGGAGGGGGATGGCACTGCTACCACCGCCCGTGCAACAGCTCCACCCAGCCTGACACCACAAAACAGACTCCCCCCAAGTAGGCAGTGCCATGTGCTGAATTCTCCTTTCCCCCATATGGTCAGGAAGAGCAACTCTGGGGAAGAAGCAGGAAGAAAGGGGCCAGCGGAAGGAGAAGTGGCAGTAAGCAAGGAGAGGCACTTGCTGTCCTCCCCCTTCATCCACATAATCGCCCTCCCCATCCCAGCTCAGCTGCCTGGCACACCTTCCAGCCACCTTCCTCTGTCAGAGAGGGCACCTCTGCCATCTGTCTATTCCAGCTGCTGGTGAGGGTGGGGTGCCGCTGCTGCCCAGTAGTCCCTTCCAAGGCAGAGCTGCTGGCGGGGAAAAGTGTAGGTGGTGTTGGCAACAATGGTAGTCGCAGACATCTCCCTCCCCCCAGAAGGAAGAGTCTGTGGCCATCACTACTGCCGCCGCCACCACCACCATGGCCCAGCCTGGAAGGGGCTACCAGGCAGCATCAGTACCCCACCCATAGTGGCAACAGTGGACAGGCAGCAGAAGTAAGTGTCCTAGCTGGTGGAGGGAGGCGGCAAACAGATCTTGAGATGAACAGTGAGCAATCTCCTCAACAAGGCATCATCCAGTGCAGTCCGCATTCCCCTAGTGATGCCACTAAAGAAGGCCTCAGCATTATCACCCCAGATCTCTGACAATTCAAAACAGCCAGTCCATTTTGCTCACATCATCTCATATTCCCAGATAACAGCAACCTTAACATTTATCCACAACTCTGCCTTAGCATGAAGTGGATGTCTAGGAAGAGGAAATGTTCCCAAGAGCCCTGATTGAGAGCTGAAACAGGAATCTTCAGCCCCATTGATCAGTGTCTGGAGACAGCACTGGCTCTTCTCCTGGTCAAGGATGAAGGCTTGAAGGACCTGCGGAGACAAGACCCCTCCACAGGCTAGAAGTCCCACCTTCTATCCTGCTACAAACAAGCAAGAGCTTTTACCTTGTTGAACATGGATTGCAGCTGCTTGCTTGCTCCATAGTAACCTCCATTTGAGAGAAGCTGCTTCACTTGCTCTTGGATCTGTTCCTCATCCAAGTGCCAGCAGTTTGCATCCTCAATTCCAGCACCAGCTGTAGGGTCAGGGGCACCTGGGAAGAAATCATCAAAATGATGATTGCCACATATACTATATGCCTGTAACCAGCATGGTTATTTGTACTGGACTTCAGCAGAAAGTAACTAGACCCCACAGCTGTCCAGTCAGCAAACTTTTCCTGACCTAGAAAAAGGGTGAACATGTGGCCTCCAAATTTTGTTGGACTACAACTCCTTCATGCCTCACCATTGGCCATACTACCCTCGACCTCTAGAAGTTGAAAACCAAAACATCAGGAGCATCAAGGGATCATCACCCCTGCTTTTAGAACAAAAAAAGGAGGCTAAGTATAGTGATTCTTGTTTCCACTTAACTACTGAAACTGAAAGTTTTTACTCTAGATTGGGGTGGGTATAATGCAACCCAGGGGCTGTACACAGCATCACTTCTGTGGCCCTGGAATCCCCGTAACAGTATCCTAAAGCCCACAATTCACCACCCATTTTAAAAAATCAGCATGATTTATCAAACAATTTTTGCCCCAAATCATGCAGAAAGTCCCCCAAATGCATGAAAAAACACAAAAACATCCTCCTTTATCTGTAGAAGCTTCCCAGAACACTATAGTACTCCAAGTATCTGTTTTCCTATACAGCCATTCTCAAAATGGTGAATGGAAGTGGCATGATGTCCAACTCCCATCTGGAAGGTGAGTTTGCTGGGTGTGATGGGGCTAAGCTCATGGGGGGGGGGGTTCTGGAGGTGTACATTGGCCTCTTGCTGCTATGCAGTTGCCCACCTCTGCTCTTGATCATGATCTCCTGCCCCCAATGTTTTGTGAATATACAGTTTAAACTCAGGATTAAGCCTGGAGCTAAGGTTTGTGGAACTCACAAACTGAGCTTGAAATCAGTGCAGGAATTCTGGAGAATCTGGGGGATTGGCCTTTGAGCTAATCTTAAAATTAGACGGAGAACGGCAACTGTATTCTTTCAGTCCAGCAAAGGACTTACTTATGCGTACTTCTTTACTAAGGAGATATAAATAAAAATTATCTGATAATCCTGAATTTGTTTACCACATCTGCTGCATACCTCTGTCAACCAAGTCTTTGACAAAGAAGTTCCTTTTTATAAAGGTTTTTATGTCACCTTCCCCCACTTCCTCCTTGCCCTCTATTTAGCTCAAAGCTTTTTTGAAGCATTGGCACTGGGAGGATGGTGAAGCAGGGCTAGAGAAACAGACTTTCAGTGTTTGTTTGCAGCAACATATCTGCAGTAAACAATGTAATATGCCTGAGTAGGAAAAACTATGTCTGCTTGCCTACAACAGAGAACATAAACAGCAGCTGCCTCCAGATTCTTTTATTTACTAAGCATGTATGAAAAGCAAAACAGAGAGAATGGCAGAGAGCAGATAAGTCTACCTTACAAGCTACCCACAGCATTAAAAAAAGAGCATAGATCTCTAAGTTTAGCCAATAAAATGGAAATGCTAAGAAAAGTGGAGGATCCATCCTTGAATGCACTTTGGAAGAAGCTTTCACGTGGCCTCTGAATGTTTTTATTTTTAATTATACAAGGCTTACCTAACCTGGTTGTTTTGTTTTACATATACATATAACTGTTTGTATAAAAAGTCTGCTGAAACTTGTTGGATTGCTCTCCTTTTTTGCTATGCAGCAACCTGTCTCTATTCTTCCCATGTTATTACTACCTTTGGTACCAAATTTTCTGTTAAAGAAGCATTGCCCAGGAATACAACTACTTCATTAACTGAAGTATACCTGTATTATTACAGAACTGCTCCACCACTCACACCATGGTTGCTCTGGATCAGCCCTACCATTAAACAGAATGAGGCAAAGCTCAGAGCAGTATTTTCCAGGCAACCAGCCCTGCATAACATAAGTTAATATGACATCCAAGTGAGGTTGTGGATACTGTCCTATTATCAGTATTGAAGTCAGACCTGCTTTCTGCAGGTGGTAGTGAAGCATCTTCATCTTAGGCAGCAAAATACATTCTGTCACTGGTATGGCTACTCCAGTCCAACATGTTTTATTTTGTATGTATGTAGCTTTGTCTGTTTACAGTTATGCATACAGTTGTACACCTTGGTGAAGCAGATTTTTGGCCTTGACTACAACTATCTGAAACTCACAACCATGCTTAATAGGTGAGTCTGGTAGTTGCAGTCCAAAAAAAGAACCTTTCTCTGGTCCTGCCTCCTGCCTCCTATTACTCTCCCAGGGACTCAAGCAGGGCTCCATACCATGCACTCGGTTTATCTCAGAGCCAAGCAACAGAATCTCATCAGCAAGCCTTTGAGCTGTCGGCAGCACCTCCGTATGGTGGGCACTGATCAAGTACTGCACAAATTTCTGTAGCTGGTCCCGGTTCATCTGCGACAAGGTTTCAGAGATGGGCAGGCGCAGCTCCACCTGGCGAGCATGTCGGATGCGGTGTAAGGACAAGGCCACCACGTGAGCACAGTAGAAGATGTCTCGGTTGTCACAGGCACAGCTCACTGAAGTGATCTTGCAGCGGTCAAAGCTGATGGAGACGTGGTAACTGTGCTCAGGTTCACTGGGGCCTGCTGGCTCTGTTACAATCCCACTCAGATGGAAACCTGCATGTTTTTTAAAACAAGAAGGAGGCGTAAGACAAGAAACTGCTAGTGAGCACACTAAGGAACGGCTAACAGTCCATCATCCCTAAATGGTCAAAATCAAGAAACAGCAAGAATGGTGACCATTATTATTATTAAGCTATTGTTATTGTTAATGTGAACAGGACTGCGATCTGAGTCACAATTATCAGTCGAGTCCCAGGGCACTGAGAGAGCATTCCAGCAAGTATTGGCCTGGGGAGTGGGCGATCCAGACTCAAATCCCACAGAGCCATGAAACACAGAGGGTGGCTTTTGGTGGATCACATTCTCATTCCAGCTGATCTCCTTCACAGGCTGTTGTAAGGATAAAGTGGGGAATGAAGCCATGCATGCTGCTTTGAGCTCACTGGAGGAAATACAAGGTAGAAACAAAACTAATAAACTCTGGCTGAGCAAGGAAATGCCACAAAAGCCAAGCCAATGCCCCTGCTGGCCAGGTTCATCATCAGAGGCAGAAGTGTTTAGTCATGAACATAATAACTCAATCTGATACCAATTGTGCAGCGAGCAGAAACTGTGGAGTAACAGGCCAGGAATCCAGTCAGTTAGCTCAGTATCGACAAGGAATAGTATGTGCTTATTTACTGATTAAAAATATTTCTAATCTTCTCACTCCACTCAATCAGCATGCAAAGCAATTTACAATAATACTTCAAACACTATAAAATTAAAAACTCCCAAACAAATATTAGAACCAAACAGAAAAAATACATAATAAAAGCATGGGAAACCTTCCGAAATCAAAAAGCAACCTAAATCACTAAAAGTTCAGCAGACCCATAGATTTTCCCAACCATCTAAACATTATTTCCCACAGCTGGGTTAGCCTGGCTCTGTTTATGGTTTCTACCAATCTTACCTCTCTAGGAAGTGAAACACGTAACAGGACCACAAAGAATGAATGCAGACTCTGTCAGCCTGGCAGTCATGTCACTAGCCGTAGCTTATGATCTCTTTGCAAGTACTGCCCTATCCATTAGACCAGGAGTAGGCAACCATTTTGAGCTGGGGGCCGGGTTGCTGGCCCTCAGACAATTGGGGGGCCGAAGCACCAAAAACAAACAAACAAACAAACAAACAAATATTTTTTTAAAAAAATTAAAAAATTAAAATAAATATGCATGCACTCTCTCAGCCCCAGAAAAGCCATGGCAAAACCCCTGTGGAGATTTTGCCAAGAAAACCCCAAGAACAAGTAATAACAACAATAATCAATATCATCATGGAGGGTGGTGGCGGCGGCAGGGGATGGCAGTGGCGGCGGTGGCGGCAGGACCGGCCTAGGGCCGGTCCAAAGGCTTCGGGGGGGCGCATCCGGCCCCCGGGTCTTAGGTTGCCTACCCCTGCATTAGACCATTTTACAGTAATGAAGACATGAGGCCATTTAGGCATGGAGCACTGTGGGAAAGGACACAGCAGTTGAACCTGGGCAAATGTGCTCCTGGCCATGACCACCACCTGGCTGTTTAGGAGCAATGCTGCCTTCAAGAGCACCCTCAAGCTGTGTGCCTAATCCTTCAAAGGATGTGCAGACACAACCAGAGCAAGCTGTACTCCTAACCAGCAGATCCACGTCATCAAGCAAAACAACCCAAAACTCAGGGAAGTTAGGGGCGAAACAGACGGCATCACACTGCTCCTTTGATTGCTGGGTTGGGGCTGTGGCAACCCCATGCCCCAACCCAGTGTTTTCCCAGCTCAAAAAGAAAGCTGCTTTTTGCGCCAGGAAAGAGGTGCATTTGCAGCCACAGCAACTTATGTTGTAAGTTAGTAAAGTACTGATAAGAGAGTTAAGATTATTGTATTATTTCTCTTGATTACTAATCAGAATCTTAGCACTGGCTCACATTCATCCTCCCAGTTATTGTTTTTTCTTTAATAAGTGTTGTTAGTCTGTCCATTTCCATAGGTGGTGGATTTCAGTGGACTCTTAGCTCAGCCTGACTGCAGTTCTGCAGCACCTCAATTTTCATGTTTCTGTAAGAGATGCCAACCATGTGTCTCCCTCTCCCACACATGTACAGCCCTGAGCAAGAGAAGTGGAGGAAGAGGCCTCAGCATGGTGTGTCATGGGTAGGGTTCTTTGGATGTATTGACCAAGTCAGTTGAGTCACACATGACGAAAGCAGAGCATCTCACTAAACCGGTTAGGCTCCTAAATGCTCCGCCTGTAGCCCTTGCTGCGTCACTGATAATAGCCGCAAAGAGAAAGGATACCCTGCTAGTACTGCCAGCTTGGCAATAAAGGCAATAAGGACTAGCAGGTGACTCACGCTACCTGCCAAGTCCAGGTCCACACCCAGCAACACGCCCTAACCTCTCGAGTAGGAGAAAGCTGCCAGCAACACAGGTAGCTGCTATAAATAGAAAGGAAAATCCAGAAAGAAAGGAAAATCAGAAACAACCAGACCCAAACCTCATTCTAGTTGCTCTTTTAGACTAGAATTCCCTGAAAACTCATTGTGAGAGATGCAGTCTAAAGATAACTTTTCCAGTGTCTGGGAAGGACAAAACAGAAGCAGAGCCCATCAAAATGTAGATTTGCATTTCCATTCTACCACAGCCAAGGCATATCAATAACATATATACTCCAGAAAAACAGATGTGGGCATGTGTATGAATTTGTGTATGAACATTTCTATGTAGCCTTGAGTGTGAGCCTCAGTAACAATTGTGTGTGTGTGTGTGTGTGTGTGTGTGTGTGTGAACTTATGCCAACCCCATGAATTCCATAGTTTTTTCTTAGGCAAGGAATACTCAGAGGTGGTTTTGTCAGTTCCTTCCTCTGAAATATAGCCTACAGCACCTGGTATTCATTGGTGTTCTCCCACCCAAGTACTAACCAGGCCTGACCCTACTTAGCTTCCAAGATCAGATGGGTATTTAGGCCCAAGAGCACATCTTGAAAACCCTAATTTAAAGCAATTGTATGCACTAGTTTAGTGTTTCCAGCTCTATCCACAGTGAAATTGTACCTTTTTAAAAAGGCAAACAGTGTAGCATAAACATATAAATATATGGCACAGCCACATTTACAACACTGGACATGTTTGGACCTCTCAGTATGAATGTGTTCCTGGCAAATGCTGGCTGACTGTGGATGAGCTCCATGCTAGTACATGCAATCCATTCATTCCTGCTTGGCTTCTTCTGCTAGTACAGGCACGAGTAACTCTGGAGGCTCTCTGGATTAACCCACTGAGGGCCACCCACCTGCTCCTGCTGAAAGCGAAAGTGGATGGAAGTCCACTTGCAATTATTCATTGGAAAAAGCCTTTTGAAGACAATCAAGGTATGGAGTGCCATGCATCTTAATTTAAAGGAGGGTCACATATCCTGGAACATGATTCTCCATGTTTTAACAGACAAATAAATTGTCGGGGGTTCCAGGGACTGCAAAAATGGGACAAGATACATGATGCTTATTCCTGGTCTGGTACAATCAAAGAAGCTAATCCTAAAATTTATTTTTCCCATGTTTTCCCAGGCTCTAGGTTACCTGCCCCCAAATGAACTAGAATTCATAAGCCAGGAACAAAGCCTGGCTTAAGATCCTGACTTGCAAAGGGATATAAAATGGAGGCTTATAAAATTACAAGCCACTAGACAAATGACCCACCATACACTTCTTATAATAAAGATGGATAAATGTGGATTATTCTTTTTAAAGATAGGTAGTAAATCAGACACAAGGGGTCAAAATAGATTTTCAAATAGGTACTTCTCTACAAGAAGCACAATTTAGGGACAAATCTCCTCACTACAAGATCCAAGATATCCACACTTTGATGGTACTCACTTTGATGGTTTTTAAAGATTAAGACAAATTCATGATCTATCATTCTATATAAATGTGTCTTCCAAGGAGAGAGACGTCACTTCTCAGATCCTAGGATGAAAAATTAATGTTGAGTTTCTCATCTGTCTGGCTGCCAATTCACAGGGAATGCCAGAAAAGCTGCAAATTAGTCTGAATGCATGAGAGGTTTTAAGGGTATATGTGGGGGTATATGGTGGACTAGCAAGAGTGCCAATCTAGGACTGTGAGAAGCCCTAACTAAACACCTCTTTTCTCTATGACCACTTGCAGCGAAGGACATCTCTTCTACCTCCCCCAAGTTCTTTTGTTGTTATCGTTGTGTACCTTCAAGCTATTTCCAACTTATGTGTGACCCTAAGACCATACCATGGGGTTTTCTTGGCCTTCAGAGTGGGTTTGTTATTGCAATCATCTGAGGCTGAGAGAATACAACTTGCCCAAGGTCACTCAGTAGGTTTCCATGACCAAGCTGGGATTTGAACCCTGGTCTCCAATAATAGTCCAATGCTCAAACCTCTATACCACGCTGACTCCTACAAGAGCTCAAGACTAATGTATGGAAGGGCTCAAGGTAAAAGAGACATGGCATGATGGCTGAGGGATTTTGGGAGTTGGAGTTTTTCTAAAAAATAAAAAACCACACACCTTTACCAGGCTCTCCTGAAGTGAACTGAATGGGTAAGTGGAACTAATAATCTGGGTCTCTCTCACCTAAACACACCTAAGGGAACTTTTTTTTTTAGTTACCAAAACATCAATGATATGTGCGTACACACCAACAACAAATAAATCAGCAATAAAATATAGCAGAAAATAATACATGAAGATTATGTCACTGTGAAAATTCATATTTCAATTATTAGTAACCAAACCTCTTTCTCTAAAAATTGATTAGTAGTACATCTTTTGAAAATCCATTTATAACAGTTGTGTTTTAATATACCCCAACACTCTGTTAAGTAATATACCATAACGGGGCAGATAACATGGTGTCCTCTGTATGTCATGGCCTCCACCCCCTAAATGCCCAATACTCAATGTAGTCCAAAAATCCGGAAAGCATCTATCCCTTCAATACGTCTCAACACAGGACATAAAGGGCAAATTCCAACACTTATCCTACCTAGACCATACCCATGACTAACTTATGTCCCATTGAATTCAATGGCTCTACTATAAGTAGGACTAATGTTAGATTTAATCTACATAGTAATCCACTAGCAGACATTTTAAATAGAACTTTGGGTGGGTGGCAGGATGGAGGTTAATTATGTACCTGTATTACAGAAATATAATCAAATTGTCAAGATAACTTAAGTTATTATCACAACGTCAGTGGAAGATATAAGTCAGGAACAATTATGAAGAAGGAAAGAATAATTAAAATATGTAGAAGAAAATGCAAATGAAATGAAAGGTAGCAAGGATACATCACTGCAGTATTCCACATAAACTCCAACCCTAGAAAACCAAGTGTTGCTACCAGAGTAAATATATTTCGCCTATTTGAATTTTAGCAAAACATTACTAATTTATTATTTAAACTCTACAAGCTAAACAGAAAAATAGGACAACTTAAATGAAAGCTACTGAACACAATGTTACACTTGTGGAATGTTTATATTTATGTTGTTATGTTATTTATTTATTTATTTATATTATGATAGCCAGTCTATAAGTTCAAATGGCTCTGTATACTAATGCTGCAATCCTAAACACAACTGATAGGGAATAAATCATATTGAACTTATGGAAATTTATTTCTCAGTAAACACACAACTCTTTGGAAAATGTGATAATTCTCAGTGAAGGAGGGAGACTGTATTACAAGTGGATTGACTCAATCAAGGTTGGCAAAGTCCTGGGTTTGCAAAAGTCCTAGAATCACCCAGCCAACACTAGGAGATGGAGTTCAAAGAAGCAATTTTTCTAGGCTCTATATTTCTATTTGGTGCCTTTAGAATCTAAAGATGGCCAGATGTTAGAAACCATTATTTCCAGAAAAACAGGACCAGGAAGCTGAACTGGATGACATAATCAAGAAGAGCAACAAAAACTGAATGAAATCCTACAGTGCAAAGAGTTAAGTCACTCTCTGAAACTGGATTTTGATATTATTAGCAAAAGACTCATGCTCTGAAAATAACAGATGAGGAAAGAACTGGGCAGATCTCACTTGGTCACAAGATGGCCAGCAATGACCAGGGCGATGTCGCTGCAAAGCAATCAAGCACAATTTCTTTTAGACAGAACCATTTTGGCTGGTACTGAGAAGCGGAGATGTGTTTGTACAACCCACTGGCAAGTACGGTAGTTCAGTTTGGCTCCCACGTTTTCAAGTGTTCATCCTTAAGGCACCACGTGACTTTTTGTTGTTTTGGCTGTTAACAGACTTATATGGAAATGATAAAAAGTGCTGAACCAATTATATGCAGAATGTAGACCTCTCCCATGTAAGCCTCCACCTTCAACTGTGGACATCAAGGACAGGAAAACTATATAACATCAGGACCAGAGAAGCTCCACTGCCCTTTGTACTTAAGGAGAGTCCTTCATATAATTCATCCACAATAGAGGATGACAGTCTTTTGTTTGCAGGAAACCAGAGACAGTGATGTCCCTCCATAGTCCCCTCCACACACACTGCTGTATTGGTTTCTTTGACTCTACATGGATATATGCAAACGCTATGTGAATAGGGATCGGAGTAAGGGACAATGTGGTTCATCAGATCAGGGCCCATCACGGGCTTGACCCAGCCTTGCACAGAGTGTAGTAGGATAAGAGCTAAGCTATGTGCCAGCCCAGTAGGAGTAAAAGCTGGTACCTGGAGTGCCACTTGTGAGTTTGCTGGATGTTCAGGAAGGACCCTACAACAAATGCTCTCACACCAAGTAAAAACAGCCTGGTCTCTTGATACCACAAATGTACTCCTTCCCTTTGGTATTCAAAACCACCTCCGAGTATTTCTTGCCTTAAAAAACCCTATGAAATGCATGTGGTTGGCATAAAGTTAGAACTTGAAAGAACGTGTACACACACACACACATATGCACACATACACACATAGGTTACCTAAAACTCTGCAAGATCTAGTGAAACCTTGAGACTTGGCAATCATTAAGAAGAAAGGAAAGGAGCCTCAGGAAAGGCCTAGATTGTGATCCGCTTAGATCCAATGTAATGCTTCAACTTAAATGATGGTTGATGATATTTTGCTGCTCAAGGCAAAAGTCAAGATGGCCCTGCTACCCATTTCATATATGGAAGCCAGCTAGACTGATAGTTAATCCTTACTTGAACAATGGGCAAGAGAATAGCACGTGGTTCATCACACTTGAAGTCAACAGGTTAATGTAAGAAACACAGGACAACGTGTATGGCACATTCACTCCTATCTTCCAGAAGAGATAATGACCAAGGAACTCAGGGGAAATGGATGGTAAGCTGTGACAGCTGCTCATTAGGCAGCTGCTACCTGAAACAGTTGCCTCACTATGTTTAAAGTCAGCCCTGACTGGCATTACCTGCAAAGGCTCTCAAAAGGCAAAGTTTCTAATACTTACTGTATGAGTTTCACACATTCCACTGGTAGCCAGAGAGATGGAGAGAGGATACCTGGAAAGATCCCTACCTCATTCCTCCTCCTCCTCCTGGCCTATTCTTGGTCAGGATTGCTCATGTGTACAAGAAGTCACCATGGATATGATTCTGCCAAAGTTAAGTCAGTCAAAGGCATCTTCCAGTGAAAGCAGCATTTAGGATGTACTTGAAATTTTCTCATTCCATTCTGTACATCTTAGCAATACTCACTCTGTGTTAGACTAAGCTCTCTATGGAAGATATGACATAAAGGCTGGGGGAGCTGCTTAAAAGACAGAAAATTGACAAGACCTTTTTGGACTGTTAAAAGAGGAATGGATGACAAATGCTTATAAGCATTAAGGATCTATTGTCTTAGCTGTTCCAGTTGCCCAAAGCCAAAGAACTGGGCATAGAAACAGATTTCAAATTCTGTGGGGGCAAACAAAGACATAAATTGCCAAGAAGCATTCACATATTTGGTCTGTATACTTTATTTTGTGTGCATTATAAAAGCAAGAGAATTATAAATTAGGCTCTGCCTCTACAACTAGAACAGTAGGTCAGAAACTGCAAGATGTAGGCTTCCAAATAGTGAGATTTTAAATCCCATATTGCAAGTGAGGTACAGCTGAAAGAGGAAATTTTTTTACAGAAAGCTTTGAAAGGCAATACAAATGATTGCATCATGATATTGTTGTTGCGTGTCTTCATCATCTCTGATCCATGGCAACCCTATCACAGGGTTTTCTTGACAAGGTTTGTTCAGAGGGGGCTTGCTTTTGCCTTCCTATGAGGCTGAGAGTGTGTGACTTACCCATGGTCACTCAGTGGGTTTCCATGGCTGAGCAGGGATTCAACCCTGGTTTCCAGAGCCCTAGTCCGACACCCAAACCACTACTCTGCATAATACCGTTGTCTATGGTGAATCTTACTGTAATATTTTTAGATGTTCATAAATTGACAAGTGTGAACTATTTTAAAGTTACTTTTGTAACCTATCAGTTTCTCTTGGGTTAAAAGCCTTCTACATAATTTCCTGGAATTGCTGGAAACAAAAGGGAGTAGAACCCAATTTTGGGGCTTATTTGATTAGGGTTATAACTTTAATAGTTTTTCCACAATCTGAGCTACAAAGAGTTCAAAACATATCAAAATCTGCAATGCACTGAAATAATTTGTAGGAACACATTAGAGGATAGGCTGCATAGATGGCACAAGATGGTTATTGCCAAGTAAAGAAAAAAACCTCCTCTAGCCGCAAAGCCTGATAATTCAACTTCATATTATAAATCAACATTTTCTTCACTCCATATAACAATCTGTGTAACTGCCAAACAATTCAAGCAAAACATCACCTGTTTTCCCTCTTTCTCCACAAGCAGCCTTATTCACATTGGCATTGTTGCTGTTGTTGTATGCCTTCAAGTCATTTCTGATTTATGGTGATCGTAAAGCAAACCTATGACAGGGGTTTACTGGCAGAATTTGTTGGGAGGAGGTTTGTCCTTGCTCTCCTTTGAAGCTGAGAAAGTGTGACCTGTCCAAGGTCATCCAGCAGGTTTCCATGGTCAAGCAGGGATTCAAATCGTCACCTCCCAAAGTCTTAGGACGTTTTCACACGGGCTTTTGGAGGACGCTAGCCGGCCTCCGTCCGGCCCCACTCCGGCAAAATGTCAAATTTTTCACACGACGTCGCAGCAAGCCCTGCCCCTTCCGGTGCCATCCCCGGCGCTAGCCGGCGTCAGTCCGGGGCTTGCTGCGCTTGTTCACATGACGTCGCAGCAAGCCCCGCCCCCTTTAGCTCTAACTCCGGCATCAGCGCCGGAGTTGTAATTCCTTTTTTTAAAAGGAATTAGGCCGCTGCCGCCGGAGCCATTCCGGAGTGAGCGGAAGGATCCGTTCCGGAATGGCTCCAGGCGGATTTGGATGTTTGTGTATGAAAACGTCCTAAGTGTAGCATGCAAACCACTATACCATGGTGGCCCTCCATATTGCATTATTTCTGCCCTGCTTTCATTTTATGATTTGTAGTTGGAGAGTCAGTGCATCAACATTTCAAAATACTTCCATTAAGAATTTGTTTATATTTTAGCTTACCTTTCAAAAAACATTTTGTAAAAGAAAACCTTTTAGAATCTGCTTCAAAAATCAACATTCAATTAATGATTTTTTAAAATGTAAATGTTTACATATACAAAAGGAAGGTAGTATTTCCCTGGTTAATATTTTATTTTATTTTATTGTTGTTGGTGCTTTCAATTCTTTTCTGACTTATGGCAAACCTAAACCTAGATGGAGCCTTCCTGGAAAGATTTGTTCAGAGGGGATTTGCCTTTGCCTTTCTTTGAGAGGCTGAGAGTGTGTGACTTGCCCAAGGTCACCCAATGGGTTTCTGTGGCTGGGCAGGGGATTCAAACCCTATTCTCCAGAGTAATGGTCAACACTCAAACCACTACACCATACTGGGGTCCAAAATACACTTCAGAAATAATCCAGTTTGAGACTGCTTTAACTGCCCTGGCTCAGTGCTAGGGAATCCTGGGAATTGTAATTTATTGTGGCACCAGAGCTCTCTGTCAGAGAATGTTAAATGTTCCACAAAATTACAGTTCCCAGAATTCTCTAGCATTGAGCCAAGGCAGTTAAAGCGGTCTCAAACTGGATTATTTCTGCAATGTGTTTTCGACCTGGTTTGGATAATATATCCTCAGTGATATATCTTTATGCAACATGTAAAAAATTAGACTTATTCCACACTTTACATACATTTTGCACCATTCCTTCAGTGTCTCCTCCTTAATGCTTCTTCTAATCATTTCAATACACTGCTCTTCTCTTCCAGACATTTTGAATTCTTTGGAATCCACACTGGGAAACAACTGAGAAAGTCGAAGTCTCCAACTCCCACCCTAGTCAAGTACAAAATCTGCCTCAGGGTCTACTCTTTCAATGTGATTTATGAAAAACTGGGAAATATTGCAGGGAACTTTTAACCCAAGCGCAGAGCAGGCAGGATTTACTATCTACCCAAAAAAAACACAATCTACAGTCTGCATGGACTATGCTAAAAAATTCATTTTTTAACTATCCCCCTGCCCCCAAGTTCACAGCCTGCAGATGGCTAAACAGCCCAGGGAGCCAAAGTACAGCCACTCTAACACTGCAGATTAACACAGGACAGACAGATCTCTTTGAGATGACTGTTTGGCCACCATATTTGGAATAGGAAAGGATTTTCTGCAAATTAGATACAGATTCCTGGAACTTTCTGCCTTATTCTGCAGCCAACAGTTCAGCTCCATGGCGTAAGCAATACAAATCTCCTTCTGGAGGCTGCTTTCTGAAATACACCTGCTTGTAGGCAATGCTGTGATGAAATCTGGCTTGCCCCAGGTTGGAACCTGATGAACTGAACTTGAACACAGGGCAGGTTGTGAAATAACTTCAAAAATAGCTTGGGGTCCTCATACAACATAGCACGCCTTAGACCAGGGCTGGGAAACCTTTGCCCCATCCAGATGTTTTGGTCTACAACTCCCACAATCCCTTAGCACTGAACATGTTGGCTGGGGCTGATCAGAGGGATAAGCCAAATACAGTGGACCCTTGGTATCCACTGAGGTTTGGTTCCAGGATCCCCCATGGATATCAAAATCCGTGGATGCTCAAATCCCATTAAATACACTGTCATAGTAAAATGGTGTCCTTTGTATGAAATGGCAAAATCAAGGCTTGCTTTTTGGAATTTATGAATTTTATTAATATTCTCAAGCTGTGGATGACTGAATCTGTGGATAGAGAATCCATGCATACAGAGAGCCAACTGTAAGGCCAAAGTTTCCCCAACCTGCCTTGACCTTGCACCCTAAGCCAGGTTCTGCCAGTCATCATAAAAAATACTGACTCATTTTTATCCAGACTGTTCAGGGTGATACAAGGAAAATCCAACTGTTATCCAACCAGTATCTCACCAGGCTGTCTGTCTGCCTTTTTAAAACTGCTCTGCAATACTTTGGACTGGCCAAGAATTTCCAAAGCTTTTGGAATCCTCTCTGGGGATGTTATAGCATGGAATTGTAATGCTATCTTTTCTTTGTACTTTGCTCACTGTTCTGTTCAAACTACTCAAGATGCAAACTCATGTTTAGGCCAAGGTTAGGAATTACTCACACATGCATGTACATTACTCAGCAACTCTCAGCTGAAAGTGCCGACAGCCTCCATCTAAAAGCACTGTGTTAGGGGAGACACAACAGTTTTATGCTGTTTGAGTAAAGATAACTATTCATACTACCAAATGAAGCAAGCATGTGCGATGGCTTGTAATGAATGAGCATACACAGCCAAGCTGCTATTAGAATAGGGAATTGGCTTCAAATCCCTCTCTCCCACATTTTATAAAATGGGCAGACAGAGTACTAAGGCAACTAGAAGATGGCATCCCAGGTCAGGTTGAACTCCTGGTAGGCACCAGCTGCTGGTGGTCTATAGGGCTTCTAAACATGGGCATTTCATTTGGTTAACATAGATAATAGACTGCTTTATCGCTTGCATTTTATTTTATTTAGGTCATGATCACAAGGGCATTCCACAAGATGCTTAGCAAAGTTTTGATGCGTAAAGATATACTCTCCTTTTGTCTGTCTTGACAGTATTATTTAATTACAGCCAACTGCACTGAAGCAGCATAATATAAAGTAATACCTTTTGAAGTAAGAGTCCACAAACACATTTGGCCTCTTCTGGTTTGGAAGGTAACTGCTTTTTAAATGTCCTCCTTCTAAAATATTCTGTCTTGAGATGGTTACCAGAACATTACACAATGTCTTAAAACAGTGTTTTCTCCTTACCTGTCTAGTCCAATAGTGCACCCCATCTCAAGAACAATATTGTATGGTCTACTTTGGGCAAAATTTATTCTGTTTGCTTCACTAGAACCAAATCTAGCTTGTGTAGTTTTTTTAAAAAATGGGTCCAGCTATAAAGCCAGAACTCTTAATTTAAGACCCCATCATGGACCACTGGTGAGGAGGCAGAGAAAACAAGATGGTTACCATTTTAAATTTTATTATTTAATATTTAATATTTACATTAACCAAAAGAATACAATTAAAACACAAAACATGATCACCCATTAAACTGAACATGATTACAATAGGTCCCACCAGACACAGTGAAACTTCCTTCTGAGTAAGCATATACAGAGCTGCTTTTAAAAAGGGGGCTTTTTTATCATAGGGCACAAGTGGCAGACAGGTTAGATTCTTTCATTTTCAACTCTACCAAACACATGTTTATCCAACATAGGTCCAAAACACACTGCAAAAATAATCCAGTTTGAGACTACTTTAACTGCCCTGGCTCAATTGCTAATCATTAAATAATACATAGTAGTTATAGACCACATTTCAAGCAGTATCCAAAGTGATGCCAATATTATCTAGTGTTTTATAATCACTCTGTTGGGCACACTAGCATCCTCCTCATGCTGCGGGGCTGAGAGGCTTTGAGCCAAGCCCAAGAGACCATTGGCTTGCTTAAGGCCACCCAGACAGTTCATGGCTGCTGAAGGAAGCAGTTGAACTGGGAATTTCCTGCCACACACTCTTCGCCAATTCATCAACTCTACACAGATGTGCTCTTTGTTTAACCAGTCTGTAAGATGTGCAGCCATTCTAATAGATGCCCATAGACACACTGGATGTGGCCTGGATGACACACAGCAGTCTTGGACAGACAGATTTAAACAGACGAGTTACAAGCAAGATACACAATATTATGCCAATTATGTCAGCCCTTTAAGTATCAGAGAAACATGGGGAGGGGAGGGGAGGGGAAAAGAGAGACAGGAATGGGAACTTAGAGATCAGCCATCTGCTTTTAGGAGCCCTGAGTTGAACTCTCCTTTAGCTGGTAGTTTTGCATATCATATACAAAGAGTTAGAATATGGAGTTCAATCTAGTAAGAAGGTTAATCATCATGGGCTTGCTTCTGAATGATCAAAACAAAGTGGACTGTAGTTTAAGTAGGTAGCATGGCAATTGCAAAGTGAATCAGAAAAGACAAAAAGGGTTCAGCTATGTATAATAGCTACAACCCATGCAGAACACAGCAGCTGTCAACACATTTTATGGCAAATATAGAGCCAGTCCCATTATTAGTTCCATATCTCTGTTTCCAACATGTTTGATTGTAAAACACTCGAAAGGGTCATTCATTGAAATACTCACTATTTCGATATGCATTATTTATATGGACATGGAATAATAATTCTCAAACATTTGTTAACATACCACCCACAATCTGACATAACATCAAAGCCAAACACAGTCATGTGTCATTGTTCTCTAAACACCCTTCCAGAGAAACAAACAATTAGGCATCACATTCAAAATAGCTCTTCAAAATACCCATGTAGCTACCTGGAAGCATATCAGAGAACTCCAGTGATCTAATAAACCCAGAATATAAGAAACATGCTGGACAAATCTGGTTGTGAATCAGATTGTGAAGGCGAATTCCAGAAACTAGTTCAGATACACAGTGACATGTATGGGTACGCTGCAAGCCAAGAACAGCTGTTGTCACAGCAAAAGCCTGAAACCAGTTTGGGCAGCCGACAAGATTCTCCAACCCAGCTAACCAGGGCCACTCAGCAGCTGAGGGTAGCCTTCCTCATCTCTGGTCTTTAAAGCTGTGCTAGACTACAATTATCATCATGCTCAGTCAGCATGAGAAATACTTTTCCCAGTTGACCCAGCTGACACATAGCCATGCCACTTCCCTCCAATCTACTTTGCTCAACCAATTCCTCCATAAGTAGTAAGTTACAGTGGGACCTTGGTATCTGCAAGGGATCCATTCCGGACCCCCATGGATACCAAAAACCGTTGGACCTCAAGTCCCATTGTTCCCAATGGCAACGCATGCACATGGCTGCACCACTATTAGGGACAACTGGACTTCAGGTAAGCCCCCATTGTCCCCAAACAACAGGTGTTACCTTTAGTCCTGCTGTCCCTAATTGCATGCACGCACCGCCATTGGGGACAATCTGCCAATGCTTAAATTCACAGATGGCAAGCCTGCAGATAATGAGGCCCCATTGTACTTCAGATGCAAGTTTTCTATGGTGAAATGTACAGGGATAAGCAGCTTTCTTTTCCTTCTTTTTCAGGGGATGCCAAATCCCAGACCATTGTCTAGGTATAGCAAAGGACAAGAGATGGATGAATACACCAAGACTCAATCCACAAGAGATAGAGATCCTACTGGTTGATAATTGGACAAATCTGAGACTGAAATACAACATCCTCAAGATGTGCTATGCTCTCCCTCTGAAGGATAAGGTGCATAGGTTGAGGCTAGTCTTGGAGGCTGCATTGCTCCTGTAAAGTCATGCAGCAGCAGAGACCAGGAATGGCTTGGCTAACCCTCACTTGGTGCCTCACCTGCTTCTCTTCCTGAAGGAAACACATCTAACCACATGGTCTGTGCCTCAGTCACCTGTCTAGATTGCTGCATTATAGTTTTTGTGTGGAGTTTTCCTTGTAAAGTGTTTGTAAACTACAGCTAGTGCATAACGTGATGACCAGCTTGTTCTCAGGTTTTTTTTCATAAACCAGATAGCATCTGTTTTGAAACAACTTCACTGACTGCCTATTAATTTCCAAATCACACTCCTGATGCTGTTATGTGTTCTACCTCCGCAAGAGAAAGGGGTTTCTATGTAGCAACTTCCTTAGTTGTGAGACTTCCTTTCCATGAAGATTAGGTTGATGCTCTCATTATTGGCCTTACTATTACTATTCTGAAATAGTGATTGACACCACCCTTTCACTGAAATGTAATTGCAATGATAAAAAAAATTAAATTAAGTTGCTGGGCTTTATTTTTGTGATTTTATTGTAAACTGCCTTAAGTGCTCCTCGAGTAAACAGGCAATTTTTAAAATATATTAAATAAGAACATCAAAAATAGGGATATTTTGTAAAGAAAACTCAAAATAGGTTTGCCTTTCCAGCACTAACAGTCCTGATTCATTACTTCCTTTTAATATTAGCTCAAGAACAAGACCAAAGCAGGAAGTGCATCAACATGTCACATGGTGGGGCGGGCAAAGTGTGGCCCTCCAGATGTTGCTGAATTACAAACTCGTAGCCAACATAGTTTGTGGTAAAGAATTCTGGGAGCTGCAATTCAGCAACATCTGGTGCCCCTTGCCCAACCTTGTCTTTTGGTCTCACATGGAGAGCTGTGGTGTTGTCTTGCTTCAATCACTTGGAAGCCCACAAAGGAAATGAACAGCAGCCTTGAGTACTGGAATTGTCACCCGGAAATATAAAAGGAACCTGGCTTCCTCAGGCTATTTCTATGAGATGTTCAACTGGCAGACAATCCCATGCTTATCTACTCAGAAATAACCCTAATCAGGTTCAATGGTAATTTCTCCCAGATATGTATACATATTTCTGTCTGGCTAAAATGCTGTGGCAGACCAGACTAAGTTTTCCCTTTCTGTTCTTTCAACCACGGGGAAGCGCAGTTTTATCTCTGCTTCAGTACTGCCACAGAGGCCAAGGTAACACTTCATGCTATTACTCATAACCCAGTGTGCAAAATACATTCAAAACAAAAGCTTCTGGATCAGTTGGTTCACTCACCTACTTGCAGGACACGGTCAACAGCACCTGACTGAAGCAAATTCAGGCCACGATTAAAGGGCACACGCGAGTCTCGCTCACCCTCTGGAGGGTGATAGCCAAGAGATGAGTACATGCATATCTCCCGTTCACTCCGTGGGAAGGACCAGAAAACTATGCGCTTTTGCACAGGCTCTGGGACACGGGAGAAACGTTCTTCCACCTAGACAACAGGGGAAAGGAAAAAGACAAGAGATTGGTAGAACTACAAACTGTAAAGCAGGATTCCCAAGGCCATATAAACTTGCTCTTAACATCATCCTTTCAAGGTCCTGCCCATCTTCAAAGGCATCAGCTAGGATCAGAACATTTTTCTGTGGTAGCACCACAATTTTGGTATTTTCTCCCTCAAAGCAGAAGTACTTAGGTTTTCAGGTACCAAGTTATACATGTTTTGTTTATATTGTATTTATTATTTTCTGGAGATATTAATGACAGATTTGGTTTTTCTCTGTGTTATATTAATTTTATAGTATTAATTTTACTTTTATAGATACAACTGTTAAAGCCACCTTGAATGTTTGGTGTACAACAGCAAAGTCAGAGGTAAACAAACAAAAAAAATCTCATGGTGATTGTTTGTCTCCAAATGGCAGGAATTTGAAAGATACAGACTTGTTTCATTAATAGTTTTTGGGTGCGTTTGGTAAAAAAAGTAACAGTAGCCTATGTACTTTTCCATTGCTAGCCAGGTTGCCTATCTGAGATGAGAGGAAATTATTGGGTAGAAAATAGGCAAAGATTTAGGATAAGAAATTAACTTCCTTTCTCCATCTTTAGTTTGAGAAGACTTGGTGGGGTAGTAGTGGAAAAGAGAATAGTGAAGGAGATCAGAACATTAACAAGCAGATTATTGCTTATTATAGGAGAAACTTATTTTTCCCTTGAGGAAGGTACTTACATTAACAACAGTTAGATAGCTACTTTCACTTCCTGCTGAATGTGGTAGCACGAGGTCCTGATCTATTTTTTGGTCATAATTGTGCACTGACTAAACTTTACTGGGAGAAAATTACATGCAACTGGACCCGTGGGAGCCTGCCTGATCTTCTGTGGCCAGTCTCTGAATGGCAAAACTTTGTGACCACCATTTACACTGGAATAGGGAGGAATGTTTTCCTTGTGGGCTTGTCAGTGCCCGGTAGTGGCAACTGTGTGGGAGTCCAGCACCTAAAATAGTACGAAAGACCAATTTATGCATCGTTTGCACAGAAAACTGAAATATAGATTTAGAAGTTGGAAAGTGTCTATTGTTGCAACTATATCTTTCAAAACAATCACCATGATGAAACTCTGGCATTGCTTGGCTGAGTTTATTGTGATATCTCAGACAGTTCTTGAACACTGTGGGTAGGAGACTGAAATCACCTGTGCTGAATGTCTGTGGATGTTTGCCCATTGTCACCCTGCTTTTGGGGGGCTTGGGTGAGCCCATAACATTTGGAGGAAAGGCTTTAATCAATGTGCAGTCAATATGAGAAAGAAACTCAGTGGCCAAGGAAGCGAAGTGGGGAGATGAATTTGAATTACTTGAATTAACTGGGCAGATCTACCATGACAGGAAGAAGGTGAAGAAGTTGAAATAAGGATGAAGCCTGATAGGTCTCTCAAAACCCTTTGCAAGATGTGCAGGTTAGTGTTGTAGGTGGCAATACCTGGTTTCATTTTTGCCTTCCTCCTTTTCTTTGTGATGGCAGCAGTAGCAGCTCCTACACCAATGATGGCGAACCCCCCCCCGAGTGCCCAAACTGCAACCCAAAACCCACTTATTTATTGCAAAGTGCCAACACAGCAATTTAACCTGAATACAAGGCCGGGGGAGGTGGGGAGAGGAAGAGAGAGAAGGGGAGGAAGAAGAGGGAGGTAGGATGCGATGGCTGGGGGGGTGAAGAGGGAGAAGGGGAGGAAGAGGAGGGAGGTAGGACACGATGGCCAGGGGGAGGAAGAGGGAGAATGCGATGGCTGGGGGCGGGGGGGAAGAAGGGAGGAAGAGGTGATGGCAGTGCGTGCCCACAGAGGGGGCTCTGAGTGTCCCCTCTGGCACACGTGCCATAGGTCCACCACCACTGTCCTATACACTCTCAGGGAGCCTAGAGGAGTTACTGCCATTGGGGCAAAGAATTGGCAAAACAGTGGAAATCCTGGCCCCAGTCAGGCCTTGCCACAACGCTCTTCCCTTTCCTGAACTAAAGGCTTCTAACTAGCCACACTATTGGCCTCATGCCTTTCATTTACAGTAGATGATGCATGGAGGTCACATCTTTGGATAGCTATTTGCATTCTTTTCCCAACCCTGCTGCAGTCCTGTGGCTTCCAGTATCACTGTTCCCAGTCATTTTGCCTTCCTCCCCCATCCCACAGCTGGAGGTAAAACTTGGGAAATTTTAGTATATTATTCATTCTCTTGTTCTGAAATGGATTGCTGCAGGAAGGGTAGAATCTCAAACACCTGGTGGTCCACAGGCAGGACTATACAGTCGTCCCTCCCAATTCGTGGTTGATCTGTTCCGGACCCCCCCCCCCCATGAATTGGAAAAACCGCAAATATCCAAAGCCCACTGGTTAAAATGGGCATGTGCTCCCGTGCATGCCATTTTGTCCTTCCCCACTTGCCGTCTGTGAAGGAGCGAGGCCGCAGACTCCAAGTTCACGAACAGGGAGGGACGAATGTACTGGCATTTCTGAATCAAAAATCAAGAGTATTTTTAGTCATACGCTGGTGTGCAAAAATGTCATATTAGTACATATTATATATTTTTCTTGCTTACTGGATTCTTTATCTTGTGGTTAGTATAGTGTAGGGGTGTACAAGCTTTGGACCACTATGGCCTTAGATCTAGCTTTCTGTGGTGCCCTCACTCTTCCCAACCAATTCCACATACCCATTTCTTGCTAGTTTCATACAATTTGCTTTTGCGTGTGCAGCCCTTGAGTCTGAAAAGGTCACATGTAGCTGTTGTAAAGATCTGGGTGTAGTATGCTTCTTTACCTTGGGGTAGAGCCAGCATGGTTTAGTGGTTGGAGCACTGAACAATGATTGAAGAACAGGGTTCAAGTCCCCACTCACCCACTGGATGACATTGGGCAAGTCATACTCTCTCAGCCTCAGAGGAAGATAAAGGCAATGCCCCTGCTGAATAAAACTTGCCAAGAAAACCCTGTGATAGGTTTGCCTTAGGGTCACTATGCGTCGGAAGCAACTTGAAGGCATACAACAACAACAGGAATATGTATCCATGTTTTTGTATCTTTATCCCGGAATGGTTTAGAGTTATGCTGTTGATTTATCTAGAGATATGCAGGGCATAGAGGATGTATCTTTTCCTTTCTTTTCTGAATTCTACTGATTAAACATGCATATATTTGAAAAATATATACACATGCACTTTAATCAATAGATAAAATGCATACAAATAAATTTATTAAGCAAAATACATGCCAAAATAATGTACAGAATGAAAAGAAGGCTTGCAACATAATACAAAATGTGGGCAGAAGAAGGAGGCTGGGGATGGGAAATCTGAGAAATGCAATGAAAATGAAACATATTTCTGCAAACTTTGGCATTACCACTGTTTCCCTTCCCATTATAACTAACCACTTTCAGCAGGATCCCATGGTCTTCTGCTCAAAATACATGCTAACCCTTCCTTTTTGTTTTACCAGATTGGCAAAGGTCCAAGGGATAATTTAAACCCAACTTTTATAAAACTGGACTCCCAGGATTAATGATACTGACAAGACACATCCATATCCAGCCTTGACATGTTTTTTACTTTCAACACTCACTATATACAGTCACCTTGACTACTGGAGTTTCTCCCTATTCACTCGGCTCAGACACCCTCCCTAAATTCATCTCCCACACCTCACTGCTACGCTCTCACCACCCTTCTCCAGAAATCTTTTGCTGCAACTCCATCTTTATATCAGGCTAATTCAGTGGTTCTCAAATTTTTTTTACCCAAGACCCTCTTTTTACATCTATATACAGACGCTGCACCACCACCCCCTGCTTGACATAGTATATGAATAAAAATATTTTGTTTAGTGTGTGTATTTTGGTTTGCACATTCCTTTATATTCATATTTTAACATTTTATATGAAAATAACATGGTTCAAATTAGAAAATGTTATTTAAATAAATTCAATACCTAACTCAACGCATGTGTAAATTTTACACATACTATCTCAAATACAGCCACACTAACATGTACCATTCTCACAGATATAATGCACATTCAGTCATGCTCTTTCATTTTCATTTTTTCTTTCACTCTTTCATTTTTTCTTTCACTCACATACATAGGGCAAGTAATGCTATCTCAGCCTCAGAAGAAGGAAATGGCACAAACGCCCTCTGAACATTTACTCTCTCACACAGTCACACAGAAACATTTATCTTCTTGTTTTGTGTATACGCAAGTATACACAAGCACATATGTGAGTACGTAAAAAAAGAGATGAAGAGTATTAAAAAAGCGGAGGAGGAGGGATCAGGGCCAACAACTTTCATGTCCACCCCACAGTATGAGAACTACTGGGCTAATTCAAAGCTCTCCCTCCTTATTCTTCCTCCATGTCAAGTTCCTCTGCTTGCGTTCCATCTTCTCAGTCCCATCTACACCCCTTCCTGGGTTAAAAGCATCTTCTGCCAAGCCAGTTTGCTTTCTGAGAAGCCCCCCCCCCCGGGGTGTGTGGGAACATGACAACTTTTGCATATGGACCACAAAGATTCAACTACTACAACTTATAATAGTTACAAAGTTCATCCACTTCTGCTAGCTAGCAAACAGAAGGCAGCATGGAACAGTGATTTGAGTGCTAGACAGGCATTTGGGGAGACTGGGGTTCAAATCCTAATTTGGCCATGGAAACCCACTAGGTGGCCTTGGGCAAGTAATGCTATCTCAGCCTCAGAAGAAGGAAATGGCACAAACGCCCTCTGAACAAATTTGGCCAAGAAAACCTCAAGTAAGAAATGATTTGGAGGCACACAACTAGCTAGTTATCACACGATAATCCCTTCTCTCTTTCTGGCTACTGTTTAATCCAACTCTGAAAACTTCCAGTGTATCCATCTTGGACTTACTGAGGAGGAGCCATAGAGGAGCAACTCCAAGTATTTAACAACAGCCAGAAACACAAGATACAGAAATTTCAATTTGAACAAATTTCAGTGCCACAGGCAGAAAATTTCAAATGAGGATGGAACTGTATCTCTTTAGCAAACATGAAGATGCAATTCACTATACGTACAACAGCAGCAGTAGCTATTGACTTCAATTGGGTGTATATAGGAGAACCTCCCTGGTGACTTCAACTCAAGGATCAGGTTTGGTCCAGCTCACACTCTGCTGTTTTTAATTGCACCAAAACTCACCACCCAATCTGACTGTGTCACCATAAACACACAGTCTCACTTGTATTTCAGCCAACATGACTCCCAACAGGAAAATATCCAAGAAGAGGAACTTGATGGTTAGATCTATCCTATATCCCAAAAGCAGTTTCAGTCAGAAACATGTTTTGGCAAAGGAACACCTCAGCCCAGAACACAGTTGGAAAGGGACTATGGAACAGAGCAAGAGTTAACCTGACTATGCAGAAAACCGAGGTTGGAAATACAAATAGAAAAGGACTGTTGCATCCTATTCCTGTCAGCAAGTGAGGGTTCCTATAAAAGATTGCCCCTTCATCCAATCTGCTCTCCAACATGGGCATGCTTCAAGGAGAAAGCTACTCCAGAACTCTGATATGCCAGTTATCTTTGGTCCAAAACAAACTGCAGAAACAATCCCATTTGAGACTGCTTTAACTGCCCTGGCTCAATGTTAGGGAATTCTAGGAATGGTAATTTCAGGAGATATTTCACCTTCTCTGTCACAAAGCTCTGGTGCCACAATAAACTACAATTCCCAGGATTCGCTAGTACTGAGCCAATGCAGTTAAAGTGGTGTCAAGCTGGATTATTTCTGCAGTGTGTTTTGGACATTTGTGAATAATACTGTTTCGTATAGAGGCACACTCCATCTAATACAAAAAGATTTGAAGCAGAGCAGTTCAGATGCAGGTTTACCATCTCAGAGAGACACTCCAGACAAAAGGACATTATAGGCTGACATGTCAGTGTCAAGTCAAATTCACTGTCTCAATAGTGCCAGTTCTCATCCGATGAGGTACTAGGACAGAATAACTGGCAGCCCATGGCCCAACTAGGTGAATAGGCAAGTGGATGGATGGATGGTTTCTCTCTCTCTCTCTCTCTCTCTCATTCACATACATATACACATACAAGGCCATTGATGGGTAAAACATAATTTTGCTGAAGCAACAGTACAATGGCTTGTGCAGAAAGATAAAGAAAATTACTACAAAAACCAATGCAGAGAAATAGAAAGCAACAACAAAAAGGAAAGAACACAAGATCTATTTCACAAGATCCACGAAATCAAAGGAAAATTCAAACCAAGAACTGGAATGATTTATGACAATAAAAATAACATAATTCAAGACCAGGAAGGAATAAAAAGACATTGGATACAATACACAGAAGAATTATACAAAAGGGATAACAAAATGAAGGTGCACATGGAACGAAGAGCCATATGAAGATGAACCCCAAATTCTAAAAAGTGAGGTGGAAACTGCAATAAGAGAAATAGAGAAAAACAAATCACAAGGAACAAATGATATTGCAATTGAACTGCTGCAATCCACACTGGCAGAGTCAACTCTACTGCTAACCAATGTATATCAACAGATATGAAAAACAAAACGATGGAAGCGATCAATATACGTCCCCATCCACAAAAAGGGAGACACAAGAGACTGCAGCAACTGTGGAACCATAGCACTGATCTCCCATGCTAGCAAAATTATGCTCAAAATTCTGCAACATAGACTCCAACCATACATGGAGAGAAAAATGCCAGAAATCCAAATGGGGTTCAGGAAATAAAGAGGCATGAGGGGCCATATTGCAAACATACAATGGCTAATGGAGCACACCAGGGAATTCCAAAAGAAAATCAGCATGAGCTTTATGCAAAGTCTTTGACTGCATAGATCATGAAAGGCTATGGAATGCCCTTAAAGACTTGGGAGTGCCAACACATCTGATAGTCCTGATGAGGAATCTGTACTCAGGACTCTACTGTCAGAACAGAATTTGGAGACACAGAATGGTTCCTGATTGGCACAGGAGTCAGACAAGGCTGCATCCTTTCATCCTATCTGTTCAACTTGTATGCAGAACATATTATAAGAAAAGCAGCCTTGAACACAGAAGAAGGAGGAGTGAAAATAGGAGGAAGGAATATCAACAATCTAAGATATGCAGATGACACCATAGCGCTAACAGAAAACCTCACAGACCCTGGAAGCCAAGATGAACAACTGAGGCTGTTGTACTTCGGACACATAATGAGAAGGGAGGACACTTTGGGAAAAAAATAATGCTGGGAAAGTGGAGGGAGGTCATGGGTATTAAAGAGGTCATGGGTATTAAGGGGTTGTAGGAATTATGCAGAGCAGTGGAGGGCAGAGGGTCTTGGAGATGTCTCAACAAAAAACAAAACAAAAACCTTCTGGTAACAATAGCTTGTCAAATGCAAATTCACTGTATTGCAAGAGGAAAACCCACTGAGAAGTTATGGAGAAGAGACAGTCCATGTTCTCCTCTTTCTCCTCCTTCTCAAGCTGATTAATTATGCCACCAAGTTCTAATGCTTCAGAGTAAAGGATAGAGGGGAAAAGAATGACCATCTATAGCCGGGATGGAGAACATGCGGCACTCAATATGTTTTATAGTGAATGTGGAGACACTCCACATTCACTATAAGCACAAAGTGGGAAATTAGGCAAGACAGCTCAGCAGTCATCTATTTCAATGCTATCTGATGTCAGAGACTGGCAGGATTTTTCCCCTGCATCATATTTATGTTCATTGATTACAACTGGTTTTTTCCCTGGAAACACACCACTGACCAGCAGTCAGTGGCTCACAGATTGGCACCAATCCATGGACAACCAATATGAGTAATAATGACCTATGTGGCTTGGACTATCAGATTAATAAATTCTAGGATTGTCCTGTGGCCCTTGAAACATACCCCCTCATTAAAGTACTTTCAACTCCTTGGTGAAAACCTAACCATACAATGTTTAAAAGGAAGAATCCTGCCCAGACCTCTTATTCATTCACTCTCATTTTAGGCACTCAGATACTTCAACCTAGGAGTTTCATTCACCAATGCTAGTGACAAGTGACTCTTGTTTGACTAGTTCCCTAGCTCAACACCAAAATTAAGCTCTGTTATCTCACTGTATGGAAACTGAAGCTCCTTAGAAAGAATTATCAAGTTGAAGGAAGGAAGTAGTCAAGCTTTGATCTTCAGGAATCATTGGTGAGAGAGTTTCAGATAGGGTGGATGGGAGAGATAAATTCATGAGGCAAGCATGGCATATCCCACACAGCATGCATGGTAGGATCACGACACACTCTCCTGGGCTTTGCCCAGACTAGCCCTAAGTCTCTCTGGTACTCCATGTCTACCTAATGTCAGCTATTCCCCACTCCACCTATTTCTCATCCTTCACATCCAGAGAAAGCTTAGAGATGACACCATATCATAACAACTTCCTCCAGACCAAGCAGAACAGACAAGAAGGAGAGGGGAAAGCCAGAGAGGGAAGCAGCAGCAGCAGAACAAATAGAAGTGGGATGTAACACATGATTACAAGGAGGAGGCAGAGGAAGTCAAGAGATACTGTTCCACAACCCTATCCCGCAATGGATCTTGGAAGCATGGCTGTAAGTACAGATCAGAAGACAAGGGAAAATAGGAGCTGCCCCTCAAGTCATCCTACAGGAGGCAATCCATTAGGCAAGAAATAGTTGCCAGCCATTAAGGAGAAAATTGGAAAAGTCCAGTAAATCAATTACGATCCATCACTACTGGGTCATCATATCCCTCTTCCCACCTCCCATCCTCTCCACACAAAATGGATAAGTCTCCCAGGTAAATGCTATTTAGAGAGAGAAACCCCTTAATCTTCTCAGTCAACCAGAACTTGACCCCTGAGGAGAGGATGCTACAAAACTACAAAGCAAGCATATCAAGTGTGAATGGCAAGCTGATGGCTTGGCAACAGGAGAAGAGGGAAGAAAGAAGTCTGACACCCCAACCCAGGAAGAAAAAGGACAGCTCCAGAAGAGGACAAACAGGGAGGAGGGGAGTGAAGAGAAGTGAATTAGGGTGGAAAGAGAGAGAGAGAAGAAAGAAAGGAAGATTAGGGTAGGCTTTGTTCCAGCCAGGGTAATAAGGATGATTGCCAACTAAGGGGACAAGGTGGAGACCTTCATTTTTCCTTCCCCAGTGCCTTTAACAGCAACCTGGATATGCTTAGTTCAGCAGAGGAAAACACAAGCATACACACACAGTTTACAACACTACCACCTGCTTGATACTCTGCACCTCCACCTATTGTCAAAGGGACAGCAGCCACCCCCGCTTAAAAGAGCATTAAATACCAGTTTCTTCCGGCAGGCTTTCCCAGATTATTTTTAAATTGTGAATTTTAAATGTGGGCTGTTTTGATATGTGGAAGTCTTATTTGTCCTTTTAAATTGATGTGTGCTTTAACTGATGTCATGAATTGTGTTAACTGCTGTTGTTCCTTGCCTTGATCCATAGAGAGGCAGGTAAGTAATAATAATAACAGCAGTAGTACTACTACTAGTAGTAATAATAATAATCGTTGTTGTTATCATCATCATCTTTACAGTCCTGGATATCAATTTTCTAGTGTCAGGCCCTCGTCTAGGTGCAAGTCTGTGCATGTGAGAGAGACAGAGTGTAAGAGAGATGTAAAAATAAATAAAAAACAAAAAGGAGAGTCCACTCTCTATGGAAAATGCAAACACCTCTGGGGATGTGCAGGGTAGCCACCTCCTCACTGCACTTTGAGAGGAAAGAAATTGTGACGTAATGGTTTGAGAGTTCATCTGCGATTCTGGGGACCAGGGTTTGAATCCCGCTCAGCCACAGAAACATAATGGGTGACTTTGGGTGAGTCACATTCTCTCAGCCTCAGAGGATGGCAATGGCACAATCTCCCTCTGAACAAATCTTGCCAAGAAGAACCATGATAGGTTCACCTTTTGTTGTTTTTGTTAGTTGCCTTCGAGTTACCTCAACTCATGGTGACCCTGTGAATGAGATGTCTCCAAGCTCCACTATCCTCTACCTCTCTGTTCAGGACCTGTAGGCTCAAGCCCATGGTCTCCCAGATTAAGTCTGTCCATCTGACATGTGGTCTTCCTCTCTTTCCACTTCCTTCCACCTTCCCTAGCATCATTGTCTTTTCTAGTGATCTGTGCCTTCTCGTGATGTGGCCAAAGTATGGCAGCCTCAATTTAGTCATCTTGGCTTCCAGGGAGAGTCCAGACATCATCTATTCAAGGACCCATTTGTTTGTCTTTCTGTCTGTCTACAGTATCCTTAGCATTCTTCTCCAGCACCACATCTCAAATGAATTGATTTTGTTATCTGCTTTCTTCACCATCCAGCTCTCACATCCCTACTTGGTGATGGGGATACAATGGCTTAGACTATTCTCACTTTAGTATTCAGAATTATATTTTTACACTTTAGGATCTTATTTCATGGCTGCCCTTCCCATTCCTAGTCTTCTTCTGATTTCTTTACTGCAGTTTCTGTTCTGATCAATCATTGATAAGCTGGAAAGGACTTGAAGGCACACAACAACGAAAACAACAACAAGAAGGGAAGGCCTCTGCCCTGAGGAGAGAGAGGGAGGCGGTGAATTGATTTTCTTCTTATCAAATCAAATGAGTTATTTTAATTCTTATCCGCTTCCTTCACTGTTCAGCTCTCACATCCATACATGGTGATGGGGAATACAAGGGCTTGGACCATTCTGATTTTAGGGTTGCCATAAGTCGGAAACTACTTGAAGGCCCACACCGCCAGAAGAAGGAGGAGTGAAGATAGGAGGAAGGAACATAAACAACCTAAGGTATGTAGATGACACGACAATACTAGCAGAAAACATCAGGGACTTGGAACACTTACCAAGGAAAGTCAAGGAAGAAAGTGCAAAGGCTGGCTTACTGCTGAACATAAAGAAAACAAAGATAATGACCATGAAGGATCTACATAAATTCAACCTAGACAATGAGGAAATCAAAATAGTTAAAAGATTTCTCATATGTGGGATCAGCATTGTTCAGAAAGGAAACTTTCAAGAGGTAAGAAGTCTATGAATGGAGAGGAAAGCCATGAAAGAACTAGAGAAGATCCTAAAGAGTAAAGATATACAACTGAGAACTAAAGTTAGAATCGTATGGACGTGAGAGCTGGACTGTGAAAAAAGTGAATAAAAAGAAAATAAACTCATTTGAGATGTGGTGCTGGAGAAGAGTGCTGAGGACTTCACTCTTGACTGCAGTCAAGAATTCAGAAGACTGACTTGGAAGGGCAGCTATGAAGGAACTAGACAAGACCCTGAAGTGGCAAGATGTATCACTATATATTAATGTTTAGATTGTCCTTGCCATCATATTTCCCATTTCTATGTATGGCTGTGAAACCTGATAGAAAGAAAAGAAATTCATTTGAGATGTGGCGCTGGAGAAGAGTGCTGAGGACCCTGCAGACAACCAAAAACAAACCAATGGGTCCTTGAACAGATCAGCCTCGAACTGTCCCTGGAAGAAAAGATAATTAAACTGAGGCTGTCCTACTTTGGCCACACCATGAGAAGGCTCGGCTCACTGGAAAAAACAATAATGCTAGGAAAGGTGCAGGGAAGCAGAAAGAGAGGAAGGCCACATGCTAGATGGATAGACTCTGTTAAGGAGATCAGAGGCATGAATTTGGAGGACCTGAGAGCAGAGCAGTGGAAGACAAGAGGTCTTGAAGATGTCACATCCATAGGGTTTCCATGAGTCGGTGTCAACTCAAAGGCAGTTAAACAACAACAACAACAACAACACATAAAGGAAGGATGACTTGCTAGTGGCAACTGCCTCTTCTTTTTCTTTCCTTTGCCACCAAATTACCTCGTATGGGAAGAAACTGAAGATGGAGGAGGAAGGAAGGGAGCAAAGAAGGGAAGGAAGGACAGAAGAGATGAAGGAAGGAAGGAAGGAAGGAGGGCAAGAGGAAAAGGAAGAAGGAAGGAAGAGAAGGAAAGAAGGGAGGAAGGAAAGAAGGGAAGAAGGAAGGGAGGAAGAAAGGGAAGCAACGAAGGGAGGGAGGGAAGAAGGGAGAAAGAGGGAGAGGGAGAGGGAAGGGAGGGGGAGAGAGAGAGAGAAAGAAGGGGAAAGGAATAAGGAAGGGAGGAAGGGGGAAGGGAGGAGGGAAGGGAAGGGAAGGGAGAGAAAGAGAGAGGGAGGGAGGGAGGGAGGAGGAGAAGGAAGGAAGGAAGGAAGGAAGGAGATGAAGAAAAGAAAGAAGGAAGAAAGAAAGGGAAGGAGGGAGGGAGGCAGTAAGCCAGGATGGATGAAGGAAGGAAGGAATGGGGGAAGGAAGGAAGAAAGAAAGAGGGAGGGAGGAAGAAGAAAGGAAATAAAGGAGGAAGGAAGGAAGGAAGGGGGAAGGGAAGGAAGGGGGAGAGATATGGGGGGAGGCGAGAGAGGGTCTTTTCGAGGGTCTCCTCCTCCTCCTCCTCCGCACCGGCCGGCGTTGGGAGCCTCCTGAGGGCGACGCCAAGGACGGCCGGGAGGAGGAGGAGGAGGCGGCGGCGGCGTCCGGGTCTTCGCTCCCTCCCTCGCTCCCTCTCACCTGTTCGAAGGCCCAAGTCTCGGCCACCCTCCGGGCGCTCAGGTCCAGGAGCGTCTCCACGACAGCGGCCGAGGAGGAGGAGGAGGAAGGAGAACCAGCGGCCGAGGAAGAAGCGGCGGCGGCGCCGGCGTTGGTTCCGGTCTCGGTCTGCTCCCCTGAGGCGCCGCACCTGCGCTTGGCGGGCGGGGGCTCCATAGGCCCAACCAATCCCCGGCCTTTCCTGAGCGCCTCCCCGGGAAACCCACCGCCCAGCCCGGCCCGTTCTCTTGGGCTCCCCCCGCTTCCTTCTTTCCTCCCTCTCTCGGTCGGCGGCCGCTTTAAGGAGCTGCCACAACAATGAGCTCGACGGCCGCTGGGTCCCCGGCCCGCCCCTTTGGTCTCTCCCGCTCCCCATTGGTTGGCCGGGGGAGGAGAGGCGGGAGGGGATTGGCTGAGCTCGACTGCCGCTCAAGGAGGAACAATGTACGCCCCCATGTGGTGGGGGGGTTAAAGGAGAGAGACAGAAAGGAGGGAAATAGAAGAATGTATCCGCTGCTGTCTGGGGAAAAGGTGTCAATCAAAGGTCGGGAGGGCCTCAGCCAATCAGGCGCCGAATCCTTTGCCGAGGGGTTCTAAGTGGGCGTGGCCTCCGCCGCCAGCCTCCCATTCACAACATTCTGGAGCTAGCTGGGAATATTGGCAGCCATGAGGATTTTTAATTTAATTTAATTTTTTCTTCCTTCCTCACCTCCTATTTTCTTTTTGATTTTTATTTATTTTATTATTTTATTATTTATCTTTATTTTTCTCTCTTTAATAATAATAATAATAATATTTTATTTGTTATTGTTATTATTTTATTATTTATTTTTCTTTTCTCTCTCTTAATAATATTAATAGTAACAATAATAATAATAGTAGGAAGGAAGGAATTGTTTTCTTATTCATCTTTCTTTTGTTTTGCTCTTAATAATAATAATTATATTATTATTATTATTATTATGAGACAGAAAAATAAAAGAAAGATAAATAAGAAAAGAAATGAAAAATAAGGATTATTAATAAATATTATTTTACTATTAATAAATTAATAATACTAATCAATACATTATTATTAATATTAATATTATTAAGAGAGAGAGAGAAATGAAAGAAAGATAAATAATTAATATAGTAACATAAATAAACATAAGAAAGAAAATTTTAAAATAAAGGAAATGTTATTTTTTATTTTTTATAATTTTATTTGTTAAAACAGCAAAGACACAATAATTACATAAATATCAACAAAACTAGACTTTGGAATGACCTCCCGGACGAGATTCGTCTCATTACTACTCTTGCTGCTTTTAAAAAGGCAGTAAAGACGGATGGCAGGCCTTCCCAGAATAACAGCTGTTTGTTGGGAGATGAGTTTTTATTTTGTTTCATATCACTGATTCCTGTTTTATTGTTTTATCATTTTATTGTACTGCTGATTTTAACTCTTCCTTAGTTTAATTCTGTTTTAAGGGGATGGGAGGGTTGGACTATGGGTCCAGGGAATGTTTTTAACTTTGTCTGTTTTAAATGTTGTTACCCGCCCCGATTGCCGCGCAGAGGGGCGGGCTATAAATAAAAATTTATTATTATTATTATTTTATTACTACAATACAACCAGGACAAATAATACAAACAAACAACATAATGTAAAGAATACACATACAAATACAAATAAAAATAAGACCATTAATACCCTGTACATAAATCAAATTCTATTAATCTTAACATTGTCAACTAATTCTTGTGGTCTTCTAATTACTTGCTTTATTCAGTATTACTATCTTATTAGTACTCGCAACAGGTGTATTTTCATCATCACTTCCTATAATATTTATTGTTACTTCCCTCTCTCTTTCACTTTGCCGTTATCTAATTTAGGAAATGTTATTTTTAATTATTGTTATTGTTATTTTCATTTATATTTCTCCTTTCTCCCAATAATGGGACTCAAGGCAGCTAACGCATCACATGTTAAAACTTGTCAGTTTGGGATTTTTATGGAGAGTGTCACCAGGAGGCTAAAAAAGAGCCAGAAAGGTAATTTTTAGGAATCACGGGACATTGCAAACCTTTGTGTAATTGTATTTTTTTTTAATAAATTCCCTTGTGAAATTTTTGATAGAAGATTTTTCAAAAATATAGGCCTAAATACAATACAACTGCTAGTTCCCATTTAGAAGAGACCAACTGAATCAATGGGATTTTACATAAATGTGAATTTATTCTGGACTGAAGGTTTAAGGGTCTATATATAGTTTTATTTTATTGTGAAGTTGAAGGCTTTCACAACTGGGGTCCATATTTTTGGTGGGTTTTCTGGGCTATGTGGCCACATTCTGGAAGAACTTATGCCTGACATTTTGTCTGCATCTGAGGCTGGCATATTTTACTTTATTTTTTTTAATGTTTTACTAATTTTAACTTTTTAATAGATGCTGTTTTTTACGCGCTTTTATCTTTTAAATTACATTTTTAAAGGGTTATGTGTTTTTAAAACTATACTAGTTTAATTCTGTTGTAATGCCCACTTTGCATGTTTTAATTGTGCTGTTTTTAAATTTGTAAGCCGCTTTGTGTCCCAATTTTGGGGAAAAGCAAGGTATAAATATTATTATTATTATTATTATTATTATTACTACTACAATTTTTCTACTCTGTTATTGTTTAGAAATTATTTCTATTGTATTTCATTATCTATGCCCATGGGTTTTTTTCTGTTTGTATTTACTATTACAAATCAAACTCACTATTTTCACAAACATTCTTACATATATCAAACAGTATTTGTACCTCATTTAAAAAGATAAAAAATAAAGAACCTCATTTACATTACCTATATAGCATAGCTTCATTAAAAACATCCGCCAGAAATACAAATAAATCTAGGCCATTTCTCCGATGTGAAACCTTTTTTTACTTTATGCAATTTATCAGGAAAATTCTCTTTCAATAGCTTTGGCTTTACTTCCAAACTAAATAGACAGTTTATCACAGGCATTCGTTTAAACAACTTATCAAACACAACCCCGGTGCAATATTACTAGAAGTGAAAAAGGCTCTCTTTAAAAAAAGCTGTCACAAGACCCAGACGTTGTGATAAAAGAAGCAAATAAGGGAAGAGCAGTTGTCATCCAGAATCAAGCAGACTATGAAAAAGAGGCCCTTCAACAATTACATGATAATCCAACTTCAGAGATATGCCAAGAGATCACCAATCTTCTAGAAGAAGGCTTAATCACGGGATGGATAAGCCAGTCTGAACACAATTTTCTCCTTTAAAAAGACCCAAGGACACTGTTATTTTACACCTTCCCTAAAATCCATAAAGCCATTTGCCCTCTGCCAGGTCAACCCATTGTTTCTGGGGTAGGATCCATACTAGAAACTCCATCACAATTTGTAGATCATTTGCTAAAACCTTTTATTCCTGTCATGAAGTTTTCCCTAAGAGATTCTACGGATTTTCTGCAAAAATATAGAATGCCTACGAATACATCCCAGATGTTTTAATCGCCACGGATGTCAAACAAGTCCTGTTTGACATCTATAAAACATTTTTTTTCATGAAAATAGTGAGTTTGTTTGATTTGTAGTAGTACATACATACAGAAAATAGAACAACCCATGGGCATAGATAATGAAATACAATAGGGATTATTTCTAAACAGTAGCCTTTAGATATGTTTCAAACTATAGTTTTAATGTGACAAATTACTACAATCATTCTGTATACCAAGCTATTATAATTTGAGATCAGTCCAACATTAAGTAGATATATAAAATGCAGGTTTGTTAAGCTGTTTTTAAATGACCTAATTTATCTCTTAAAATGTTTAAATATTGTAAATATATGTATGTTTATTTGTCGATTCCACAGCTCCTGAAGAAGGGTTCACACTTGAAATGCACATCAGCTGAATAAAATAAAGCTTTGTTATAAACAACAGCTTAATAAAAATAGGGGGGAAATTATAATAACACCGGAATGTACCTCTCATCTCAAAGCACATGTGTTTGAGGCAGAGGAGAAAAAAAAAATAATGGCGTAGGACAGATTGTACCCGTGTATGCCCCATTTTGGTGGGTCGGTCCTTCCCTGCCCCTTAGCTAGATCTGAAATGAGATTGCAGTGGATCTTGATAATGTGATGCGTCCAAAGTACGACAGCCTCAGTTTTGTCAACTTGGCTTCCAGGGAGATTTCTGGCTTGATCTGCTCTAGGACCCATTTGTTTTCTTTTTGGCTGCCCACAGGATCCTTAGCGCTCTTCTCCTTAGCCATTTCATCCAGAAACCCTTGATCTGAGAGGCCACCACATGTTCTGATTTTGGGGTTTTTCTTGTTAACCACCCTCGAGTCAATCTCAACCCATGGCAGCCCTGTGGGTGAGACATCTCCAAGACTCCCTGTCCTCCACTGGTTTGCTTAAGTCTTGTGAATTCATACCTGTGACCTCCTTCATAGAGTCCATCCATCTGGCATGTGGCCTTCCTCTCTTCCTACTTCGCTCCACCTTCCCCAGCATTATTGTATTTTCCAGTGAGTTCATCCTTCTCATTATGTGTCCGAAGTACGGCAGCCTCACTTTGATCATCTTGGCTTCCAGGAAGGTTTCTGGTTTGATCTGCTCTAGGACCCACTTCTTTGTCCTTTTGGCTGTCCATGGGATCCTCAGCACTCTTCTCTAGCACCACATTATTTCAAATGCATTGATTTTCTTCCTATTTCTTAACTGTCCAGCTCTCACATCCATACATGGTAATAAGGTATAATACCTTGTCCAAAAATGGTAGGTTGGACACTGACCCATAATTATCCATTATAGAGGGATTCAGGGATGGCTTTTTTCAGCAAAGGACCCACAACTGCCTTCTTTAGGCAAGTTGGAACACTGCCTTATTGTAGGGAGGCAATGACTACCCCCTTCATTCACTTAACCAGTCCCTCTCTGGCCTGTTTGATAAGCCTTCGAAGACAAGGATCTAAGGCACATGGGGTGGCTCTCACCTCTCCAAGGATCCTGTTCACATCCTCAGGCTGCACAAACCAAAAAGCATCTATTACCACTGGACAAACAGGCACCAGGGTTACATCCACTAGCACTTGAAAGCATATCACAACAGCAACATATCTAGATCTAACAACACTGTTGGAGGACCTAATATTTTCAGTCACACTCTCAAGGGTTTGCCAGCACGGTTTGCCAGTGAGAGCCCGCATGGTGTAGTGGTTTGAGCATTGGACTAGAACTATGGAGACAAGGGTTTGAATCCTGGCTCAGCCATGTAAGACCACTGGGTGAAATTGACAAGTCACACTCTCTCAGCCTCAGAGGATGGCAATGGTAAACTCCTGAAAAAAACATGCCATGAAAACTTGCCATGATACGTTCACCTGAAGGCACACAGCAACAACATCAAGGGTTTATTCACTTGTCCATCTTCTAGTCAGATAAATGCTAGCAATGTCCTTATGTAGATGATCTAGGACAAACAACTCAGTTTCAGCAGAAAAGAATAGACATAACTCTGACACTAGAAATGGCAACATTCAAAAAACAATGGTGAAAACACTTAAGCTCACAGGACATTTCATCACAGACTATATATAAAGCATCCTTTTTAAAAGCAAAATTACTTCAAAAGGGGAGATGCCAGGGTGAATCTGCTGAATTACAATACATCAAAAGGTTATTTTCTATCCTCTACTAGCCTGATATCCCACCATGGGTGGGAATTAGCTTACCAATGCCCAGATGTTTGCAATTCTTAACAACTGCTTTCTTTGTGGATGTTTTCTGTACCTTTCTTATTTTACATACATTTACGCTTTCACAACTTAGTTGTCACAGTCTGGGTCTGCATTTCGTTTCCCTCTGGCTTCACTGATTACATCCCACCACCACCATCACCACATTCACGTATATTCTCTATATTCATGTGTCTTCAGAGCTTGGAAAAGTTACTTTGGATTACCGTTCTGGGATTGAGAATTCTCTCGCTTTAGAAGAATTGTGTCCCAGGTGTACTAGCAAGCAACTCTGGGATCTGTAGCAGAAATCCAATTATTTTAATATATTTTATTTACATCTGATAATCATCACCAGTAAATTTATGAATTAAAACTCTAGTTGATCAGGGGGCTCCAGTCCAATTAACAAGGAGAAACTAACTGGCCTCTGAACAAGAGATCTTTGTTGTAGTTCAAGTCATTTTTGGCTTATGGCAACCCTAAGACAACCCTATCATGTTTGTTTTTTTCAAGATTTGTTCAAAGGAGATTTGCCATTGCCTTCCCCTGAGGCTGAGAGAGTGTGACTCACCTAAGGTCACCCACCAGGTTTCATGGCCAAGCGGGGAATTGAGCCCTGATCTCCAGAGTAGCAGTCCCAACACTCAAACCACTACTACACCATGCTGGCTCTTGAACTCATTTATTTTTCTTGAGTAGTGAAGTAAACTGAGAGACTGCCATAATTTGGACATATCATGGCATGATGTGACTCACTGGAAAAGATTATCATGCCTGGTAAAGGCAATAGGAAAAGAGGGCAATGGCACAACCAGTGATTTGACTCATTCAGGGAAGCCATGGCCCAGAGCTTGCAAGACCTGAGCAAGACCCCTGATAATGAGTGAGAGTCTGGCAGGTCTCTCATCCATAAGAGACACCATTAGACAAAGTTGACTCGATGGCAAACATCAAGTGAGGAGTGAAAGTGTTAAAGATGGTTTTCCTTTAATGCTAATGTACCAGAGGTACATTAGCATTAAGAAGCAAAAGCTATCATTCACTTCCTTCACTCCATCTAGAGTACCTACTCTGAGATTTTTGCATACAGAGACAAGAAATGAGAAAAATACTCTTTTTAAATATAATTCCCAGTCTCCTCCAACCAGCAATGTTAGTGGTCATTCTCTGAGGGATTTAGGGAGTTATAGGTGTAAACAGAACTATTTCTAATTCTAGAAGAGAAGCTGGTAACTATTCCATTAACTCAGATTTTCCTGCTTTTATTTGAATGCCATACTCTGAGCTACTGTAGTTGGTGCTTATCATGTTTAATGACATCACAAGCCCCCACCTAATGTGATATCATCAGGTATTGTCCTTAGGTCTCAGGTTTGGGCCATGAAATTTTAGGACTTGGGATAGTCCTGATGTGGCCGCCCTAAGGATTCCCCTTCAGTGGGCAGGAGTGTCTCTTGGCACTTTATTCCTCTGTGCCGTTTGGACCTTAGTCAAGTCTCAGCAGACCTCCAAGATGAAAAGGCCCAAGTCCTAGGAGAGCTGGAGAGGGCTCCTGTAGTTTTAATGGTTGTGAAGAAGCAGGAATTTCAGCAGATGGTGCTTGTTAACTGTTTGGGTGACAAGCAACTGAATCTCCCTCTTCTGCACAACTGTCCAAGGTATAGGAGCCCTCTCTTGGTTTCATTCTGGCAACTCTAGGCATAACAATTAACACCTGAGAGTGCAACTTCTTAGACCATGTCCAACCATAACAAAAGGCTTTAAGAAAGTCTGTCAGACATTCCAACCTTCCTATAAAGAACCTGTAAAGGTTCACCTTAGAATCATAGAATCCTAGAGTTGATAGAGACCCCAAGGGTCATCCAGTCCAACCCCCCTGCCATGCAGGAACTCTCAATCAAAGCATCCCCAACAGATGGCCATCTAGCCTCTGTTTAAAGACCTCCAAAGAAGGAGACTCCACCATGCTCCAAAGGAGTGTGTTCCACTTTAAGTTGCCATAAGTCTGAAAGACATGAAGGCACACAACAACAACAACAACAACAACAACAACAACAGACTGCGGGTAGGGAGCAAATGGATTCTTGTTTTTACTCAGTTGTGTTTGCCATTTTTTCACTCATTCTTCCTGACGAGAGATCCTTCTGGAGCCATTCACTATGTGCTGGATGATTTTTATATCCTAAATGGCTGATGTTCACTGCTGGAGCAACTCATAGAGTTGGAATAGACCACAAGAGGCCATCCAGTACAACCCCCCTCTGCCATGCAGGAATTCACAATCAAAGCATCCCTGACAGATGGCCATCCAGCCTCTGTTTAAAAATCTCCAAGGAAGGTGACTCTACCACTATCCAAGGGAGTGTGTTCTACTGTCCAACAGCTCACACCATCAGAAAGTTCTTCCTAATGTTGAGGTGGAATCTCTTTTCCTGTAACTTGCATCCATTGTTCCGAGTCCTGTTCTCTGGAGCAGCAGAAAACAAGCTAGCTCCCTCCTCAATATAACACCCCTTCAAATACTTAAACAGGGCTATCATATCACTTCTCCAGGCTAAACATACCCAGCTTCCTAAGTCTCTCCTCATAAGGCATGGTTTCCAGACCTTCATCATTTTGGTTGCCCTCCTCTGCATATGCCCCAGCTTCTCAACATCCTTTTTGAACTGAGGTGCCCAGAACTGGACACAGTATTCCAAGTGAGGTCTGACCAAAGCAGAATAGAGTGGCACTATTACTTTCTAGAAAGGCCCACAGTCCTTATTGAGACAGAGGATCCATCAAGCTGATGCTCCAATGATGCATTCCATGGAAGGAATGCTGCTTTCTAAGAGTTCCCACCTCTGAAGAACCATATCCTCTCCTGCAGACCTGGCCAGACTTTGGGATCTGCAGGGAAGGTTCCCCTGTTAGTCCTGCCACCCTCAGAGGCATGTCTGATGGGGGCATGGGATAAGGGGGTCTATTCAGTCTATTCAGCGTCCAGGATCCAGAATCCCCCCCACCCCACCCAGACTCCCAGATGGCTAAGTTGGCTCCCTTCCTTTTTGTTCTTCCACTGCCAGGCAAACTTCAGAAAAAGTCATGCAAAACTCTTTGGTAGTTGACTTCTCTTGATCTGGGGTGCATCTACATTACAGGTGCCTCTACATTTCTATAATCTTTAATCTCTCATCTATCATCAGTCTTTCCCAGCTCAAGCTTTGTTGCATTCTTTACTGCAGACACACTGCTGCAACCTGACACTGATAGTCTGTTTTTCCACACACACCCTTTCACCATTCCCCCAATGCTAAGGGTCCTTTAAAAAGCCTGGCTAAATAAAGGATGAGGAGGAAAAGGGTGTAGGGATCAGAAAACTTTGCAAAAAGGAGCTTCTTTGTCAGAGGCTTTGTTAATTGAAATATAACTGTAGGAGCAAAAGAGAATCTGGGGGTAGAGGAACCACCCCTTCCAAAGCCCCACCAGCTTGCATGGGCCAGGGCAGAAGATGCAATGGGGAATACCACTACCTTCACCAATGTTTACAACATTTTCCTTCCCCTTGACTTGGAAAGGAAATTTACTATGCCAGCTCCTGTGCATAGTTTTGCCCCCTTTCTTGGGGGCAATGAGAGAAGAAGGAAGGTTGGGAACTTCTAAACCTGAGGCTTCCTTAATCAAACCTGGCAAACACACACACCCCAAATACTCCTTCTTGGCTCCTTGTGTCATTGAAATGCCACCAGAGCTTTGAACTAACATTCGAGGTGCACCTCCAAGATTTCTTGTGTTACGATCATCCAAGCCATAGTATTTCCCATCACCATTCATGAGTGTGAGAGCTGGACAGTGAAGAAAATTGATAGAAAGAAAATCAATTAATTTGAAATGTGATGCTAGAGAAGAGTGTTAATAGATACCATGGACGGGCAAAAAGACAAACAAATAGGTTCTAGAATAGATCAAGCCCAAAGTCTCCCTGGAAGCCATGATAACTAAATTAAGGCCATCATACTTTGGACACATTTTGAGAAGGGAAGACTCATTAGAAAAGATAATAATGCTAGGAAAAGTGGAGGGTGGTAGAAAGAGAGGTACACCACACATCAGAAGGAAACCATGGCCCTGAACCTGCAAGGCCTGAGCAGAGCGGTTGAGGACAGAGGGTTTTGGAGGTGTCTCATTCATGGGGTCACTATGAGTCGAAGTCAGCCCAAAAGCAGCAAACAACAACCTGTGTGTGGTGTAGTTGTTTGAGAGTAGAACTAGGACTCTAGAGATCTGGAGATCAGGGTTCAGTTCCCCACTCAGCCATGGAAACCCATTGGGTGACCTTTCTCAGCCCCAGAAAACCTCATGATGGGTTCTCCCTAGGGTCTCCATAACTTGAACGCACACAACAACAAACCTGTATTCTGTCTTCAGTCTTTCCTGGTCATTACTGAGACTAGTATTTCAGCATTCAGAAATCAGAGGCTTAGGGAACTACTATCTGAAGTGTGTGCTACCAGTTGCTGTGACACAACTATCTTCCATAAGCAATCGATTAACTTAAGGCTAATGTGAGTAACTATCCACAGAAAAAGCAGCCTACTGCTATGGTCTTGCTTCCTTCTAAGTGGTCCCTGCTCAGAAAGAGTCATTTTTGCCTCTCTTTGCAGAGTGGGAGCATTTAGCCATTGCCAGTAAAGATTGTTGTTGTGGTGGTTGTTGTTGTGTGCCTTCAAGTCATTTCCAAGTTATGATAACCCTATCATAGGGATAGAGAAAATGTCATGGAATGTAGTTACACTGCAATTTTCATCATCATAATTCAGTGTGTGGGATGATGGGATCTGCAGTCCAACAGCTTGTGAAGGACACAGATTCCCTGATTCTGCAAATCACAGATTAACTTAATTAGTTGGTTTTAAGAGGAGGTTCAATGTTGCATCTCTATGTGAGTTCTACTCTGGAAACATCTCCCTTCCAGTCACAGAGGCCTAAAGCTACTCAAGCAGGAGTGTGAGAAATGGAGCATCTCTGAGGAATTTCCACTCCTACGCACTATGAAAAAGGTAGCATTTTCAAGTGTGAAGTGATGCAATTCAGTGATAACAGCACATGCTTTGCACCCAGGAGGACCTGGTTCCAATCCATGGCATTACCAATTAAAAGGAACAAGTAGTGAGACAGACTCTTCTCCTGTTAGATTCCCCCAAGAACTGATACCAATCTCAATATACCAGTGATCGGGAATGTGTGACATTCCAAACGTTGTTGGATTACAGCTGTCATCTTAGCCAGTTGTGAGAGCAGACAGTCTAGCTGCGTTAGACAGACGGACAGTTTGATCTGGTATGGTGCAACTTCCTTTCTAAATGTTGCTTCTGAGTTTAATTCATCAGACTTTAGGGATAACTCTGGACAGGACACTCACCTACTAACTTGCACACCAACTAGACCCATTGCCTGGTTATTTCTCTCAGCAAAGAGCAGAGAAGGTAATGGAAAGAAAGTTCAGGTTTTTGTTTCCCAATTCAACAGAGCATGAGCACACCCATATCCCTCATGAAAAGGTTATGTGCAATGATTTTTCTCTTCCAATTGGTATGCCATCAAAACCACCTGCCCTATGGTTCCAATCTCTGTAAAGTTTTGTCGAGTGTGCAATCCAGAGACCACCACAACAGATTCCTTTCCTTTCAGTCTTGGGTATGTATGTACACACACACACACACACACATGTCAAGCCAGACTGGAAAAATTACTTTTTAGACAACATCTCCCAGACTCTTCCAGCTGGTTTAGGAATTCTGAAAGCTATTGTCCAAAAAAATAACTCCTCAAAATCCAAGCTTTGTTGATTCCCAATGGATTCCTGTTGGTTAGTCCCAGTTAAAGCAGACTCACTGACTCAATAGCTGAATGGAGTAAACATGTAGGTAAATTCAACTTGATACAAGTATACTACTCTGTTTGGGACTAAAATAGATGAGTCCAAATAAGAAATATTAACCTCTCTTATATAAACTCCCTCAAAGATGATATGATTGGTACATGATTTACTTATTAGCAGAGGCTAATAAATGTGTAATAGGAATTGCAGCAAAGTTTCTTCTTGCTGCAGTCTGTCAGACCCATGTGCCTGGTTCTGTCATGATGATATGATGATACAGTGATATAATACTGGGATAATCTGATGGATTATTGGGAGGATGGATATGGGGGATATTGAAGGGTATTGTATATTAATCAAGTGGATGCTCTGGGCATGGGAACAAACGAAGGGGCAAATAGGCACAGGGTGAAGATTTATAGTTTTATGACCCTACTTTTCTTGCAAGAGGATTTGGTTTGAAAAGAAGGGTATTTCCTTTCCTCTCTTAAGGGCGATTGAATGATAAACACGGGAGGGGGGGGAAAGGGGGGGCATGAAAGGTTACTTTGATCAGGATCAAAGGTTGAGCATTAACAGCCAGAAAGGGGGGATTGGATAGTTTGAATTCTAATACTATGATAGAGGGAAGAGACCCATAATTTCGGCAAAAATGTTCTACTCAGAACTTCTGCTCTAATGCCTGAAATAAACGTCTCTTGTTTTCTATCACAATAAGACGTCTTTCTGTCCATTGGAAATTAAGTTTACTAGTCCTGATGCTGTCAAGATTCATAAAAGTATTATTCAGTGACATAAATAATATGTGGCATTTTCTCCTGTTAATTATACTGTGTTCATTATATTTTTTCTTTTTTAAAATTTTTTATTTTGAATACAAAATATACATACATACATACTAATCAAAATATATCACTAATAGACAAAATACAATTAACGAAACAAAACTTTTTATATATTTTTTAAAATGTAATAACTGCTGAAATGCTACTTGCTCTGTCTCAAAAGGTATAACTTTGTATTGTGTTTTATATGATGGGTGCCTCATATTCCAGTGGTCTGTGATTGCCCAATTATTGTTGTTGTTGTTGTTGTCTTCAAGTAGTTTCCAAATTATGGTGACCCTAAGATGAACTTATCATGGGCTTTTCTTGGCACATTTCTTCAGAGAAGGTTTACCATTGCCATCTTCTGAGGCTGAGAGAGTGTTACTTGTCCAAGATCACTAAGTGTGTTTACATACCCAATCTGGGGATCAAACCCTGGTCTCCAGAGTCATATAGAGACTAAAACTAAATACAGACTAGAAATAAAAGAGCAAAAAACAAAAAGGAAGAACAAGAGACCTTTTCTACAAGATCAGGAAATTCAACAAGAAATTTAAACCAACAGTGGGGATGCTCTATGAGCAGAAGAGGAACATAATACATGACTACAATGCGGGGGGGGGAATGGAAACGATATACAGAAAAGCTATATAAAAATGTGAAAGGTTGAACGATGCATGAAGAAAATAAACTTATAAAGATGAACCCCAAATTTTGGAAAGCAAAGTAAAACTACACTCAAAGCAACTGGAAAGGATAAATCACCAGGAACAGATGATATACCAATCGAACTGCTACAATTCACAGAGACAGAATCAAGTGTAGTTCTAACTAAAATCTGCCAACAAATGTGGAATATAAAGCAGTGGCCCACAGACTGGAAGTGATCAGTATACAATCCCATACACAAAAAAGGAAGATGGAAATGATTGCAGTAATTAGAGAACCATTGCACTAATCTCCCATGCAACCAAAGTCATGCTCAAAATTCTGCAGCAAAGATTCCTAACATATATAGAGCATGAAAGCACAGAGGTGAAAGCTGGATTCAGAAAAAGAAGAGGCACTAGGAACCACATTGCAAACATACAATGGATAATGGAGCTCATGAGGGAATTCCAGAAGAAAATCTACATGTGGTTTATTGACTACAGCAAAAGCCTTTGACTGCATAGATCACAAAAAGCTATGGTTTGCACTTATAGGAATAGGAGTGCCACAACATCTGATTGTCCTGATGTGTAACCTGTACTCAGGATAAGAGGCTGCCATCAGAACAGAATATAGAGAAACACAATGATTCCCAATTGGAAAAGGGGTCAGGCAAGGCTGCATACTATCACCTTGTTTATTCAACCTATACGCAGAAAACATTGTATGCAGAGTAGGCTTAGAATGAGAGGAAGGAGGAGTGAAGATAAGAGAAAGGAACATTAACAATTAACAAGATGACACAATACTACTAGCAGATACAAAGACCTAGAGCAACTATTGACAAAGGTCAAGGAGCAAGTGCCAAGGTAAGCTAGATGCTGAAAATTAAGAAAACAAAAGTAATGACCACAGAATATCTACAAGATTTCATCCTAGATAATGAGAAAATTGAAATAGTCAAAGAGTTTCCATATCTTGTATCAAGTATCAATTAAAACAGAGACTGCAGACAAGAAAATAATAATAATAATAATAATAATAATAATAATAATTATTATTATTATTTATTTATTTATTTATTTATACCCCGCCCCTCTGTTAAAAACAATCGGGGCAGCTTACCACAGTTAAAAATTACATCAAAATTAGAGACTAAAAGCCCCAAAACCCCACCCTCCCCCTTTAAAAAAATATTAAACTGCATATCTTAAAAATTGAAATCAGAAGAAGCCTAAGATTGGGAAAGGTAGCTATAAAAGAAATGGACAAGATCATAAAGTATAAAGACTTTGAATACTAAGGTGAGGATTGTTCAAGCAATTGTACTACCCATCACCATGTACGGATGGGAGAGCTGAACAAAGAAGAAAGCCAATAGAAAGAAAATCAATTCATTTGAGATGTGGTGCTGGAAAAGTGCTGAGGATACTGTGGATGGCCAAAAAGACAAACAAATGGGTCCTAGAACAGATCAGGCTGGAGCTCTCCCTGGAATCAAGGATGACTAAAAAGAGGCTGTTGTACTTTGGCCACATCGTGAGAAGAAATGAATAATTGAAAAAGACAATGATGCTGGGAAAGGTGGAAGGTAGTAGAAAGAGATGAAGAACACATGCCAGATGGTTAGACTTGATCAGGGAGATTGTACGCCTCTGGCAGGTTTTATTCTGTTTTATCCTTGTCTTTTGTACAGCGCTGTGTACACAGACAGTGCTCTAGAAATAAACTTTAATAATAACAGGGAGGCCACGGACCTGAGCCTGCAGGACTTGAGCAGAGTAGTGGAGGACAGTGGGTCTTGGAGATGGATCATCCAAGGGTCACGAGTCAATGTCAACCTGAGAGCAATTAACAAGAAATAAATACAGTCTCTGAGAACTATAAACCAAAAAAGCAAGCTTTTTCTATTCTGAATCCTGTGCTTGCAAAGAAATCTCAGAGGGATTCTTTTTGTTGTTGTTTTTTTTAAATGATTGTGTCCTCCAGACACAATCCATCCAGATCCTCTTTGGAAGCAGCTATTTGATCTCCTTCTCCTCCACTGCTCTGTTCACTCCTTGACTTCTTCTCCCTTGTTTTATTCATTCAAGCCCCAACTCCAGCCTCCAAAATAGGATTATCCTTTCGTGTAAAGCAAAACAAAAGCCTTTCGCCCCCAGAGACTTGCCCTTTACTTGGTGGGATTTGATCAGGTCAAGGCTTCTGCAGGGGGAAGTGAGGAAGGTGAGGAGATGAAGGAGTGATCTTGGAAAGCATCCAGAGGAGGCTGCCATTGCTCATGCTCTCACTTCATGGGACAAAAGTAATACAAGGTGCCAGGATTCTGGCCCCTCTTTTTCCCCTTTGTGTGGACTTCAGAGATATGTTCATGCTACACAGTGATAGCAATTTGACCCCAGTGAAACTGCCATGGCTCTAGCCTATGGAATCCTGGGATTTATAGTCTGGGACTTTGAGTTTTCTAGCCCACCCCTCTGAACAATGAGTGTTCTTGACAGAGAACAATCAGCACTCCTTACCTATGGAACAGGATCTTGTCGCTGAATTCAGATTATACATCCCAACCACAGAACAATTCTCTGCTCCTTCCTTCATCTCTAGACTTAATTGTGGGAAGGAATGTGTAGACTGAGGGCTATTCTTGGAATCAGGGTGCAGGGAAGCCATGTCAAATCAAGCCCCAGGCCTCCTTCCACCCTTGAGGCTGGGATCATTCTTGCCATTGTACACAGCATCTTCAAGACACGCTGCAACCGTAAGGATGGTCTTCATCCTTCTGGTTCCTGCATGGCAGGCTTGCCTAACATGGAACCATCCGATAACATGAAAAATCCATCAAACAGATATGCTATAGCAATTAGCACTTATGGAGAAGTTAACAGCACCAGTCAAAAAGTATAGAAGTGATCAGATAGATGAATCATTCAATGAAACCTGGTGGTCTTTTATTGCATATTCCAACAGTAACAATATTATCTATCCAAAATCCACCAAACAGTGATACCTTTTTTGGGCCAACCAAAATGTACAATATACATGTTGCAAGCTTTCAAAGCTCCTCTGGCTTCATCATCAGGAAAGGTGTTAAAAACCACATAGAAGAAATAAATTGAAGATGTTAGTTATCAGTATGCATGTTGCTGTTTTTGTTCTTAGTTCAGAGGGTATGGAAGGATATCTCTTGCAGGCTGGTACCTCCTGCTCCAGGCCATGGCTACTGGGAGATTCTCAAAGTCCAGGAAATTTAGCATCCATTTGCAACCCCAAAAGATAATTACTTTGCAATCCAGTAGGTCTCCTCTTTTGTGAGGCCACAGGCCCCTGTGTTTCTGCAACCATCCAAATAGTTTAGACTAAAGCTTCCACAAACCCTATTTTGGCTATGATGGCTGGAGCTGATGGGGGTTGTAGTTCATAACATCTGGCAGGCATGAGGTTGAGAAAGGCTAAGAATGGGAGAGCACTTGCTATGCTCAGGGAAAGCAGAGATCTCAAAGGCAGTTGCTTTTTGTCTTGCTAATGGAATTAAAGTTTACTTCATGGACTAAAACTCCCAGTATCCACATGGCCAGGAGGAGGAAGGGCCCACCTGCATGAATACCCTTCCAAATCATCTGAACTGAGGACAACAACCACAACATCTTGACCAAATGCAGGCCTAGGACTAACAATAGTGTCCCCTTCTTTCTCCTGTATGATTTTTAACCTTTGCCTGATGAAGAAGCCAGTGGAGCTTTGAAAGTTTGCAACATGTATATTGGGCATTTCGGTTGGCCCAATAAAGGTATCACTGCTTTGTGGATTTTGGATACTGTATTTGCTATATGGTCAACATGGCTACCTCTGGATATGTTTTAGGGGTCCTCTGGTTGCATTACTTATATATAGATTAAGAAGGAAGGAAGGAAGGAAGGAAGGAAGGAAGGAAGGAAGGGGGAAATGGATACAAGTAGTTTCCATTCCCACTGGTTTCAACAAGTGCATTAACACTATTTACAAATATAAGAGTTCTCTGAAATAAACTAAAAACCCACCAAGGCTGGTTCTGCACTGCAGTAATAATGCAGTTTGACACCACTTTAACTGTCATGGCTCAGTGCTATTAAACCTTGTAGTTTGTTGTGGCACCAGAGCTCTCTGACAAAGAAGACTAAATGTCTCACAAAACCACAAAGCCCAGAATTCCATAGCCTTGAACCATGGCAGTTAATGTATTGTCAAACTAGATTATTTCTGCAGTGTGGACACAGCCCTAGTCCAGCTGTTTTTCAATGGCCAGCACCCCGTAAATGACATATGTAGGTATGTGTTGTGTTACACGAGTGGAGTGTTTATAATGGCCATAACCAGCTGACAGGAATGGAAGTGGAGATCCACATGTGGAATATATAGCAAAGCACATCAAGTGGCGATGTGCATGACCCACAATGAGTCTCTGCCCACTCCACGCAATTGTGCAACAGAGTGTCAGCATTCAGCAGTGATCCACATATGTTGTGCTACAGTGCTGTCCAATATTGGGCTTGTGTAATGCAAGTGGAACATAACTCCGATGGCAGTTATTTACACTGTACCGCAGCGATATAGGATCTCCCCAATGTAGTTGGACACATTGCCACAACTTCAAGGCATTCCCAAACCTTTCACATCCCGTAGATCCTCATGTAAAAGTCTAAAAAATTTAGTAAAAAAAAATGACTCAGAAAAACAACCGACTTATCCACACCAATTTAGGTATTGTACTTAAACTCTTATTTAAAAAATAATAAAAAGGAACTGTTCCTTGGCCAAAGGCAAGAGTATAATCTGTCCTGGAAGCACTGACACCCCCTTCCCCTGTTCTATCATCCATCCTTTAGTGTGACTATAAATAGTTATGCCTGATGGAATTTTATAAGTTCTTGGCATTGTTTTCCTTTGCTTCATCCTTTAGATCTTTTGTTACATGCCCCTGAGTTTTACCTTTGATGTATCCATGGGTCACATCAAAATCCATAATTCTGGCCTCCAAACTTGTCCTCAACTTATACATGAGGTCAACTTATAGTTGTGTATATATGGTAAATCTTTCACTTCTTTAATATGCATTAAAATTTAATAACAAATAGAACTACTGAAACAACTCCACTTTATTAAGAAACTACCCCTTCATGAAAAAAGTATTAAATGCAGCACAATGACATTGTGTTTTTTTTCATAAGCAAGCATTTGCAGTAATTAAAGGGAAAAGCAATTTACGGTTTTAAAAAATTACTTTGAAATACATTGGAAACAGAGGTTATTCCCCAGAATATCTTACTGGGGGTTTAAAACTGACAGTTGAATTGTGCTGCTCTCCAAATGGCATTGGACACAACTCTCAGCATTCCTCACCATTAGCTACCCCAAGTAGGAATGCAGGGACTTACAGTCCGATAATGTCTTAAGGACACATTTTAAAAAATTGTAGATTAGGATCATGTTAACTCAATGATGCCTGCCTGTTGTATACACACTGGAGTCCACAGGTTGACTGAATCCACAGAAATCCAGGGGAGAAGTTAGTCATGCCTCAATTAAGTTCCGTTCATCCAGCATGACTAGGACTGCTGCCATGCTGCAGAAATAAAGCAGGCTGACACCACTTTAACTGCCATGGCTCAATGCTATGGAATTATGGGATCTGTAGGTTTGTGAGCTATTTAGCCATCCCTAACAGAGAGCTCTGGTGCACCACCAAAACTACAAATCCCAGAATTCCATAGCATTGAGCCATGGAAGTTAAAGTAGTGTCAAACTATTTTATTTCTGCAGTGTGGCAGCAGTCCTAGTCATGCTGAATCAGTAGGACTTAATTTAGGCATGACTAACTTCTCCCGTGGATTTCAGTGGATTCAGTCTAAGCATAATTATTTCTGCAGTGTGACAGCAGCCTAAACCTAGATTTAACCTGACATCTGCACAGAGGCCTACATATGTAAGTTGCACTGTGTATAGACATAATCTGAACAAAGAATACTTTGCAGTTTTGTAGTATACTGATCATCTGGATAGATCGACATGAATTGGACTCCTGTTACATAATCAAGATCAACATACAGACATCAGCAGGAACAAAACAAAGATTTCCTCCTGCAAAGGGAGGCATGAGATCTTGACTTCAGGTGTAAATCCATTAACTTGATGCTGCTGAAACATCATCAGGCAATAGCTCTGGAAGCTACTGTCAAGTCAACCATTAAGTTTGTAAGAGAGTGGCTTCCACACAAGTCATTTATAAGGCGGCACATTCAGATATAAACATAGGCAATACAAATTGCTGGGAAATGCATTATGACATCACAGTCGAAAACTAAAGTTTTCCCCATAATCCAGGAACATAATACAGGCCTGATACACTCCATGTGGCTTCTCTTATGAAAGGAAACTATTTCCACCAACTGAAATGCTGCATTGGACAAGCCCACCCAGCTCCTCACAAGATGACTGTCATAGATATAGTCAATCATTGCCAGAGTACATGGTGATCCATCGTTCTCAACTCTGCAAAGCTAAGACTTGCTGGAGTGACCCTGGTCCTTTGAGGTTTCCGATTTTGGAGCCTTCAGCACACTCAACTTCTTTGGCAATTTTGTGCTGGCCTTCATTACTACCTCATGCTCAATTTTCTTACGGATTCCAACCTCCAGATTCTGGAGAAAGAGAAAAAGAGAGAGAGCATGTGCCTGGGTTTATTTAGAGGACAAGTGAGCAAGCAAGTACCAGAGATGTCCCAGTTTTCAAATCTGCCACTCAGGTTTGCATAGAAAGATATTTATGAATTCCCTGAGAGGGCAGGTTTAGTATTTTACCTTATTTGCTCAGGGCATGAATTGGAAGCATGCTACTGGGAATGCAACTCCCATCAGACCTAACAGATATAGCCAATGAGAAAGAAAACTGAGAGCTCTAGTCCAACAATATCTTCAGGGACAAAAACGCATGCAGTACGTAGTAGTCAGTTATTTATTTAATGAATTAATTTCTATCCTGCCTTTCTCTGCAAAGGGACTCAAGGCAGCTCACAAATAACATTCTAAAAAACAATATCACAATAAAACAATTAAAAACTTCAGCTAAAAACAATATAAAATACAAACATTAAAACCACAATACCCATATAAAAACCATCCCATAATTTTGCATTATGCATTAAAAAGCCTGCCTGAAAAGAGCCATTTTTGCCTGCTGGCAAAAGGCAAACAAGTGGGCCAGCCTTGCTTCTTGTGGAAGGGCATTCCAGAGGGTAGGAGCAGCCACTGAGAAGGCTCTTTCTTGTGTCCTCACCAGGCAATCCTGTGAAGGTGATGGGACTAAGAGAAAGCCTTCTCCTGAAGATCTTAGGGCTCTAGGTGGTTTGTATGGGGAGATACGGTTACGCCACAAGAGCATAGATAAATGGCCAGACTATCCCTGTCCAGAGTCCCTTTCATGCTATATAGTTACAACACTATGATTTCGCTTTAATTGCCACGGTTGCATTCTGTGGTGTCCTGTGATTTGTAGTTTGGGGAGGGACAGTAGAGTAGCTCTCTGACTGAAAACTAGATAAGGGCCTTTAAAGTGCAAATCCCAGGATTCCATGAAATACAACCATGCCAGTTAAAGTGGAACAATGGTGCTATAACTGCATGCAGTGAAAGGGCTTCAGAATATTCTTGTTGTGGTGGTTGTGTCTTCAAGTCACTTGAACCCAATTGTTCTCATCCCTCACAATGCTGCAGACATTTGTTGTTGTGTGCCTTCAAGTTGTTTTCCACTTATGGCAGCCCTGAGGTGAACCTATCACAGAGTTGTCTGGGGCTGAGAATGTGTGCCTTACCTAAGGCCACCCAGTGGCTTTGCAAAGCTGAGCTGGAAATCAAACCCTGATCTCCAGAGTTGTAGTCCAACACTGAAACTACTATACCACACTGGCTCTTACTAATCTTACACTAAGCAAAAAAATATCTGTGCCACTGAAAGACCTGGATGGTGATACATATGCCAATGAAGGTATGTTCAAAAAGTGCAAGCCTCAGTTGCTATGAAGAGTGGTACCCTTGGAGTCCCCTGATGTCTGCCCCTTTAGCATAGAGAATGACCCACCTTCTTTAGTTTCTGCTGCTGGATCACGCGGGCCTTCTTGGGAGCAATAATGCGACCTGTGACAAGAAATCCACAGAAAGCAGATAAAATTTCATTATATTGGACATAAAAAAAGTTACAGTGGGCCCTTGGTATCCGCTGGGGTTTGGTTCCAGGATCCCTCGTGTTTACCAAAATCCATGGATGCTCAAGTCCCATTAAATACAATGGCTTAGTGAAATGGTGTCCCTTATATTAAATAGCAAAATCAAGGATTGCTATTTAGAAATTATATTTGTTTTTAATATTTTGAAGCTGTGGATGGTTGAATCTGTTGAGACAGAGGGCCAACTGTATATATGCCACACAGGAATATAAGACAGAATTCATCTACCATGTGTACTATTGATCCAGAAAGAGACAAACATTTCAAGCCAGGTTACTAAATGACTGCCACAGTTCAATTTTAAAAAAAAACAGAAGTAAGCACAGAACTTTTGAAGAGTCTCCACTGTGATCTGACTCAGATGCTGTTTCAGGGGAGACAAAATGGTCATAGATCCTTTCACATTACTCCATTACATCACCATTGTGATTCCCCTTTAAGTGCCATGGCTCTATCCCACAGAATGCTGGAACTTGTAGTTTGGTCTGAGGCACTAGGTCCCCTCCTTCAACTGCAAATCCCAGGATTACCTAGGATGTTGACATGGCAGTTAAAGTAGAATCATACTGCTCAGGCAGGCTTACTATTGAACATAAAGAAAACAAAAATAATGACCAGAGTGAATCTACAAAAATTCAACCTAGACAATAAGGAAATAGAAATAGTAAAAGAGTTCTCATACTTGAGATCAAACATTGATCGGAATGGGGGCTGCAGCCAGGAAATCAGAAGAAGATTAAGAATGGGGAGAGCAGCAATGAAAGAATTAGAAAAGATAATAAAATGGAAAGATATACAACAGAGCACTAAAATTAGAATTGTACAAGCCATTGTATTTCGTATTACCATGGATGGATGTGAGAGCTGGACAGTTAAGAAAGAAGATAGGAAGAAAATCAATTCATTTGAGATAATGTGGCACTGGAAAAGAGTGCTGAGGATCCCATGGACAGCCAAAAAGACAAACAAATGGGTCCTAGAGCAGATCAAGCCAGAAACCTCCCTAAAAGGCAAGATGACCAAACTGAGCCTGTTGTACTTTGGCCACATCATAAGAAGGGAGGAGTCATTGGAAAAGACGATAAATGCTGGGAAAGGTGAAGGTCATGGATATGAATGTACAGGAACTAAGCAGAGTAGTGGAGGATAGGGAGTCTTGGATATGTCTCATCTACAGGGTCACTATGGGTCAAGATCAACTGGAGAGCAGATAACAACAACAACAACAAAAAATACTGCTACAACTCTATAGGGTGAGAGAGACCCACGTAGAATTGCACTGGATATATCTGGATTCAAGCACATACACATACACCCAATAATGGAATTGTCAATGAACTGCTGTATAAGAAAATTATTTCAATCTCAGAAACCTTTGTTTTTGTTGTTGTTAACAGCCCTCAAGTCAACCCCGATTCATGGTGACCCTGTGGATGAGACATCTCCAAGACTCCCTGTCCTCCACTGATCTGCCAAGTCCTGCAAATTCATGCCCATGACCTCCTTAACTGAGTCTATCCATTTGGCACCTGGTCTCTTGCTCTTTCTGCTTCCTTCTTCCTTTCCTAGCATTATCGTCTTTTCCAATGAGTTGTGCCTTGTCATGATGTGGCCAAAGTATGACAGCCTCAATTTTATTATCTTGGCTTCTAGGCATGGATCAGGCTTCATCTGTTCTAGGGCCGATTTATTTGCCTTTTTGGCCATCCACAGTATCCTCAGCACTCTTCTCCGGCACCACATCTCAAACGCGTTGATTTTCTTCTTTTCCACTTTGTTCACTGTCCAGCTCTCATATCTGTACATAGTAATTGGGAATATAATGGCTTGGACGAGTCTCACTTTGGTGCTGTTATACATCTTTGCACTTTAGGATCTCACCCAGTTCTTTCAAAACCTGCCTGTATAGAATTATTTGTTGTATTAACATCACACATTTTTCCCAAGCAACTCAGGCGTTCTACATGACTCTCTGCATAACTGTCCTCACAAAAACAACCCTGTGAGGTGGATCAAGACAAAAATCAGCCTGGCCCAAGGTCACCCAGTGAATTTCAGGGTCCAATGGGGATTTGAACCCAACTCTTCCCAGTCCTAGTCTAACTACATCTCACTTGCCTTCCAATGAAGGAAGCCAGGCATCACTATGCTGCAAACCTTTGTTGTTGTATGCCTTCACATTCTTTCCAGCTTATAGCAACCCTAAGGCGGTGAACCTATCCTAGGGTTTTCTTGGCAAGATTGGTTCAGAGGAGGCTTGTGCCATTGCCTTCCTCTGAGGCTGAGAGAGTGTGACTTGCCCAAGGTCACCCAGTGGGTTTCATGGCTGAGTGGGGATTCGAACCCTGCTCTCCAGAGTCACAGTTAAGAAGTAACACCTGCTTCTATACAGTCATTATGCCCTCTCCTTTACATTTACAGTCTGGCAGTCTTGCTTTGTGTTGTTGTTGTTGTTATGGAGACCCTAAGGCGGTGAACCTATCCTGGGATTTTCTTGGGAAGATTGATTCAGAGGAGGTTTGTGCCCTTGCCCTCCCCTGAGGAGGCTGAGAGAGTGTGACTTGCCCAAGGTCACCCAGTGGGTTTCCATGGCTGAGTTGGGACTCTAACCCTGGTCTTCAGAGTTGTAGTCCAACACTCAAACAATGCTGGCTCTTGTTTCTGACTTATCCTGGGGTTTCCTTGGCAAGACTAGTTCAAAGGAGGTTTGTGCCACTGCCTTCCCCTGAGGAGGCTGAGAGAGTGTGACTTGCCCAAGGCCACCCAGTGGGTTTCCATGGCTGAGCTGGGACTCGAACCCTGATCTCCAGAGTCATAGTCCAAGGCTGAACCCACTAGGCTAGGCGTCCCATGCCAGAGCTCCCAGCTGGAGCTTCCTCCCTTTCTGCCCTCCTTTCCCTCTTCCCTTTCCCTTCCTTGCCTCCCTTCCGAGAAGAAGCAGGAGCAGCCTTGGCCTTGGCCTTGGCCTTCTTCCCCGCCTTGGGCGCCTGGAACTTCTGCCTCCCCTGCGCCATCGCGGCAGAAAGTCCCAGGAAGCGAAGCGAAGTGAGACCGCTTTACCCTGCTCCCTGTGACGCCAAGAGCCGGAAAGGGAAGAAGAGGGGCAGAGCCAAAAGGCCGGCGGGGATCGAGCGCCTCTTGTGGTGTATTCCTGCATTTGCAGTCTTGGAAACGCGAGGCCTTATAAGAGCCTTTGCAGACTGCCCTGGCTCAGTGCTAGGGAATCATGGGAACTGTAGTTTATTGTGGCACCAGAGCTCTCTGACAGAGAAGGCTCAATGTCTCAGAAAAAAACTACAGTTCCCATGATTCCCTAGCACTAACCCTAACCCTTAAAGTGGACTCAATTTGCACTATTTCTAGCAGTCTGCAAAGGCTCCTAGATGCTTACTAGAGTAGACCTATAGAATCAATGGGATTTACCTACAGGTTGATTCAACATTCAGCAATTGATTGAATGGGATTAGCCAACAGGATGCTATCCATAGTGACCCAAGTCAGTGGCAGTAAAAATAAATAAGAGTCAGTGTTAGGAAAACTTTACAATGAGGGAGGCTGAGAACTTTGATGCCAGCAGACTGGTGAATTTGCTCTGAATTTCAACCCAAACTTTAACAGAGCTATTTGGATAGACTCCATGAGGGAGATCATGGGCTTGAATCTACAAGATTTATTCAGAGCAGTAGAAGACAGGGGGCCATGGAGATACACAGGGTTGCCATGAGTCAAGGTTGACTTGAGCGCAGCTAACAACAACAAATATAATGAATCTTATCCCCCAATGGGTTCAGCACATTGGACAGCTCCCAGAATAGATTCACTGTGCCCCCTAATATGGCAGTCACCACCTTCCTTCATTATTTATTATTATTATTATTATTATTATTATTAAGCATCAAATCAATTTCAATTTATGGCAACCCTATGAATGAAAGACCTCTAAGTCATCCTGTGATCAACAGCCCTGCTCTATACTGAGACTACAGGCCTAAGCAGACTGCCAGAAATAGTGCACATTAAATTGAGGCACTGTCCTGGATCAGTGCTAGGGAGTCATGGGAACTGTATTTTTTTCTGGGACATTGAGCCTTCTCTGTCAGAGAGCTCTGGTGCCACAATAAATTACAGTTCCCATGATTCCCTAGCACTGAGCCAGGGCAGTGCCTCAATTTAATGTGCACTATTTCTAGCAGTCTGCTTAGGCCCTACGTCTCCATCTGTAATGCGGTCTTCCTCTTTTCCTACTGCTTTAGAACTTAGCAATCATAATTGTCTTCTCTAGTGAGTAAAATCCTTTGCAGACTGCCAGAAATAGTGCAAATTGAGTCCACTTTAAGGGTTAGGGGTAGTGCTAGGGAATCATGGGAATTGTTCCCCTCCCCCCGAGACATTGAGCCTTCTCTGTCAGAGAGCTCTGGTGCCACAATAAAATACAGTTCCCATGATTCCCTAGCACTAACCCTAACCCTTAAAGTGGACTCAATTTGCACTATTTCTGGCAGTCTGCAAAGGCCCCTCGTCTCCTCATGATATGGCCAAAGTACAACAGGACATTACTGTACATGGCTTTTAAACCATGGTTGCACTGGGGAAAAAGCAGCTTTGGCGATACTCATTGCATGATGATTCCTTTGACCCGTAGTTGCCTTGTCCCCAACCTGTTCCTTTTCGTTCACTGGGGAAACCCATGAATGATCTGGCAATCGTGCAAGTCCCCAAGTGTGAAATGTCACATCTGGGGCAGTTGCACAATTGCCAGTCACCTGTCTTCTCCTCTCCCTGTCCATCCTCCTACTTGGTATTCTGAAGTGCCCTGATTTCCTTTCTTTATTTTTTCTATTTATTTTCTTAATTTTCTTTTTACCTTTAAACACTTAAATCATGCCCACAGAGCTCTGGAATTGCATAGAAAAAGGAGAGGAACAACAAAACCCTTAAAAGCATGCTAGGTAGAGGAGGTAGGGTCAGGAATGGGGGGGGGGGCGGTACGCGACTGAGAGAGGTATGATGATGGCTGCCTGGAAAGTGGTATGTTCCCATTTTATTATTACTACCCGTTGGTAATAATATTATTTATTATTTATTCATTTCATTTAGAGACCCAAGGCAGCTCACAGATAAAACATTTACCATCTCAATAAAATTCAAAACAATTAAGACATCTGCACCCAGTATAAAATCACATAAAATACCCAATTTAATAATATGTTGAGCAAGTCACACTTTCTCAGCCTCAGGGGGAAGGCAATGGCAAACCTCCTCTGAACAAATCTTGCCAGAGAAACCCCATGATAGGTTAACCTAAGGGTCACCATAAGTTGGGAATGACTTGAAGGTGCACAACAAGAAAGCATGACTGCTGGGAGAACAGGGCTTGTGTGCAGGAGTCCTCAGTTTTTGTGCCATTAATGTGGGTGGCACATGACTGAATACCTGAGGACAGGTCCCTGCCCCAAGGATTCCCCAATCTAATATGTGAAACAGTCAACAAATGTGGAAGGGGAGGAAGAGAAGTGATAAAAGGTCCCTGAGGTTGGAGGCAGCAAGGTATTGTTACGTATTCAGTTACAGGAGGGGAGAGGAAACAGTCAACATGAAAATGTGTATGTTTATTCAAATGTATAGGTGCAAAATTAGACATAATTTGATGTACCTTGTACTCAACTCACCAGGGTTTGATTGCCACCTTGGCCATGGAAACTCACCGGGTGATCTTGGGCAAGTCACAATCTCTCAGCCTCAGGGGAAGGCCATGGGCAAACCTCCTCTGAACAAATCTTGCCAAGAAAACCACATGAGAGGGTCTCCTTAGGGTCGCCATAAGTAGTTGGATACGACTTGAAGGCACATAACAAAAATAAAGCTCTCCCTGTTTGGTGGATTTTGGATGTTATTGTACTTTGCTACATGGCCAACACAGCTACCCCGGATATCACAATTTCACTGTTCTCCAAACTTTGGTCCTCCAGTTGTTTTGCACTTCAGTTTGCAAAAGTCCCAGCCGGTCTGGCCAACTAGCAGAAATTCTGTGAGCTGCAGTCCAAAACATCTGGAGGACCAAAGTTTGGGAACCACTGTAATAAATAAAGAATATCTCCTGGCTAGGCTGACCAATGACCATACATATCATTTTAAAATGGACAGTACCATTTGTAAAGAATATTTCCAGACTGTCCCATTGTTTTAATGTAAATGCCAATTTTGTCCCGTTTTCAAGGAAAACGCACAGTTAGGGTTTGAAGATCTCTATTTTAAAGTGTGGTTGTTAAAAAATATTGCGTCATGGAGTGGGAGAAGTTTTACATTGAAAGACTGAAATTTGCTGCGCAAGATCACTTCATGGGAGAAATATTCATGGTACGATTGTGGTGAAATCCAGTCCCCTTTTACGTCTACCTAAATTTATGTCTACCTAAAAAATAATGACCATGGAGAGCCTACACAAATTTTAACTAAACAACCTAACTTGTAGTTTGGTCTGAGGCACTAGGTCCCCTCCTTCAACTGCAAATCCCAGGATTACCTAGGATGTTGCCATGGCAGTTAAAGTAGAATCATACTGCTCAGGCAGGCTTACTATTGAACATAAAGAAAACAAAAATAATGACCAGAGCGAATCTACAAAAATTCAACCTAGACAATAAGGAAATAGAAATAGTAAAAGAGTTCTCATATCATGTGGGATCAAACATTGATAGAAATAGGGACTGCAGTCAGGAAATCAGAAGAAGACTAAGAATGGGGACAGCGGCTATGAAAGAACTAGAAAAGATCCTAAAATGCAAAGATATACAACTCCAGCACAAAAGTTAGAATCATACAAGCCATCATATTCCCCATTACCATGTATGGATGTGAGAGCTGGACAGTTAAGAAATAGGAAGAAAATCAATGCATTTGAGAGAATGTGGTGCTGAAGAAGAGTGCTGAGGATCCTATGAAGAGCCAAACGGACAAACAAATGTGTCCTAGAACAGATCAAGCCAGAAATCTCCCTGGAAGCCATGATGATTAAATTAAGGCTGTTGTATTCTGTACACATCATGAGAAGGCATGAATTGTTGGAAAAGACAATAATGTTAGGAAAGGTGGAGGGAAGTAGAAAGAGAAGAAGGCCACATGCCAGATGGATGGACTCTATGAAGGAGCTCAAGGGCATGGATTTGCAGGACCTGAGCAGATTGACTCAAGGGCAAAAAGCCATTGCTAGAGATTCACTTTGGGGTTGTATGGGAGGAGGTCAATGGATGACATGTGTGTGTGGCCCCATGCTTTACTGCCCCGCTGGGTGACACTCCAACCCTAGGGATGCCTCTGAGAAGCTCTGTCTGTTTGGATGCTGATTCTCCCCAAAACAGGTCCAAAACCTTGGCTAGCTCCTTAAAGTTCATACTAGAACCTGGGATGGATTCATCAGCCTCTCTGACATAAAAGCCACCACCAGCAGCAACCTAAACATCAACCTAAACATCAGGTTACCAAGATGTTAGTTGTCAGATGCCATTGTCATCCTCTGAGGCTGAGAGGGTGTGACTTGCCCAGGGTTCACCCTGTTAGCAAAATTACTAGACAGACTAGATCCCTGCTACCCAAAGGTATGGTCCACAGATTCATCTCCTCCAACAGTTCACAGAAAAAAACCTGGACACATATGGCCAACCAACATCAGAGTGTGGTCAAGCTAGCAAATGTTATATCAAGGAAGAAAAGCAAATAAGTGAGCAGAGGTTGCAGCAGTTTGGTTTTGCTTGAGCCTCTGGGAAGGGCAAAAGTCTACCTCTCCTTCCTCTCCCTCCTGCCCAATTGAGTGAATGCAAACTACTAATGTGTTTTGAACTCAATTTCCAGCAACTGAAGTCAGATGACAAAGGGGGAGGAGGTGAAAGAAACTGGGACATTTAAAAAGCAGATGAATAAGTGGGATGACAGAGGGTTAATAGGGACAGGCTCTGCCAAAATAAAATAGGAGGAGGATATGGGATTCCATAGGATTTTGCCCTAGCAACTGAAGCGGAAATTATAGCAGTATAACTGTGTAGTGTGAAAAAGGCTCCATCTCTAGTCCACACCAAGCCATGAAATTCATTGAACCTCAGAGCATTTCTTGCCTTCAGCCTCACAGGGTTACTGTGAAAACAAAGAGGGTAGGATGATCCCTTTCATTCATGGGAGGAAAGGCGGGGTATAAAGGCAAACCGACACCTATGGCACCCAGGAGTTTTTAAATACAATGAAAATTACTTTGAACGTGCATTTTTAGTTTGTTCATAGAAGTTTTTTTAAACGCATTGTTTTACATGTGTTTTATTCATTGGGTATCACTTCAGGGGCCCTGGTGAAGTAAGAGGCAATACATAAATGCCTTAAATAATAAATAAGCCAGGAAACTCCATAGGACTGAAGCTTAAAAATCTAATGGATTTTATGGTGAAAGGTAAGTTAGACACACTGGGTGTTTTCCAGCAGCAGCAGGGAAAGCTTTGTAGTTTTCTGAACTGAAGTACTTTGCACATGCTCACAGGCCTATTTCAGATATTTGAAAGGGTAGTATTGCAGTCAAATACACACAGTTATTGGGAAGCTACGTCTGAAACTAATGGGTAGCCAAGCATCATTTCTGATAGAAATGTAGGTATTCATAAATTTTACACTTAGTAAATGGAAACATATATTGCTGGCTTTTTAAAAAAATGCATACACAGGTTTACACTGAGATAATGGCAAATCTTCCATTTATATAGAGTGCATGGCAGGGTGTGTGATGCTGCAACCCTGGAAAAAACATGGAATATTTTCAGGGGCTATTCAATTTTCAGAGATTTCTAGCATTACAGTCTGCACTCTCTAGAGAAGTGGACCTTTGATTATTAGAAGGAAGCTGGAAATGTCATGAAGGCCCACAACAACAGCAACAAAAATATAATACTCACACGTCTACCTCTTTAGAGTGTGCAGACTTCACCTCCAGAAATTTCTGGGAATAGCCCCTGAAGAAGGCCAATTGGTGATAAGGCCAAAACGCACTGGGCTTTTAAAGAAATAAACATTTTTGACCATTGTATAGCAGATGGGATGTACTGGGCCTTCTCCTCTGCTCTGATTTCAGGAAGAATTCTAAAATGTTGGTCTAGATGCTTCTATTTCTCAGGCTAAACCAGCCCAGTGTACACAGACATAAATAGCAGAGAACTGTATCAGGATAAAAATATTAATTTTTTTAACAATGAACATGGGGGGAGAGAAATAGCTTAAGACTCTCGAGGTTTATGTGTATTATTTTTATCAGTTTGTGTTTGATACAAATACATTGCTCTTTTCATCTATTGTGATTTCAGGATAGGACAGGGCAGAATTATAAAAAATACTCATCTCAGAGATCCAATGAAACCATTTTCCTTCATCAACAAAATCACAATACGTTCAAGTCCAGTTCCTGATTTAGTCTTAAGCAGTGGTGAGTCTGGACTACTAAGCAGCTCAATTTCATATCTGTTTACAACAGGAACTTGTTAAAAAAAACAGAGCAGGAGACATTTCAGGAATCAGCATGAGTGTGAGTACACTGTGCACCATAAAAATGTGTCCTCTTATGTGGAAACCAGAGAACCATAGCTTTTAGACAAAACAAAGGCAGACATTTTTTGTCCTCAGACTATGAGTTAAAATTGGGAGACAGTTTTGTGGTGAGAGGAAGACACTGTTCACTTTCCTATGCATGCAAGTATACAGTCATGACATTGTGATCATGTTGCCAATACAAAAAACATGGATCAAAAATCTTGACTTGTTCTATCAGTTTCCCCATCTTGACACCGGTATGAAAACTCATTCTTTAACCAACAGCAAACAAAATTCCTGTTTCAAAAACACACTCACACTAGTTTAAGGGTCTTGAGTTGGTCCAGTATTGTTTGTAATATGGCTATAAAGATTCTTGATTTCAGGTTTGGTTTTTTTTTTCTTTTCTTAGCAAGTGTTTAGATTGGGGATCTCTGTATGTAGCTAATATTTATGTGTGGAATAGCTGGGATCTGTTCAGAACAAACTAAGCAGGTGTGTGGAAATAGTGCTTTTGTTTATTGGAAGGGTTCATGTTTAAATAATCAGGAACTGAGTTAAATACAGCCGAAGAAAAGGCAGAAGAATGTAACTCCCAAGGGGCATACAAACACATTTTCAGTCTGACACTCACTCATTCACACCCTCACTGCTTCTCTCTATGCAGGCATTGAACTGGTACAGTAGTCTCTTGTTTGCTCCAGACATGTTTCTGTTCATAGTTCAGCTTCAGGATCAGATGCAGAGTCTGAATAGTCTGCCACTAAGGAGGCAGCCAAACTGGATGGGGGGCTTCTTTCAGCCTTTTGGGGATCCACCTCAGGCCCCACAGGTAAGTCAAGAGGTACCCCATCTACATGCCTGTCCTGGTCCTGTCTGCAAACTTGGACTGTGAGGTCTGAAGGATCACTTTCCTCCTCCACTGAAGACTGTTCCTTGTCCCTGGATATCCGACGCACAACACCCAGACTGCTCATAGCTACTGGTGATTTGCCAGCCGCTGATTTCCCAGGAAATGCCAGCCTTTTTACAGTGTCAGTGGCTTTGGTGTTTGAGAACCATGGGCGGTCAGCAATTTCACTACGCTTTTGCTTCTGTTTGTCTTCATAGGCTGGAAGAAGAGAGAAGAATGATTTATCATATCTGAAGACAGAAATGTTTGCAATTTATTTTATGAGTGACATTTATATTCTGGTCTTCCTCCAGTGAGATGAAGGTGACACACATGGGTCTCCTCCCTGCTACAACAAACTTGTGAGGTAGGTCAGGTTGAAAGACTGACTGGTCCAGTGAGTTCTGATTCACTCGGAAACGTAAGTTTCCCAATCAAAGACATAGGGTGGAAATTTTTCCAGTGCTATATTTTTCAGTGGAAAACTTTACAAACCATACACGCACACAAGCCTATGTTGCCCAGGTTGTTATAGTGCAATCATATTATTAGATAGGCTAAATACAAGATATGAAGTTCTAGTGACTCTTTAAGCAGACAAACTTTGACAAATCCTAATGCTCAGAAGAAAAGAATAACAAAATGTACCGGCAACCTTGTTTTGATATTTCAAAAGCTCTTGCTTTTCTATCAGTCCCAAATGCAAGTAGTCAAGAAAAAATGTGACAATTTTATCTTTATCCACATCAACACATCCATCCTTCAGTGAAATAAAATGTTCAACTGACTGCACTGAATTAGACATTTCTCAGTTTGAATTGGAACTGATGAGTAGTACAGAGTGAGTGAGAGAAGCTGAATGTACTACAGTTACAGCTCAGCAAAATAAAATTAAACCTTTGATGCATCTCTTTAGGTACATGTCTTTAAAAAAAATAAGAGCCCTTTCAGATGTAGCCATTTTTTTTTTGTTAAATATAAGAGAACTATATGTTAGTCACTTTACATTATTACAAATATTCCAATAAAATAAATTTCCACATATAGCTTTGAATGTGTTTGAATATAACATTTAAACCAAATGTGCTAAATCAAATAACATTATTTAGAGTGCTGGGAATTTTTTTATTTTTCCCAGAGAATCCACATCAATGTTCCCAGTCCACAGTCCAACATCCTAAACAAATTGCCACACTGGCTCTTCCAGTGTATACACTGGTCGTGTGCTAAAACATAGGAAATACTTTTATACCAGGTCATATTATTTCCCCATCTAGTCAAGCATTGTCTACTCTAAGAGTGGTTTTCCAGTATCTCTCTGGCAGAGAAAACCACCTTTCCCATAACCTTCTATTGACTCAGTTTTCAACTAGGAAGCCGGGGGACCTTCTTTGTGTAAAGCATGCACACAGCCATGGACTTACAGATAGCTACACCTCACCTTCCTTGGCCATATTATAAGAGTAGGCAAAGATATTTTCTTGAGTAAGGCAGACTTCTGACAATTGACCAGTGGCCCTTTCACATTACATAATTATAGCACTATGATTCCACTTTAACTCCTTCCTATGAGATCCTGGGTCTTGTAGTTTGACACAAGAGGAGAAGCTCACTGGTTGAGAATTCTATGTTCCCCTCCCTAAACTATCAATCCCAATATTCATAAAATAGAGCCATTGAAGTTCAAATGGAATCACGGTGCTATAATGATCATTATATTCTCTGGCTGGAGAATCCCTGTATCTTTGCATTTGCATCCTCTACCCCATGAAAAGCCACAACAGTTATGTCTCCACATACAGCCAAGGCTCTGATATTTGAGCAGCGCTGCCAGGTGCCGATCTTCGTCAGACTCTTGTACAAGAGGAATACTCAGATTTGCTTTTTTCTGCAAGGCTAGATCCTTCTTCTCCTCTTCTTGCAGGACCTTCTTCTCTTCCTATGGCAAAGGAAAGGGAGGAAAAGAAATTAAGACCAAAATCTAGAAATCCACATCAGCACTAACTAAAACTGGGAGACTGAGATGGGTCAAACTGTATTAATTCTGCGGTGTAGAGGCAACCTAAGGCATTTTAAAGGTAATGATTTTCATGGACATCTTTAAAAATGATTTACAGTGCAAAGCTAGACATGTGTAGTTGGAAATAAGCCCCACTGAGCACAATGAAGCTTCCTCCCCAGTAAGTGGATAACTGCAGCTTAACCTACAGATTAATTAATTCATATTCAGACATTGCTCCAGTTGAGGAATATTGTGCCAGCAGAACGACCAGTATCTCCCTGTTTATAATTTTAAGATAGGAGAAATGGAGAAGGATAACAGGAAAAATAAAGCCAAGGAGGGCTGAAAAGAGATACCTATAACAGAATAAAAATTCAAACAAGTCCACATTACAGGACAGAAGAGTTAAAAGTGGGTTGGGTCTGCAAAAGGTGACTACTACTGGATTAATGAATTTTAATTTGTTCAATATTGGTTAAGGCATTTTCTGATGTGTGGGCTTGGAGAAAAGAGCAATACTATTCATCTTTTATAGCTTTTCCCCCCTGGTATGTAATTGGAGTAGGAAAAAAAAGAAAATGTTAAAAAGGATATCAATAAATAGCTTTTCATTTTAAATATCTTGGAAAAATACCTATGCACTTTTATTTAATCATTTATAGTTGATGGTTAGTTAAATAAAGCTTATTAAATGCGTTCAATGTCTTTTTTTAAGGCATATTAACAAGACTGTAGTTGTACAGTGGTCCTTCTATATTCATTGGGGTTAGGGATGAAGGACCTCTGTGAATGTGGAAAAAACACAAATAAAAAAAAACCATTATTCTTTTTACCTAAGAGAACACCTCTCTAGGAATCGCCAGGTCCTCCAGTGCAACTCTATGGTCAACATCTGCCAGAATCATACTGTAGGTCACAAATGCCTAGAGAAGTGTTTTCTTTAGGAACTTCTAAGTTCTCCAGCACAACTCTATGGTCAACTTCCAGCAGAATTGCACTGGAGGACTTAGAGATTCCTAGAGAGAACAGATTAATCAAAATTGCAAATAATCAAATCCGCAAAAGTCAAAGTCGCAAATGTGGAGGACCTACTGTATTTCCATCCTGTTCTTCTTCATCTAGGCCTGTGACTTAATTTCTTATAAAGCTGTGAAGATAAATGAGCCTTCCCTACCTTCTTCCATCCTGCTTACCCGAAATTTTCGGCGAAGGAGGCTGTTGAGGGCAAAGTCATCCTTCCAAGCACTCTGGGCCTCCTGGATATTCTGCAGGGTGGGGAGGACTCGCTGAAGTTTGCTCTGATCTTTGGAGCCATGTTCCAGTCGATACATGGCATCCGTCTCCAGCTTCTGCTTCTCCTCGTGAGCTGTGAGCAGATACAGGCATGAAGCCAGGTCAGGCCCAGCCAGATGGACCTGCAAGGGCCCAACAGCAGGATGGGCACTCCTCCCCGGGCTCACCTGTGGCCATTATCTGCTCATTGGCTTCCCCATCCCAGCGTTCTTCCTTGCGCCGGGCACCACTGACGATGACATAGTCACAGTTGGCAGGGTCTGTCTGCATTTCAATGTGGTTGGGACAAAGGTGACACTTCATACGGAACCTGCAAAGTGAAGATGCAACATTATAGGAAAGAGTGGAGGAAAGCTACCTCCTCTTGTGGCTATGAATGGAATGGATTTGGAAAGACACCCAACCTCACACTGGATTGGAAGTTCTCAGCCTTTAGTCCTCCAGATGTTTTGGATTTCAGCTCTCAGAAACTGTAACCAAAATTGCCAATGGTGAGGAATTCTAGGCGTTGAAGTCCAAAGCATCTGGAATGTCAATGGTTGAGAACCACTGCATCAAGGACCATGTAACTTCTGTATCTTGCACAGTAGACCAAGATGCCTTACAGGATGGTTTATGTTCTGTACTGCAGGCCATGCTTCATGGGAGATGAGGACATGAGGAGGAGGAGAGCATCAAGGCTATGGAATGGCTTCTTTCTTAAGGCTTGGAGCTACATCTTCTTCAAAAAGCTGCAGAACCCGAGGATGGGAAGCCTACCTCTTCCAAATAACTGCTAAGCGAACACTGTGGGTTGTGCTGATGCTCATTTCACTGTATTTTTAAACTGTTTCCTCCCCAAATTTATATTTAGCATTTACATTATCTTGGATGGCATGAATTAAATATTTTAAATAAGTACCTTGCTAGGGCTGGTGTTTTGTAGGGCTGCAAATTGCAAGCCAAATGTGCAAGCAAACAATTTGGCAATGGATGCTGAAGACAGCAATGGTGTACTGGCCAGCCTTTGAAACATCTGTGGTCCTTATATTTTGAAAGCAAACTGGGCACAGACTCATCATATTTTAGAAGTTATAAGGCAGGGGTCGGCAACCTGCGGCCCGCGGAAGCCTTGGGACTGGTCCATGGCCGGTCCTGCCACTGCTGCTGCCGCCGCCGCCGCCGCGCGCCACCACCACCCCGCGCGCAAGCACAGGCACCATTTTGGCGTCCAAAATGGCACCTGCGCTTGCGCACGCATGCGCACAACAGCAGGTGACATTTTGGAAGGCCCAATAGTGATGGCGACGCGCGAATTTGCACAGCGCCAGCGCCGTTGGGCCTTCCAAAATGGCGCCCCGCATCATGCACGCATGCCCGCGCAATGCAGAGCGCCATTTCGGAAGGCCCAACGGCACCATTTCCCCCCACCTCCCAGCCCCTGGAAAAAAAAAGTTGCTGACTCCTGTTATAAGGTAATTGAGCAATGGCTGAGGAATGGGACTTCACCCCCATTGTCCAAGGTATAGCTCATAGATTTGGACTTACACACCACAATCAAATTGATACAGAGTTACATATGTTTGCCAGGTCAGAGCATTAGTCTAGCACTGGAAATGTGGGCAGAGTTACATATAGTCTGGCTAGCTGCCGTCTTCTCTTTCCAGAGCCCCATGCCTCCACCAATGGCTCAAGTGCCCAGTTAAGTCATCCCAAAAGTACCGGTAAAGACAGCAAGGCCCCACTACTTTCACAATACAAACCTGTAGATGGGGGTTGTGTAATAATTGCCAACCTTCTTTTTCTCTGCATTGTAGCGAACACCTGTGGCAAGGGGGGTGAAGGGAGGACATCTGATTAATGTATATGTGTACAACAGCTTTCCTGATTACACTCCTCTCCCTGGAATCCTGCTACCAGCCATGATCAAGTTTTACATATTTTAAATATAGAACAAAACCCAAAATCCACAAAGGAGTAATGCTTTTATTGGCCAGCCAAAATGCACACAGCACATAATGCAAGCTTTCAAACCTCCACTGGCATCTTCATTAGCCAAAAGATGTTTTTAAAAATCATACAGGAGGAAGAAAAGTGACTTGGTCTGCATCTGTACTGCAGAAATGATCTGGTTTGACACCATTTTAACTGCCACAGTTCAGTGCTATGAAATTCTGGGAATGGTAGTCTGTTGTGGCACCAGAGCTCCACAACAAACTACGATTCCCAGAATTACATAGCATTGAGCCATGGCAGTTAAAGTGGTGTCAAACCAGATCATTTCTGCAGCGTGGATGCAGCCTGTGTTGGAATTACAGCCTACATTCGATATAGATGTTGTCTCTGTTGTAGTTCAGTTGGAGGAATCTCATTGCAGGCAGAGGCCACACCTCTCTTGATCATGTAGGGATTAGACAAAGGACAAATTAATCTCCATTCCAGCAGTAAAGCAACCTTTCTTGGGTTCCAGGATGTCTGTCTCTTGCAACGCTATAGGCCTCTTACATAAACAGAATTTCTCAAGAAGTCTCTGTGATAAATGGGATAAACACTGATCTGGAACAAGCTTTAGGTACTATATAGGTAAAACTCAACCAATTATAGTAAAAAAAACCTTTTATTATTTTGGTGAAGTAGAAATCTCAATGAGTCCCTGTGGCACACACTGCTGCCACCTTTCTCCTTTTACACTTCAATTCTAGCTGGCAGTCCTGTGGGAACTTTTTATCCCCACCCTTGCCACCTAATGAAGTGTAAGGGACCCACACTGTCTTTTGTATGATGTCCCCCTGCAAATCCTCCAAATATTAGTAGCGTGTTTTGTGACTAAAACATAGGCCAAGTGATGTTGGAACAAGAAGAAAAGTTTATTTTAAATCAGCATTTAATAAATGTAACTTGCTTCAGAACTTGCTACTATAGTCTTTCTTGGTTACACAATTATAAGGTTTGCTTCTAATTCACTCACAGTACCTCAGCCACACTGGCTAGCAATATCTATCTGGTGAGAACATAACTCTCTTCTTTAGAGCTCTGTGAGTGTTCAGAGTCTCTCCTTTCTAGACTCTAAGCCTCCCAAAATACAGTTCCCTCAGGAACACCCTAAAACACAGTGCTCTCTCTGACGTAACTTTCTCAACACTAACTGTCCACCAACTGTCAGCCTGGGCTTTTTAAGTGCTCCCAGCTGGAATCCCATTGGCTGGCTCTCAGCTGCCTCCTGATTGGTCAGCTGGACATTCTGTTCAGCACAGTCCTCATATGACCAAGAGAGGTATACCCTCTGGCTCAGGGGTAGGCAACCTTTCCCCTTTAAGGGCCGAGGGACTTCAGCTCCCAGAATCCCAGGAGCTATTGGCCAACATGGGACTATTGGCCAACATGGCTGAGGCTTCTGGGAGCTGAAGTCCCTCAGCCCTTAAAGGGGAAAGGTTGCCTACCCCTGCTGTATACAGAAGCAGGAACTGTACCAAACAGCATTCCTCTCTTCACAATAGTTCTCTCACAGTAACTCACACAGCAACTCAGCACTGGTAACCCACTACTGTAACCCACATAGTAGCTTTATATATCCTTGGCTGATGCAACCACTCCAGCACATGGCATAAGCCAGGGGTAGGCAACCTTTCCCCTTTAAGGGCCAAGGGACTTCAGCTCCCAGAAGCCTCAGCCATATTGGCCAATAGCCCCATGTTGGCCAATAGCTCCTGGGATTCTGGGAGCTGAAGTCCCTCGGCCCTTAAAGGGGAAAGGTTGCCTACCCCTGTTCTGGCTGCACTGAGATCCCTCCAATTGAACTACAGCAGAGGCAATGTCTATACAAAATTAGGTCAATGACTCCAACATTGTCACTCTTCTTCCTCCTCCTGTATGATTTTAAAATATATTTCACCTGAAGAAGCCAGTGGAGCTTCAAAACCTTGCATTATGTGTTTTGTGCAATTTGGTTGGCCAAGAAAGGTATCACTTTATTGGAGATTTTGCATTTTGTTTTATTTTGCTGTAAGGCCAGCATAGCTACCCCAAATTGATTTTAAATATGTAAACTCCACTTTTCAACCTACTTTACCAAAACTGCTAGATGGGCAACACAGCAGAGGAAAAACTAAGAGAAGAAAAGGAAGGACTTTCAGATGGAGGTCAAACAGGGAGCATTCCTTTTTTCCCTGCTATGAATTTAGGCTCTCCCTTTCTCTTTCTCCCCTCTGCTCTCTTTCTCACACACGCCATCTCTGAAATTCAAGTTCTTCTCACTGGCTACTTTGAAAGTTTGTCTGAAGGGTGCATTTCACACTTACCCATGCCAATATGGTTCTGGCAGCCATCACACCAGATGTTATAGGGCATCTCAAACCTTTAAAAAAAAAAGGAGCCAAGGAAGTTTACTGCAGGCCATAGAAATATCCAATGACTTCAGCTACTTGTAAAGTAAGCCCTGTGTGTCACAGAGAAGAAAGGTGGCCTTTTCCAATTCTCCCTTAGAAGTATGCTTCTAATACTCCCTTATTCCAATGGTAAGACAACCGTAAGTTAAGATGTCCTTGCCCTAATCACCAAGGAGTCCATCAGTCTCTCTTTTAAGTATCCGGCACACAAAAGATTACATGCAGGTGTCCTTACCTGATGATGAGGATGCCCTGGGAGAGTTTCCGTGCTCTTTCCCGCAATGGATGGCTGTTGCGGTACTTATTAAGGGAGCCATGCTGCAAAAAGAAAGGGAAGGCAGATGTTCAGTATCTTGTATGCTGAGCAGGGAGGAGTCACTTTTGCAGCCTCCAAAGCCCCTTGAACTCCCCAGTTTTAAAAATATATAATTTTAAATACAACCCTTGGAAAATTTGCACCTGAAACCCATACCAAAATACCTGAAAATGCTATTTATCTTCCCCTTCGAAACCCTCTTCTCTCAACCCTGTTTCATTGGCCATATATCAATCTAAAATGGTTACTGGAAATGACCCACCCCATGTAAAGAAGAGTGATGTCTCCTACAAGATGTATAGATGAAAACAATGTATAACCTTTTACGGTAGATCCAACATACCATGCAATTTACACACTTTTTAACTCAGATCTGGAGAGTTGATTACACTTCTAAGATTTAACTTCTTTATTTTTAAGCATTTATTGCATTCAGGGTTGCCCAATTTCACTTCTTCTGTGCTTCAAATGTAGAAAGAAAAATCCAGAGTTTCAACTATTTAATTGTAGAGCAAATTATCTCAATTTAGATTATTATTTTATAGTGTATGCTTTTTTGTTTTAAAGCTATTTTTAATCATTTATGTTTATTGCATTTTGCAAGATAAGCAACACTAAAAATGGGGAGGGGGAAATTAAGAATTGAATAAATTCTATGTAGTCTTTGAACTGGCGTAAATATTTTTTTCCAGTTTTACAGAAGTATCTCATTTCATTAATAGCAAAAACCCCACTGTTACTATCTTAATACTCATTAAGAAACAACTAAGAGCAGTAAATGACATTGTCATCTTTTAAATGTTTGCTTTGTTGTTGTTACATTCCTTCAAGTCAACTCCAAATTATGGCAACTCTATTCTAAGGTTTTCTTGGCAAGATTTATTCTGAGGAGGTATATCACTGCCTTCCCCTAAGGCAGAAAGAATATGATTTTCTTAAGGTCACCCAGTGGGTTTCCATGGCTGGGCAGGGATTGAAATCCTGGTCTACCAGAGTCACACAAACCAAAGCACCACACTGCCATGTTTGCTACAGGAAGTTAAATCTTCCTTGCATATCTAATAAAGCTACACTAAGGGGTTCTACAAATGGCCCCTAAGGGGTGGCTCCGTGCCGCTCCAGGAGTGGCAGATCAGGGCTGTGGCAATCACACGCCACGGCCCTGATATGGCTCTTTGCCTCTCCAAAAAGAGCTGGCAAATGCCACTCCTTTTTTGAGCCTTCCTTACCACTGCCACTACGGCTCTTCTGCGCTCCTTTGGCGTGTCTAAACACTGCAGCAAGGGAGCGCCTTCATGCTGCACGCTGTGCGGTGGGGCGTGCAGTGTGACGGCGGCATCGGGGTGGAGTCAGAGCAGCTGGCATGTGGTCGCCATGCCACAACTCCACCCCCCCCGGCCGACTCTTTTGGCCGGTCTGTACAGGCCCTAAGACTCTTAAGCCTGTTCTGAGCAGAACTAACCAGAAGTTATACCAAATACAAAAACTAGTCTCTCCCCTAGTTTCACTCACTGTGGACCTTTTCACACTACACAAATATAGCACTATATTCCATGTCAACTGCCATGGCAATATCCTATGAAACCAAGTTTTGTTTTTTTGACCAGAAGCATCAGAGGAGGAGCTCACTGGCTAAGATTTCTTAATGCCATTTCCTCAATGTCCAATCACAGGATTCCACAGGATGCTGCCATGGCAGTTAAAGTGGGATCATAGCACTATAACTATATAGTGTGCAAGGCTCTGGCATTTCATTCACTATGCATACAAACTCTTCTTCCATGGTATGGATACACTGCAAAGGGAGAAGGTGAAAAAAGGAAAAAAAAACATAAACTCATCGCCCAAGTGAGAGCCCAATTTGATTCATGCACTTCCCATCTTTGGAGCTAAATGGGTTTGATACAACATGAATGCAAAACTAGAGCTGTTTCAGATTTCTATCACAGACTGCTCACCATCACACCATGGAAATGGAAACACTGATATGAGAGAGGAACTGCTTTGAGACCACCAAGGAATTATATAGTAGACAGACTGTTCACACAATCAGTTACTGTGGGATAAAAACTCCTGAAGTTGTATCAGCATTGGATTTCTCAGAAAGTGAACTGGAGACTGGAAGAAGGGAAAGTCATCTGACCCTGGCAAGAGGGGAGCCTTGACACATCCACCTTTCAACTCCTGAATGAGCGTGCCAATGAGCAGAGAGTTATTTTCAGAAATAGATGGTACTAACAGTCCTAAAGGGACAAAGGATGACCTCTGAATTCCCTAACAAGAGAATATGGTTCAAATGTCCTAGAATACTTTCCCCCTCACGTGTCTGGGTTGGTGACCTCAAGATAGTAAATCTGAATCTAGGTCACATCAGGGTAATATATACAAGGGATGGGGAACTTTTGCCCCTGTGGATGTTATTAAAACATTTATATCCTGACCTATATCACAAGATCTCATACATATCAGTCTATTACTCTCCAAAGCCTTCACCATTGACCATGCTGGGGGAGGCTTGTGGTAGTTGTAGGCTAAAAATTCTGGAGGTGCCAAAGTTCTCTGCCCATAGTATAAAGAAACATGGAAAAGGAAAAACATATTTTCTGTCTTTAGTTCAACCCAAGAAAACCCTGTCTCACAATTAGGAAAGCATCCTGTGCAGAATAAAATAAATGTACATAGCACACCATTGGAAGCCCAGAGCTGATCTAAGATGCCTCTCTTACCTTGGCAGGATCAAAATCAGGTGGGTAATACTTATTGACTCCTTTTCTTTCCCCCTGGAAGTCAACAAAGACAACATTAGAGTTCTGTTCTTAGATCTTACCTCAAGCAATTCAAAATGCATCAACAGGCTACAGTCATAAGCAGGGTTTTAGACTGGGAAAGGCAAAGAAGGCAATGAAGGAGACCCCTGTTGGCCATGGCAGTTGGGGGGTTCTGGAAATTCTAGTCCAAACAAGCAACTTGCCCAAGTTCTAAATAAAGTACTCCAGGTGGCAAATCTCCATCAAATCTCTATGGCCTGGTTCAAGCAGTTACATTCTTCAAGCAATAGATGCAGATAAAAAAATAATCCCCATGCTAGTTTTCACTTGATAACATCACTAGCATCTTGGGAATGAGGGGTCAAGTCAAGCAAATTAGTGTGTGCAAATATAAAAAAGGTCAGCACCTATGTGGGACCGGGGGGACTTGTACACATTGCTATTGTAGGTTGTACCAGCAAGGCAGGGGACAAAAGGTGCCACATTACCTGGAACCACAAGTTCATACAAACTATGGTTACATCCACACTGCAGAAATAATCCAATTTGACACTACTTTAACTGCCATGGCTGTGGAACTCTAAGAACTGTAGTTTTATGAGATGTTTAGCCCTCTCTGTCAGAAGGCTCAGGTGCCACAACAAACTACCATTCCCAGGATTCGATAGCATTGAGCCATGGCAGTTAAAGCGGTGTCAACCCGGATTATTTCTGCAGTGCGGATGCAACCTATGTCTCCATAAAAGTAGCATTTTCCATTAAATATGAAGCAGTTCTTCAAGGGTACTAACTGCATTTAGATTTTTCTTTCCTCAACATGAAAGCCACTGTGAGGGAGAAGAACTATAGGCTTCAAGTGACCATTATGGCTTAAGGAGCAGTTCAGATTGAACCAGAGGCCTCAAGGAGCACACAAGGCTACTCCTGAGTTTGCAGTCAGGTCACACCTACACAGATGCTACTTGCATGGACCCACAGTTCCAGGAGAGTCCAGACGCATATCACTGGAAAGCACACAATCACTCTATACACTTACCATGGTGATGGAGATCTAGGAGACCAGATGGAACAAGCAGCCTAAGAAAAGAATAGGAAAAAGTTATTTTTGTCATTCCCTGGAAAAAGAAGAACAAATATTTTTGGTGTTCAAACTAGTAACCTGCCAATCTCAGCATCAGAATCTGCTTTTGATGCCAGAACATTCACACAGACTATGCAGTCACAATATACCTCTGAGCAGGTGTGCCATGCCTTCCCCTCACTGCTCAACATCTAGCCCACAAAAATGTAGATAAGGCTGAACACTCTCTCAGAAGTAAACCATTGATCTAGACTTTTGGCTACAAAACTAACCTTTAGGGGAACTGAGAGGTGTGTGAGACAGGAAGAGGAGCCCAGAGGTTCATCCATCACACCTAGGCCTAGAAGCCCTCCCTCCATCTCAACTTTTACTGCCCTGGCCTTGGAGGGACAGAAGGAGAGGCAGCCATAGCTCCCCTCATGTCTAGGCCCAGAAGTAAATGAAAGGCCCTCCGTCTATCCCAGCTGCCACTGCCCTGGCCTCTGAGAGAGAGAAGAGGCAAACATGGCTCCATTGTGCCTAGGCCCAGAAGCTGGTAGAAGGCCCTCCATCCATCCCAACTGGCACTGCTTTAACTTCAAGAGGAGAGGAAAAGAGGCAGTCTCTGCTAGACGTAAATCCCCTCCCACATTGCTATCCTCTTTGCTTTTGTGTTATGTCTTGATTAGATTATAAACCTATGGGCAGGAAATCATTTTACTGTTCTTTTACTTTACTATGATGGCTCTAAATAAATAAATAATGATAATACCTATAAAGAAATTCTACTTTGACTTTTTGTTCCCAGTAGTGGTTAGCAAGAAGCCTCTTAATAAGTAGCATGTGACACTGACAGGCTGATCCTGTTATTTGTCTCCAGTGTTTAGAAAATAGCTGGGAAGCCATCAAAGGGTCACACACCTTCTTCTTCCCCGCAATACATACACATACAAACACACACTATGCTGCACCCAACCCTTTTTCAAAACTAGAAAGTTGTGTCCCATCCTGAAAATAATGCTGTCCTCCCAGCCTGGAGAAAGAGCAGCATATAAATATAATATAAAGATGACAGCCAGCGTGGCGTAGTGGTTTGAGCATTGGACTGCGACTCTTGAGACCAGGATTTGAATCCTTCCTCAGCCATAAAAACCCACTGGGTAACCTTGGGTAAACCACACTCACTCAGCCTCAGAGGATGGCAATGGCAAACCTCCTGTGAACAAATCTTGCCAAGAAAACCCCATGACAGGTTCGTCTTAGGGTTCCCATCAGTCAGAAATGACTTGAAGGCACACAACAATAACATAGATTATGGTGCTGGCTGCAGCAGCAGCTTCTGGAGGAATGAGTAGCTAATTTTAACCTTTTTTTGCACTGGAAAGGCCAGTGACCACACAAGGAGGCCTGTGTGGGCTACATAATCTTCACCTCTGATTTAGAGGCAAACCACCTGTGATTACAGAGATTCCAAAAAGTGTCTTCTTGTCCCTGACCCTCTGCCATCAAAGCCTGTAGCAGCTGATGGTTTCCATGTCAATGGGGTGGCAAATACATTTGGGATTTTAGTCTAAACTTTAAAAGTTGTCAAAGATGCTGAACCACCCTATCCCCCAAACGGGTTCATTATAGCTCCTTGAAATCGCTCAGAACAAAAACTGGAGCAGACTTACCACCCCACTGACAAAGGAAACACCCACTGCATCTGATTAAAGTCGGTCAGTTATAAAAAAAATAGAATCATAGAGTTGGAAGAGACCACAAGGGCCATCCAGTCCAACCCCATTCTGCCATGCAAGAACTCACAATCAAAGCACCCCTGACAGATGGCCATCCAGCCTTTGTTTAAAAACCTCCAAGGAAAAAGACTCCACTACTCTCTGAGGCAGTGTCTTCCAGTGTCGATCAGCTCTTACTGTCAGGATGTCCTAATGTTGAGGTGGAATCTCTTTTCCTGTAGTTTGACTCTATTGTTCCATGTCCTAGTCTCTGGAGCAGCAGAAAACAAGCTTTCTCTATCCTAAATATGACATCCCTTCAAATCTTTAAACAGAGCTATCATATCACCTCCTAATCTTCTCTTCTACAGGCTAAACATATGCAGCTCCCTATGCCAATCCTCACAGGGCATGGTTTCCAAACCTTTTACCATTTTGGTTGCACTACAAATTTTCAACATCCTACCTGGTCTTTACACCATCTTTCCAACCTAATATCACTGGCCATACTGTTTTGTAGTCCCAAACACCTGGAGGACACCACGATCCTGAGGGTTTGCTTAGTTCTCTACCCCAAACAAAAATTAAGTACACGAACTGTATTTGTGCAAATTCCTGTTTATCAGTGACTTTGTTACCCTAAGGAATAGCTCACAACAAATAAATATGGAAACAATTTAACTGAAAAACAGAAAACAACCCAAAAAACAGCCCAAAGGAGCATTAGTTCATGAACTGAAAACTATGCTTGCAACAGTGTTGGAAAATAATAGATTTAAACACTCTAAGTGTATTTGAGATTAAAAAATAGCATGCTAACCAGGAAATGAAAATGGTATTTTCCTGTTGCTGAAAAAAAAAGGATTGCAAAGCATATCATAAACTGTGTTGCTGTTGCTTCAAGTCACTTCCAACTTATGGCAACCCTTAGGCGAGCCTTGTTAGGATATGAATGGGATATATAGTCAAAGGTGAAATGTAAAGATGTGTGTGTGTCTGTAATTTTCCACTTGAGAACAGCTTTTTGGACAAAGCCCAAAACAACATTTTAGAGACACAAAATAAATCAACTCCAGGTGGCCAATACACAGACATCAGCATGTATTTTCCCAAGGATACAGCTCATGGGACATAGACTTTATTATGAAAAACAAGAGATATCAAATACGTAAATCATTGTTAGCTTGGGAAAGTTACTCACGTGGTGGATGATGGACAGCAAGAGGCTGGGTTAGCATGCATCATACAGATATTATCCAATTAAAATAAGGTTAACACCTAGAAGGTGGAGTATGGGATGGGCTTAGAAAATCCTTTGTCTAGAATTGTTTATTGTTCAAGATGTGAGCGCGTGAACATGTGTGGCTAGAAACAGTGGTCTAACTGCAACAAGTTAGATCCTAATGCTTTTGGGATTGTTAAAGATGTAATCTTGTATGGCTGAACTGGACAAGTTCATCACAATGGATTTTACTTAGTTATCTTATTTTTTACTTTTTATGTACATTAATAAAGCTATGCTTTTGGACTTTACAATGTGTTTTCTTGACTGAGAAAGACAGGATTGCCTGGAGAAGAGAAGCTGAGCCAGTTGATGGCCAATCTACACAGTGGCTGTAGATCACAGCAGCCAGCTTGTCCTGTAGACTCTGCTGGGTGCCAAAGGACATCATTACAACACTCATCATCCACACACCAACAAGCCTATCATGGGATTTTCTTGGCAAGTTTCTTCAGAGTAGATGGGATGCCATTGCCAATCTCTGAGGATGAAAGTGTGTGACTTGCCCAAGGTCACCCAGTGGGTTTCCATGGCTGAGTCATGATTCGAACCCTGGTCTCCAGAGTTGCAGTCCAACACACAAATCACCACACCACAACACACTGGCTCTCATAAGCAGTGTGCCACCACCCAAAGGCCCTCTCTCCTATAACCACTTGCTACCTCTTCTTTGGTGAGAATACACAGAGTACAGTGGGTCTTTGGTATCCGCTGGGGTTTGGTTCCAGGACCTCCCATGGATACCAAAATCTGTGGATGCTCATTCCATTAAATACAATGACACAGTAAAATTATGTCTCTTATATAAAATGGCAAAATCAAGGTTTGCTTTTTGGAACGTATATATTTTTAAATTATTTTCAAGCGGTGGATGCTTGAATCTGTGGACTAAACAATCCATGGATAAAGAGGGCTGACTGTACTGCAGAAGATGGTTTCAGGAATCACTAGAGTTAGCTCTAGTGCTAACCAACATATGTCAACAAATATGCAAAACAAAATGATGGCCGACAGATTGGAAGCGATCAATATACATCTCCATCCACAAAAAGAGAGACACAAGAGACTGCAGCAACCATAGCACTGATCTCCCACGCAAGCAAAATCATACTCAAAATTCTGCAACATAGACTCCAACCACACATGGAGAGAGAAATGCCAGAGGTCCAAGCAGGGTTCAGGAAAGGAAGAGGCACCAGGGATCACATTGCAAACATACGATTGCTAATGGAGTGCACCAGGGAATTCTGTAAAAAAAAAATCAGCATATGCTTTATAGACTATAGCAAAGCCTTTGACTGCATAGATCATGAAAGGCTATAGAATGCCCTTAAAGACATGGGAGTGCCAACACATCTGATAGTCCTGATGAGGAATCTGTACTCAAGACAAGAGGCTATTGTCACAACAGAATATGGAGAAACAGAATGGTTCCCAATTGGCAAAGGAGTCAGACAAGGCTCCATCCTTTCATCCTATCTGTTCAACTTGTATGCAGAACATATTATAAGAAAAGCAGGCTTGGACACAGAAGGAGGAGGAGTGAAAACAGGAGGAAGGAATATCAACAATCTAAGATATGCAGATGACACCATAATATTAACAGAAAACCTCACAGATCTGGAACACTTACTAAGGAAGATCAAAGAAGAAAGTGCAAAAGCAGGCTTAATGCTGAACATAAAGAAAACAAAAATAATGACCACCAAGGACCTTCACAAGTTCAACCTAGACAATGAAGAAATAGAAATATTAAAAGAGTTCTCATATCTGGGATCAAACATTGATCGGAACGGGGACTGCAGCCAGAAAATGAGAAGGTTAAGAATGGGGAGAGTAGCTAAAATGCAAAGACATACAACTCAGCACAAAAGTCAGGATCATACAAGCCATTGTATTCCCTATTACCATGGATGGATATGCGAACTGAACAGTTAAGAAAGATGATAGGAAGAAAACCAATGCATTTGAGATAATGTGGTGCTGGAGAAGAGTGCTAAGCATCCCATGGACAGCCAAAAGGACAAACAAATGTGTCCTAGAGCAGATCAAGCCAGCAACTCATTGGAAAAGACAATGATGCTGGGGAAGGTGGAGGGAAGAAGAAAGGGAGGAAGGCCACATAGAGGATAGATGGACCCAGTTAAGTAGATCATAGGTATGAAGTTGCAGGATTTAAGCAGAGCAGTGGAAGACAGGGAGTCTTGGAAATGTCTCATCCACAGGGCTGCCATGACTCAGGTCTGCTCAAAGGCAGTTGAGGACAAGGTCAACCTATCATCATAGGCAGAGAGTTCTTGCAGCACCTTTGAGACTCACTGAAAGAAAGAAGTTGGCACCGTGAGCTTTCACAGACATCAGTCTACTTCTCTAAATGCATCTGAGGAAGTAGGCTTAAGTCTGCAAAAGCTCCTGCTGCCAACTTCTTTCTTTCAGTGAGTCTCAAAGGTGCTACAAGATCTCTCTACAGACTGATTCTACAGACCAAACACGGCCATATCTTTTGACCCTATCACCATAGGGTTTTCTTTTCAAGCTCCTTCAGAGGGTGTTCGCCATGAGGCTGAGAGAGTGTGACTTTCCCCCAAGGTCACCCACTGGGTTTCTTTCCATGGCTGAGCCGGGATTGGAACCCTGGTCTCCAGAGTCACAGTCCAACACTCACAGAAAGCACTGTGCTAATCTGTGTTGGCTGATGGCAAGCTGGCATCCCCTCTTCCACGAAGCCCTTGAGGGCACAGGAGCCCTCTCCAGGGTCCACCTTGGCATCCCTATGGGTAGACGAGGAAGGAAGGAAGGAAGGAAGGACCTTTCCCCCATTCCTCCCTCCCTCCTTCGCTGCCCCGAAGGCACCCAGCGGAGAGCTTCGGAGGGGGCTGGGAAAAGAAAGGACCAGGAATGGAGGAAGGGCGACTCACCTGCAGGGAAGAGGACTCCCTCCGCCAAAGCGAGACTGGAACTCAGCGGCAGCTGTGGACTCTGCTGCTCCGCCTCTTCCTCTGGATTGCATCATCAGCCTGCGCCGGAAGAGGAGGAGAGGGTCTAAGTGACACTGGCAGGAGGAACTCTCCTCCCTCTCCAGATCTTGCAAAGGAAGGAAGGGAAGGGAAGGGAAGAAGGGAGAGAGGAGAGGAGAGGAGAGGAGAGGAGAGGAGAGGAGAGGAGAGGAGAGGAGAGGAGAGGAGAGAAGGAAAGGAAAGGAAAGGAAAGGGGAGGAAGGAAGGAAGGAAGGAAGGAAGAAAGAGAAGGAAAGAAGGGAGGGAGGGAGGACGGGAGAGAGAAAGGAAGGGAAAGGAAAGAAGAAAGAGAAGAAAAGAAAAGAGAGGAAGGAAGGGAAAGGAGAGGAAAGGAAAGAAGAGAAGGAAAGAAGGGAGGAAGGAAGGAAGGAAGGGAGGAAAGAAGGGAGGGAGGAAAGAAGGAAGGAAGGGACAGGAAAGAAGGAAGGAAGGAGGAGAAGGAAAGGAAGGAAGGAAGAAGAAATTATTATTATTATTATTATTATTTCTCCTTCTTCTTCCTACCTCGCTTTGTATTATTATAAAATTTTGCTGAAATGGACAATTTGACAATATTAGGAAGAAAACCTTGATTTAAGTGCTTAACATCAGCTTCCTGCTGCTGCTGTTGCTGCTGAAGAAATAAGAAGAAATCCTTGATTTAAGTGCTTAAGATCAACCTCCTGCTGAAGAAATATTATTATTATTATATTAATAACAATTATTATTATTATTATTAATTCTTCTTCTTTCCACCCTCCCTCCTTTCTTTGAAAGATTATATTATTATTATTATTATCATTATCATTATCATTATTATTATTATGTTTCACCAAAGGGCAGAACATCAGACACACATCATCAAAAACAAATGATAAAACACAGCACTGTAAAATACTACAATACTGAAATAATATACTAATATACACCTACGTCGTCGTCTTGTTGTTGTGTGCCTTCAAGTCATTTTCAACTTATGGCAACCCTATCTTGGGTTTTTCTTGGCAATTTTCTTCAGAGGGGGGGGTTGCCTTGGCCATCCTGTGAGGCTGAGAGAGTGTGACTCACCCAAGGTCTCCCAGAAGGTTTCATGGCCGAGCCAGGACTTGAACCCTGGTCTCCAAAGGCCTAGTCCAACATTCACACACAGAAATAATGAAGAAATAATGCCGTTTGATACCACTTTAGCTGCCATGGCTCCAAGCCCAGAGAATCTTGGGTCTGTAGTTTTGAGAGGCACCAGCACTCTTTGGCAGAGAAGGCTACAGTCCTTGTAAAACTACAATTCCCAGGATTCCATAGGATGGAGCTGTGTGTGTGTGTGTTTGTGTGCTTTTGTTTCTGACTTATGGCGATCCTAAGGCAAGCCCATCATGGGGTTTTCTTGTCAAAATTTGTTCAGAGGGGGTTTGCCACTGCTATTCTCTGAGGCTGAGAAAGTATGACTTGCCCGAGGTCACCCAGTGGGCTTCCATGGCCAAGACAAGATACAAACCCTGGTCTCCAGAGTCATAATCTAATGCTCAAACCACTATGCCATTCTGGCTTTCTGTTATCAGATAGATTGTTATTAATTTGCCTACTTACAGAAGAAGGGTAAATTACTTTCCCCATCCCTTATAATTCAAATTCCCTTCAATATGAAGATTTCTGCAAGCACAATGAGTACTATATGTAGAAGGGCTTGCTATGTGTTCAGTGGAGGTTTGTGGTTGTGTGCCTTCAAGTCATTTCCAACATGGCAGCCTAATATGAACCTATCATGGAGTTTGCTTGGCAAGATTTGTTCACAGGTGGTTTGACATTACCTTCTCCTGAGGCTGAGAGAGTGTCACTTACCCAAGATAACCCAGTGGGTTTCGTGGCTGAGCTGGGATTTGAATCCTTGTCTCCAGAGTCATAGTCCAACACTCAAACCACTATGCTATACTGGCTTACTTTTGAGTAATTGTACAGAGAATAGACAGACTTTATTATTCTTGGAAAGGCACAGTGACAATCACTGTCTTCATATTTCTTAGCACTTGATCATTTATGACTAGGCTGACCATACATACCATTTTAAATGGGACAGAACCCTTTTTAAAATATTTCCAGACCAGAAATGGTCTTAATGTAAATGTCAATTTTTGTCCTGTTTTCAAGAAAAATGCCCTGTTATGTTGCAAAAATGGTGTGAAGATCTGGGAAGTCGTAGGCTTTCATGGCCAGCATCCATAGTTTCTTGTGGGTTTTTCGGGCTGTGTGGCCATGTTCTAGAAGAGTTTCTTTCTGACGTTTCGCCAGCATCTGTGGCTGGCATCTTCAGAGAAAATATATATGTGTATATATATATACACATATATACATATATATATATATAAAAATATATTTAAACCATGATCAAAACAATAAGGCTGACTGTCACAGCTCAGTGTGACTTTAGCACTGCTGTTGGTATTCCCAATCATTCAAATGGTGGTGGTGGGGAACAGAGCATGACCGCTGTTACCCAAATTACTAGGTTACCAAGATGGCACCCAGAAATAGCAACAGCATTTACATTTCTGTACCACTTAATAGTGAACTCAGCACTCTAAGCGGTTTACAATCTGTAAGGAAATTGGCCTCAACAAGCTGGGTACTAATTTTACCAACTTATGAAAGGATGGAAGGCTGAGTTGGAGCCCTGGGATCAAACTCACAACTTGTGGCTACAGTACCAGCATTTAACCACTGTGCCACCAGGGCTCTTTAGTAATATTAATACAAATTAATATATAATAGCAGAATATTAATAGCTCAAATTAATAGCAGCAAGGTAACTTCAAAGAGTCAGGATCTCAACTTTGTATAACAGGTCCAAGAACTAGAACTCTCAGAATGCAAACTGCAACTTGGTTTTATTGATTAAGAGCAAAGAGGAAAATCACCATTCATGCAATTGCATTCATACATGCACATACACAAGAACTAACAAAATTCAAGGCAGTAGCTTGTAGCAAGGGCGAGGTAAGGAAATCTTTTACCAGTCCAGAAGCGGAGCTCCAATCAGGGGATAATGGAAGTGACAGTGGCTCAACAAGGGTGCCTGAAACATGGGGAGAGGGATGGCCAGCTTTTGTTGAAGGGGTCAATATGAAATCCTCATAATGTAGAATTGAATGTAGGGGCAGGAACATATGGGAGAAAGTGATCGTTGCAATATCTGTTTCTACCTGGGACAGAGATGCATCTGATTTCAATAAAATTTGCTTTCAAATTAGCTCTTACTGTCTATTGTGGATTAAATCTGTTTTTGCTTCAGCTTAAACCTGTTGAGTCTTGAATTGTGGAAATGGGTGGCTTTTTCTTGAGGAACAGGCCTGAGCAACCAAAAATCCCTTGACAATGCAGAAGGCCTGCCCAACATTGCTGACTTCCTCTCCTGCTTTCCGCCCACATTTCTTTTTATAGCCAGCTGTTATGACATTTGCCAGCCCAGTGTGGTCCCATCTTCCAGAAGAGGCTGTGGACATGTCATTGCATGTGTCATACAATCAAACAGCACACAAGACAGGCACTCCAGAGGTGGCTTTGCCTTTGAATAAACCTTTTTTTAAAAATTAATTCAGGAGTCACACCTTGCTCAGCAAATGCTTTGCCTTCTTCCAAAGGTGTATCTGTATCCTTTATTAAAAGAACAAGAAGCAGAGGATTCTTCTGCCACCTTTAAGACTAGCAGGTATTTTTAAGATTGCACTCCCATGGATTGTACTAAAAACTACAGTTGGCCCTCTGTATCCATGGATTTTTTTTAATTTTTTTTTTGTAATCCACTGATTCAACCATCCACAGCCTGAAAATATTTGAAAATAATATGAATTCCAAAAGGAAACCTTGGTTTTCCCATTTGATAGAAACATTTGAAAATATTTTGTTTAAAAAGTATAAATTCCAAATACAAAGCTTGATTTTGACATTTATATAAGGGACACCATTTATCTCTCTCTCTCTCTCTCTTAGGGCCCTTGCAGACTGCCAGAAATAGTGCAAATTGAGTCCACTTTAACTGCCCTGACTCAGTGCTAGGGAATCATGGGAACTGTAGTTTATTGTGGCACCAGAGCTCTCTGACAGAAACGGCTCAATGTCTCAGAAAAAAATACAATTCCCATGATTCCCTAGCACTGAGTCAGGGCAGTTAAAGTGGACTCAATTTGCACTATTTCTAGCAGTCTGCAAAGGCCCTTAGATAACCAGAAAAGTAATGTTAGTTCACTTAAAAGAGCTGTTGAATATAGACACAAAAGTAAAAATGCAGAGATTAACTTTATTATGGTATGAAGACTGTGCTTACAATTTTCTAAAAAATGAAGTGGATCAGTGTGTGAAAAGATTAAAAATAATTACACTGGCCCCTCCGTTTTCATGGGGGATCCATTCTGGACCCTCCCGCGAAAACAGAAACTCACTAATATTCAAGCCCTATTGGCTTGAATGGCCACACGCTCCTGTCATGGGCATATGCACCATTTTATCCTATGGAGCTCGCCCCTCCGCAAAGAATCAAGACCACAGACTCCAAGTCTGCAAAAACGGAGGGGGCGAGGGTAGTTTTAAGTATAGCTCCAAGACCCCAAAGTAGTTAGTAACCACTATGGTTACAATGTTTAAATTGTTGTTTCCATTTTCTCAAAATGAATGGAATAATTGCTTTTGTTACCTTTAAAGGTAAAATTACATCTTGAAGTTTTCCCTCATTAAACTGTAATCATAATTTAAGTAAGTTATAACTCTGTTATTGAGAAAATGAATTAATTAGAAGTAACTAGTTCCAAGCTCAAAAGTTTACAGAAAAGGTGGTAATGAGGGAGTGGACAAGAGTGTCCAATACTTTTACTATGCCCCCAACTAGGACCCTGCCAAAACCTTTTCCAGTAATTTCTGTATTTGTATTTTTTTGGCTTACCCTGAAAATGTCAGTGCATTGCTTGGAAATTTGACAAAATAGTCTCCCATATTTTGCCATCCATTAATAAGGCAGTGAATTTCAGGTGGAACTGAGGATAAAGTTTAGTATTCTTTATGATCATTTTAATAATAAAATAATAATAAAAATTAATAAGAAGAATTGGACTCAAAGGACAGTGGCGTAAAAATTGGAGGAAGGAACTTCAACAATCTAAGATATGCAGATGACACTATAACACTAGCGGAAAATATCAGAGATGTGGAAAGATTATTCAAGACAGCCAAGGCAGTAAGTGAAAAGGCAGGTTTACAGCTGAACATCAAGAAAACAAACATTATGACCACAGACAATCTGTGTAATTTTAAAGTAGACAATGAAGAGATTGAAATAGTTCAAGATTTTCATACTTGGGCTCAGTCATCAATCAGAACAAATACTGCAGTCAAGGAATCAGGGAAGACTAGGACTGGAAGGACAGCTACAAAAAACTAGACAAGATCCTAAAGTATAAAGATATATAATTAAATACTAAAGTTAGGATTGTCCATGCTCTCATATTTTCCATGTCTATGTATGGTTGTGACAGCTGGACAGTGAAGAAAGCTGATGGGAAGATGATGATTTTATTTTCTTATATCCCACTGTTCTCCCAATATAGGGGCTCAAAGCGGAAGAAAAATAACTCATTTGAGATGTGATGCCTGAGAGGAGTTTTGAGAATACCATGGACTGATAAAACAATGGATGGTACCTAGAACAAATCAGGTCTGAAGTCTTCCTGGAAGTAAAGATGAATAAATGGAGGTTGCCATTCTTTGGCCATATCATGAGAAGAAAAGACTTGCCAGAAAAGACTATAATGCTTGGTAAGAAAGCCCGAGTGGTGCAGTGGATTGAGTGTTGGACTACGACTCTGGAGACCAGAATCCCCGCTGAGCCATGAAACCCACTGGGTGACCTTCGGCAAGTCACATACTCTCAGCCTCAGAAGATGGCAATGGCAAACCCCCCTCTGAATAAATTTGCCAAGAAAACCTCATTATAGGGTTGATTTAGGATCGCCGTAAGTCAGAAACAACTTGAAGGTACACAACAACAAAGTAGAGGGCAATAGGAAAAGAAGAAGACTGCATTCCAAATGGATAGACTCAGTCAAAGAAATCATGGCCATGAATCCCCTTGAGCTGAGAGGGTGGTTGAGGACAGGGTGACTTGGAGGTCTCTCATTCATAGGGTCTCCATGGATCAAAGTTGACTCAAAGGCAGTTAACAACAAGAAGAATATTGTTGAAGCAAGTGAAGGGCTCCTACTCCTATCACTTGTCCCTTTGTCCACTGCTTCTCTCTGACTACGAGAACAGTTTTAGTATTTTCTGAGCTGACATGTTTTTCTCCCCTTATACCTGGATATACCCGGCAAAATCCTCCCTGTACAATTTCACCAGCCACAAAACACCTAGAGAATTTTGGGAGCCAATCTTTTTATTCAGCTCTATTTTGAGCCATCTAAAACCCACCAGCCACTACCTAGTGGATCTATCTTCTGTCTCTTTAAAAGCATTGCCCCTGAAGAGCAGTGTTGTGTTGGTTGGCAGACTTCCAGGGCTGGTTTCAGATTTTGCAAGCAGGAAAGACTATATGGGAAAGATCACACCACAGCTTTGAATAAAAGTGGGGTGGGTAGGAAGTCAGTACAGAGGCAAGCAAAGTAAGACACTGTGTGTGTTTGCCAGCTTGCAATTCCGTACCGAAGAAGCAATCCCAGAATTGTTTTTTCTTCATGTCTGGAAGTCAGGGTCTATGTCAGAAGTCAGAAGCCCACTTCTGTGACCGGGAAGAAAGGTTAAAGACCTGATCATGTTTAAAATTGAGATGAATGAAGTGTGAGATCAAGAAGTGCTGAGGGAATGATCTCAAAAGAAGTTCGAAGACTCCCTGCTTCTGTGGTAGTCTTAAAACTGAATGAGAAACTGCTTTGTCTTTATGAAGTTAAAGAGAGAATCTAGAACATCCTGAAAGTGTGCCCTATAGATGCAGAAAAAGTACAGCTCCAATCCCAAGACTGTATGGAGCAGAGGCAAAGTAAAAGTAGACCAGGATCCACAGGAAGATCTCTAGCTTACTAGCAGATCAGGAAGGTTTCTTTTTTCTTTTAATGCCCAGTTGTTTTACAATAGTAATGCTGTGTCAATAGAAATATAGTGTCAAGATCAAGGGAAGCAATAGTACCACTCTATTCTGCTTTGGTCACCTGGAATACCGTGTCCAGTTCTGGGCACCACAATTCAAAAAGGATACTGAGAAGCTGGAGCATCTTCAGAGGAGGGCCACCAAAATGGTGAAGGGTCTGGAAACCATGCCTTGTAAGGAGAGATTTAGGGAGCTAGGTATGTTTTGCCAGGAGAAGAGCCGGTTAAGAGGTGATACGATAAGAGGTGATGTTTAAATATTTGAAGGGATGTCACAATGAGGATGGAGCAAGCTTGTTTTCTTCAGCTCCAGCAAGTAGGACCTGGACCACATTAGGAAGAATGTCCTGACAGTAAGATCTGTTCGACAGTGGTGCTTTGGAGTGTGGTGGTCTCCTTTTTTGGAGGTTGTTAAACAGAGGCTGGATGGCCATCTGTTGGGGGTGCTTTGACTGTGTATTCCTGCATGGCAGGGGGTTGGACTGGGTGGTGAGGTCTCTTCAACTCTATGATTCTAAAAACATTACCTTGATCAGCCTTCTTCTAAGCCTGTCTTCACTGACCAAAATACTCCAGGCTGCCCTGGAGTATTCTGGTCCTGAACTTCCCTCGAATTCCTCCCTTTGCCTGTGCTCTCTCTGCAGCGATGGTGGTGGCTGCCTTCCCACACAATCCATGTTCATCGGCATCACTGCTGCGGTCACAGCAAGGTGCCCAGCCATGTTATGGACGTTGGGTACCTATTCTGAACTCAATGACTTGTGCTAGCAGTAGTGCCACTGGGCAGCTCACAGGGATCCAGTGGGAAGGCAGCTGCTCACTGTTGCTGCAGAAAGAGCCAAAAATTCAGAGTAAAAGGGAAGGTTTTTAAAATTCAGGTTAAGGGGAGGATAAGCTGAATCTGGTGCTGATGTCATGAAGATCGTCCATATTCAATTCAGGGTTTTAGCCCTGCGTCATGTAAACAGGACACAGTAAACCTGGGGGAATTCATGGTCAGTAACTCATGTAGCCAAACTCAGGAGCAATAGCTGATAACATCCTCTGGCTTGTGTAGGAAGTTATGAAGTTCTCCCAACTTACACAGCTGAAATGGAAGTTGGAGCAGGAGGAAAGACTGGGGTGTGGTTTTTTGCAAAAGGACCAAGCCCAAATTTGGTACTGAAAACAAATGATTAAACCAAGAATGGACTCAAGAGAGACTGTGTATCTCAACAAGATTCTTTTCTTCCTTGGTCTCTTCTTAACTACTGCTTTGAAGAAACAAACTTAATTTCTTGGCCATTTCTATACGTGGTTGCTGACAAGACAGTATCCCATACAGCAAATGGCATTCTTATTTTCTATTAGTGACACTGATACCTATACAGCCTGTAAACAACCCTGGTTTTATTAAATTAGCCACAGCCTTAAAGACAGCTGATGCAAGGGAAGAAGTCAAATGAGCTTTTTCCCACTAAGCCCCAGCTATTTTGGGGGTAGGGACCTGTACTGAGGGGTTGGAAGACAGAGCTGTTTATACTGGGTAACCTGCCTTTGAATTTCCTTAGGTAGCCGACTGCCCTTGAGTGTCATAGTGGACACTGTAGCCTCCCCAGTGCTGAAGATTGAATTGCTAGTTAGATTCTGTGCATGAGATGCATCTCTCGGGATCCCAAATGCCTTGGGTCTGCTGTCCCTTCAGCAATTCTTCCCTCAACGATCAGGTTAACCAGCTTAACTGTGTGCCAATCTCCAGTGCCTTTCACCAGCTTATGCTGATGCACCCATTGTAACCTCTCTTGGACAACAGCTTGGCATAGGTACAATTGTTCAAACAGTTAGTTTCCTGGCTAGACAAATGTATTATTTGTGGGCCTGGGATGTGATCCACAAACAGCAAGATACAAGTATTAGCTGGAATTAGACGGAGGTGCTCACGGTAGCGGCCCCAAAACCAGGAATTGGGTTGCAACCTCCAGTCCTGGATGGGGTCACGCTCTCCTCCAGTGACTGTGTTCGCAGCTTGGGGGTGCTCCTTGACTCGTCTCTCCTGATGACAAATCAGGTAAATGCGACAGTCAGGAGCACCTGTTATCAGCTTCGGCTGATACGCCAGCTGCGCCCTTTTCTGGAAGTAGGGGACCTTGAGACTGTTGTGCACGCGTTGGTAACCTCACGCCTTGACTTCTGTAATGCACTCTACATGGGGCTACCCTTGTGCCTGGTTCGGAAATTACAGCTGGTACAGAATATGGCAGCCAGACTTGTTTCGGGAACATCTCGGAGGGATCACATTACTCCGGTTCTGAGGTCCCTCCACTGGCTGCCTATCAGCTTCCAGGCCAGGTACAAGGTGTTGGTTATCACCTTTAAAGCCCTAAATGGCTTGGGTCCAAGCTATCTCAGGGACCGCCTTCTCCCATACAATCCTCCCCGCGCTCTCCGGTCCTCCGGGAGGAAATTGCTGCAACTTCAAAAATCGAGGCTAGTGGCTACCTCCCGGGGGGCTTTCTCAGTTGTTGCCCCTAGACTCTGGAACGGCCTGCCGGACGAGATCCGTCAATTAACATCACTTGACAACTTTAAAAAAGCTGTCAAGACGGATCTCTTCCGGCAGGCCTTTCCGGATTAATTATCTATGCCTCGGGTATAAATAAAAAACATTCTCCCCAGTGATCCTTACGTGGCCCCATCATCGATGGTTGGATCTCACTGGCTGGACACATACTCTGGGTCCCCATTTTATCTACTTTAAATAGCTGTGTTTTTTGTTGTTTTAAAATTTACTTGATTTAATATTGTTTTAAGGGGGGGTGGGGGGTTACTGTATATATATATGTTTTATTGATGTACTCATTCTTAATTGTAAGCCGCCCAGATTGATATTTCAGAGGGCGGGGTATAAATAAATTTTATTATTATTATTATTATTATTATTATTATTATTAACTGGATAGTGAACATCTTGACGTTGAAACAATCCCATTGGCTCCTATTCCTTTTCAAAGCACAACCCAAGGATGGAGCTTTCTCATAAAACCCTATAGATGATCCAAAATCCAGACCCCTGGAAGGAATTGCATCAACTTGTTGGCAGTAGTCTATCTTTTGCATCCCAGGTAAACACTTTTAAAAAAAAAAAATCAGGCTTCCAAAATTGGACCAGTTTCATGTTGTTGCTTGATTGCTGATTATATTTTTATATTCCCATGTTTGTAATGCTATAACCATTTTGCAAATGTTCGAGGATGGTCTAAAATTCTATGATACATTTACTACAATTCCAAGGCCAACATATATATTTTATTGGCATTTGCTAAGGATAACAGATTTTGTCAGGCAGTAGACAGAACTCAGTTTTCTTACCTGAAAGCTCCTGCTTTGCCAATGTAAAAAGGGGCATTCTACAATCTTTCACTGTTGCTCCAAATGAAGGGTATGAAGGAAAACGGCCACTAGGAAGCCTCTGTTATGAGAAGTTGTTGCTAGCAGTTTGTATTTCTAATAGCCCCATAGAGAAGAAACCCTGCCCGTCCAAATTCTCCCACCTACAGTAAGTATCTCCTCTGGGGATTTAGAAGAATGTCTAAGGACAGTGAAGGGGCTGCTAAGTGATAGGTATTTCCCTTGGCTTGGTAAACCTGGTGGGGTAGAAATTTACCTTTCAATGTCTGTATCCTCACCATGTCTTTGGGAGCTAATAAGAAAATGTCTGGAATGTAGGAGAGAGGGAGAAAAAAAGTAGGGGAGGCTATCTCATCATCAGTCACAAACACTTGTGTTGGAGCTGACTTCAGACATGAAGAAAAAACAGTTCTGGGACTGCTTCTTCAGTACAGGATTGCAAGCTGGCGCTGCTTCCTTCTGATGGGAGGAATATTCCCAAATTATCTAGAATGCCCTGTTTCTTTATTTCAATCCTAGCCTTTTGTGTAACAATACAAAAAAAGATCTCCATGCCCCACAGAGCCATGTGGTCTCAAAGGCTAAGTATGAATGAGCAACTCAATCTATATACACAGAGACACAAACACACACACACATGTATATAATTCGGCTTTAATTTACATGTCTCAAACAGGATAGAAAGCAAAGGCTCTCCCACCCTGATAAGGCAACCATGAACTATGATAACCATTAAGAGAATCAAAGGAGAATAAAATTCTACCTGGGTTTATAAAAGCTGTAGTTTATCCCTGCCCCACCGCCACCCCCTTTCCCCCCTCCCAATCCCCCCCCCAACCCACACTGAACCCTGTTCACAGTCCATTTTCACCACTTCTTCTTATGCTCATCCATGGAAACCCCTCCAGGTCCGAGTGCCACAACAAGCAGCAAGCCACCTATGACAGACATAGTCTGGAAAAAGTCGTATTTGAGGAAGTCGTGGAGGGGCCTGTAGGTAGGGATGGTCCAGAAGGCATTCTGGATCAGGTTAATGATGAAGAGCCAGATGACAAGGGTCAGAGCAGCAAGCTTGGTCTTGAAACCAACGGCTACCAAAATGATGAGCGCCATGCCAAAGATGTCCTGGAAAATCTGGAAACATTGATACAGCAACTTAATGCAGCTCCCTCTTCTATGGCTGGCTTACTCCAAGCTTAACAATGATCTAAAATATACTGTATATACTCATGTATAAGTCTAGAAATTTAGGTTGAAAAATTGACCCCCAAAAAACTGAGTTGACTTATCCATGAGACAATGTAAGTACTGTACGTTAACTCCCTCTCTCTCTCACACACACGCACACATACCCTGGTGAAAGGCAAGTTTAATCTGCCCTGGAAGCACTGACCCCTTCTACTCTCTCATCCATCTAGCCTTTAGTATAAGCACAAATAGTTATGCCTGTTGGAATTTTGTAAGTTCTTAGGCATTGTTTTCCTTTGCTTCAACCTTTACATCCTTTGTTATATGCCCTTAAGTTTTACCCTCAACTTATCCATGGGTCATATCAAAATCCATAATTTTGGCCTCAAAATCTGCCCTCAGTTTATACATGAGGTCAACTTATAATTGAGTATATACGGTAGGTTGAGGGTGTAGCTATGGGGGCAAAATGAAGGCAATGCCCCCCCCAAAAAGGGGGGGATTATGTCTCACCAAATGAAGTTTTCCTTCAGTCCACAAATTTCTAGCATTGCAGAGTGAGACACTGAATATCATTCATACCTAGAACTCTCCTATTTGATGTGTTTGCTTTCCCTTACTAACTTTGCCTGTCTCTTTGCTTTGGTTGCCAAAACTGTATTTCTAAATGCAATGTCAGAAATTTATTTGGGGTGAAGGAAACTTCTGTTAGGGGCATGATTCTTGGGGGATTCAATCTCCTAATTTTGCCTCTCCCATAACTACACCCCCTGAAGATACTGCTGTTGAATCTCAAGATTGCCCTGTATATATGCAACAAGATCATATTTGCATCAGAGTAAACCACAGTCTGCCCTGCCTTGAATATTATGTAAACATAATGCATCTGCTTGGCTGGCATGATCTATTTTGGCCCTGTTGCTATTAATAGGAATAGGCCAGGTGCTGTGCAACATCTCTGAACATTTTGGTGGCATAATCAACCCTGCCTCAGGCTTCTGAGATTTCACCAGACATGGCCTAGGTGTTTCAAGCTCCACTTTTACAAGTATAAAGAATAGGAATGTCCTTTTTTAATGAATTCTAAGGATGTGAAATGGCATACTCATACCAAAGTGTATGTCTGCTATGGTCTTTGGAAAGAAATGTGGAATAACTTTGAGGACAGGTCAAAGGAGTGTTAGCAAAAGACTTGTGGACAGGGGAGAAATCTGACATGAAGTAAGTCTAGCATTCCCAAATCTTTGGAAGTACCAGAGCTGCAGTAGCTCAAGTAAACAGCTACCGTGGGCAGCTTTGCTTTACTGGTCAGGAGTCTATCTTAAAACGTAAGGATCTGGCTGATTTGCTATCCTCACTATCCTGTGATGAGGCCAATATAGCTTGCTCTAAGTGTGCATGTGTACTTGTTTCCAAAGGAAACCATCCCATTCTTTAGGCAGAAGAAACCAAACTAAGAGACCACTCACAGTGAAAGCGCCAATTTCAAAGTGCAAGAGCGTCATGAACATGAGGACAAGGAGCAACCGTCCGCCAAGCTGCATGTACTGCCGCGGTGAGATGTCATCCATGGTGGGGACTCCAGCAAACATGGACTTCCCCTCAGAACGAGATTCTGCAAGTAGAAGAAGCAGTCCACCCCCAAGGGCCAGATTCCTGCAGGAAAGGGAAATGTACATGAGGGACTGAGACAGGATGCCATTGAAGGCCACAACAGAAGTATCTATGGCACACTCTGTAACAGGGCTATAGCTATATCCACACTTTTCCTCAGACTATTATTGAGGGGTAGGGAACTTTGGCTCCTCATGTTTTTGCTGAAAGATTGGCAAGGCAAAAGTGTGGGGCCAAAACCCTTGTACTTTAGCATATGGCTTTTACTACCAATAACTAAGCCAATGTGGCATAGTGGTTTGAGTGCTGGACTACACACAGGGCTCGATTCCTAACTGCTGTGATATGTATTTCTATCCTGAACATATGACAATGCTGGGCTGCTTGGCATGTATCCTACCACTTAGGTCTCCATGCTCAGAATCAGCAAAGACAATTAATCTTATCTGGTGTGTGTATTTCTGTGTGAACTAGTCAACAACTTCACTAACAACCTATCCTCAGACAGAAAGAAGGCTAAGGAGACCACCTCCAGGGCTCCAGTTAGGAAAATAAATATTCTGGAGGTGAAGAGGCAGTAGAATAGGGGTGGGAATCTCAGGTTCTGGGACTGAATATAGTCCTCCTGCTGTTGTACTTTGGCCTTCTTGGATTTTCCAGATGGCTATACCCCTTCCCCATGACATAACAGAAAAATGGGCATTTGATTTTCAGAGCCCATGTAAACAATGCAGCTAAGAACCTTATCCTCATGGGGGTGCAGATATAAAGATGTAATTCTTTGCTAACTTTCGTCCTGAAGGGAGCAATGAGTAATTTAAGAAATTTCCTTAGTGAGGTGAGTCTCCTGCAAAAGAGTCTTCAAAAACAGTATAGTTTTCAAACACTATTTACAATTGGGGAATTATTCTGCACAAAATTTGCATGTTGTATTTTTGTACTGAAAACAACATTTTTGCACACATAATCCTATTCTCTGCACAGAGAATGTTGTTTCCCACACAAAACAACCAGGTTTGAACACGTCCTAATGACAGTATCTTCTGAACAGCAAACAATATTTCTGGATAGAAAGTATATCTGCACAAAAATACTGTTTCTTATGCAGAAAATATTGTTTTCTGCATAGGAAACAGTAATTCTGCATAGTTTTCTGTATAGGAAACACTAAACAATCACTGAATTTTGCACAGAAGTCTTGAACTGCAAAGATTCCCATCAGGCTAGGATTTTTCTTGTCAGGGTTTCCTGACACTCAAGAAGCATATTTTTCAATCCTTTCACTTATTTTTTTGAAGATTTTCAAATATTCTTTCCGTTCCCATATGGATCTTCAAAGAAATATTTTATTTCTCTTTAAGCTCTGAATTCCAAATGATTGAAGTCTCTAAGAATAAGTTTATCATCCACTGGCTACGGATTTGAACATCCTAGTCCAGCCTACATATGAAAGCTCTCTCTCTCTAGCATATTCCAAGTAAATTGAATCTGTCTTAACAAGAATGCCTGAACAATAGCAGTTTGTTTATTTATTTATTTAGCAGTGACTAGTTTGCCACAAACCAAGTCCACAGGACAAGTTCATAATGCAGTACATATGCAGCCTGACCCCTGTTTTAAGCCTACACAGCTTCTTCTATTCCCAATGTGGAAGTAAACAACACCTGCTGCTGATGTAACTTGTGGGATACATATGAGTCACCCATGGAACATGGCAAGTGAATCTGGATAGTATCTTTGTACAGTGAGGAACAAGATCATCTCCTTATATTATTTCTGTAACAGAAACCTTTTACTGTCTACCAAGGATTTAAGGAGAGGCAGCTGAAAGAGACCAGCACCTTCAGACTACAACAGAGTCTGGGAAGATGTGGTTCAGTGGCATCTAGTGACATCAGTATTAGCACCATTTGTAGAAGAATGAACTAGAGAAAGACGACAAATCAATAATCTCCAGACTCAGCCTGTGACAGATGAATTGAGACTAGATCACCACTAAGAATTTTGGTTGCTGTTGTGTGCCTTCAAGTTGTTCCTGAATTATGGCAACCTTAAGGCGAACTTATCACAGGGTTTTCTTGGCAAGATTTGTCCAGATGGAGCTTGCCTTTGCTGAGGCTGGGAGAGCATGACTTGCCCAAGGTCACTCAGTGGGTTTCCATGGCTGAGCAGAGATTTGAACCCTAGTCTGCAGAGTTGTAGTCCAATGCTCAAACTTCTATACCTTGCAGGCTTTCTCCACTAAGAACTTACCTTATTGATTCCATATTTGGATCCTAGGTTAGGACAGGTTTTGTTACATTATGCCATGTTTGTTCCGTACATGTCCATTTGCTCACAGACAACATTGTACTGTACAATATTAACATATCATTAAATTTTAAATCAGTGCTACTCAAAGTGATGGCTCCTGGACCAGTTCCTAGACTCAAGCCATTGGTTACTGGTCCCTGGAGAGTTTATAGCAAAGAAAGAAAGAATTGTAGCTAATGGAAACAAACATGATGCTGGTCTCTGGCACGTTGGAAGAAATAATTGCCAGTCTCCCACATCAGGTAGCCTGAGCAACACTACTTTAAACCTACAGCAACTCAATAAAAATCTTTTTTAAGCTGAAGGTCAGCTGCAGTCTGTATATATATTTTTTATTTTCCTACAAAAATGCTAATGGTATCCCCCCCACCCATTTTGTAGGGAGAACTGGCAACATTAACTATTATGTTCCAAGTGAAGAAGGCAGGGATGTAGCACAGCTAGATGCCTATGAAAGGGATCTTCTGTCTTTAAGGCTACCATGGGGCAGAGAGGTCTATAAAAACACCATAGTGTATTGCATTACTAAGTGCGTGTTTCACTGACCTGCAATCATGAACCTGGGACAAATGTAATCTCTGTACCTAAGTCATCTTTCCCAATTCAGGCTGGCCAAGTGGGCTCTTCTCTTTGGCACACAAATAATGTTCTCTCTTATAGGTATCCCTGATTATATGAAATCCCCCTTACCAAAGGCAAAGAATATCTAAACACTCTGTCACATTTCTTCAACAGAGTTAGAATACAATATGCGTTATGCTATTCACTCACCGCATTAAAAACTTGAGATCCCATAAGATACTATAGGCAATTGTCTGAAAACAAACAAACACAAAAGATAGTGAGTATATGCCAAAAGCCTTAAGTCTTCAGCATCCTGGATTGAAAGCTACTTGCTTGGCAGCAGTTATAATGGCTCTTGAATATTCCTGGAGAACAGCTTTGGGATAGGAGCAACTTTCCTTTGGTGGTGGAAGGGAGCAGAGATTCTTGACTGTCACTCCCTCACACCTGTTTCTAGAAGATTCTCAGTATTGCTGTGCAATAAATTACCATCAATGCACAATGAATTCCAGAGAATTACCCGTGTTAGTCTACTTCAGAAAAACAGCAAAAAGAGTTGTAAGGATTTATATTATGGCAGAAGAGCCCACATTATCAGGGCAGGAACTGTTATCCTGTTTCTACACACTCTCATAAACACACACAAAATTTGAGAGAAGAGGTTTGTAAATAATTGTGTCAGAAACTAACAAAATGGAATACATAGCAAAGAGGCATTTCCCAATTCTGAGCAGAGCTCAAAAATATACAAGATAAGAACAGAGTGATTCCTTTACATAAGCAGTTATTGGCACTTCCCATGTTTTCCACATTGGGCCATCACCACTAATTAAGTTGTTTGTTTTAAATTTTCTTCTTTCTTTGCATATCTACTTCTAGGTTTTGCAAAGAAATACAGCACATCTATAGGAATCTTTTGCATTTCATGGCATAATGACTCTAGGGGTTACTAATCTTTTTATGGTTTGCGAATATTTTATCGCAAACCATAAATTAGTTCTAATCTAATCTTCCCCAGCAAGGTGCCTTCCACATGTGTTGGACTGCAAGCCCTATTATATCCAGATGGCAAGACCACTGGATGTGCAGCTTGGGCATGATGGGATTTGTAGTCTAAGATATCTGAAGGGCACTGGGCCAGGTAAAGTATCCATGAAAGCATATACCACAATACATCTGCTAGCCTTTAGGATATCAAAAGACCCTTTTTACAAAAAGAAGAGTGTCAAGAGATTTATCAGGAAAGTAGAATAATGCCTCCTCTTTTGGGGAATGTTGGGCCAACTGAAGCAGCCAAGAAATTGGTGAAATTGTAATTTAAATTGATAAATTCAAAATTAGTCTTTATAGTTAAGATACAGTATTTTATTTACTGCTATTGACAATAAGGACATGCATTGTTATCATTTATAATTTTGAAAATGATGTCATTTTGCACTAAATAAAGAATGTATTGTTTCTTGAGTACCTTAAAACATTAACATTTTATTTCCTTGGAACGTAAAGTGTGATCCTAATCCCCTAAAGCAGGGGTAGGCAACCTTTCCCTTTAAGGGCCAAGGGACTTCAGCTCCCAGAATCCCAGGAGCTATTGGCCAATATGGGACTATTGGCCAACATGGCTGAGGCTTCTGGGAGCTGAAGTCCCTCGGCCCTTAAAGGGGAAAGGTTGCCTACCCCTGCCCTAAAGCATACAAATTCTTGGAACAGATAATGGGTGTCTTCCTGCTCTGGGATAAAGATCTGTCCCTTTCAGCTCACCTGCACGAAGATGATTCCAAATAAGCCAAAGCAAGCATATGGAACAAACTTTCTGGCTAAGACAAGCACACATCCAGCTAAAACAGAGAAAAGATAGGATGTCTTAGTGTCAACAAATGAAATGCAGCAGGGAAAAAGAACACACAGGCTATTTTCCTCACAGTTCTTTGCTATACCTGTCCAGAAGCAGTTTTAAAACATTCTTATTTAAGCAAGCTTTTTAATATTTAAGCCGTGAAGATTTTTTTTAAAATGTAGATGTATGTTTTATCTGTTTTTAACTTTTCTATGTTTCTAAATCAGTTTTATAGTGTTTTAATGTGTTTTTTAAAATTTGTCTTGAACTTTTTGTAAACGTTTTTTATGTGTTATGGAAGCTCCCTTGGGTCCTGGTCTTGGAGAAAGGAAGCATATAAATTAAGTAAGTAAGTAAATAAATAAATTTAATGAGAGTGTATTAAAGATTTTTTTCTTTTTAAAAAAAGTCAAATAATTTTAATGCATATTCCCTCTATGGTGGTAGAATAAGCTAGGAATCACCTTCTCCTGCATGAACAGACCCAATATTGAGACATTTTCCTGAGGTCCTTGTGGTGTCATGGACTTGTATTGGGAATTGTTGTTTAATTTATTGGTTGTATAATAAAGGTGAAGAGCTGTTGGAAGGGAGAGAAAATGGTATGCTGGGGAGAATATTTTGTGATCATTTAACCTTCTCTCAGAGCTCTGGTACCACAATAAACTAAAATTCTCAGAATTCTATAGTATGGAGCATGACAGTTAAAGTGGTGTCAAACTGGTTTGTTTCTATAGTGCGGATGCAGCCTAAGAGCTACATATCCCAAATTCATTCTCACCAAATATCATATGATCTGGTGTAATAAGAAAAGACGATCAGGCTTTTATGTTTCAAGTGTTTATTTTCTCTAGAATAAATGGAGAATAGCAGAAGACTGACCAGGACAGTATTTTCTATCTTGTGAGGTGATGGATGTAATCTGTTCCAGAATATCATGCTAAAATAAATGTATGATATGATAGCCCTGTTTAAGTATCTGAAAGGATGCCATACCGAAGATGGAGCAAGTTTGTTTTCTGCTGCTCCAGAGAACATGACCCAGAGCAGTGAATTCAAACTACAGGAAAAGAGCTTCCACCTCAACATTAGGAAGAACTTCCTGACAGTAAGAGTTGTTCAACAGTGGAAGACGCTCCCTTGGAGAGCGGTGGAGTCTCCTACTTTGGGGGGGTTTTAATCAGAGGCTAGATGGCCATCTGTCGGGGGTGCTTTGATTGTGAGTTCCTACATGACAGGGTGTTGGACTGGAAGGCCCTTGAGGTCTCTTCCAATTCTATGATTCTATACTTTGGGGCAGTCTTGCCACATGTGAATGTACATTATGATGATTTTACAATCCTTTCTGGCATTTTACTTACTTTACTTCACTCTTCTTGCCATTTTAATAGGGTGTAGTGCCATTTATTACAATTTTTAGGGCGTTCTTCAAGACCAGTGCACAGTGAGATCTGAAGGGTGGGGTATTACCATACCTTGGTTCAATCTCTTTCCAACATTATGATTTCTAAATCTGATTCTCAGCCCGCTTTGGAGTTATGTTTTCTACCATAAGTACTGTATATTCAATCAAGCAATTATTAATTATTGAAGCTTGCTCCTTAAATTGTTGCCCAGAATATTCATTATTATTTTTCAAATAATGTTAAGAGATCTTGGGGTTTTATCTCTGATCAGTAGTTTGGATGCAAACAAAGATATTTGGTAGAGATGAAGCCAGTTAACTGTCAATGGTCCCAGTTCTGTAATCAATTCATTTATTGTTTTAGGTTTTCCACTTCAGAATAACTCCTGAACTATGATATATATAAAACCTCTTCCCTTTCCATTTTTGGAATTGTTGAAATTCATCTGGATTATGAAATAGCAGATGTAAAAAGAAAAGGGCATATGGGTGAGAGTTCTGGTGACACTACATGTTTCTAGGCAGCTGCCATGATTACTGGTCAGCTATGCCCTCCAGAACTTTCCTTTTCCATCAAGCACTTGAAAATTGCTGAAGATCTCAATCCACCACTTACGGTAATAAACATTTCCCCTCTCTAGCACCAACACAGTTACAATTAAAACCAATTGTTTCATGTAAATAACAGGCCCCAAGAACCTAGTCCATGCAGAAATACTGTACACAACTAAAGCACTTCTGAAAGGTGCCCATCCAATCTCTGTTTAAATACTTCTAAAGATGGAGAGGCCACCACTCTCTAAGGCAATCTGTTCGTCTGTCAAATAGCTCTTACAAATAGCTGTTCAATAAAAGTTCTTTTTAATATTTAGGTAGAATGTCTTTTTTGTCTTTTTTTTGGTCATTTGAACCCAATGATTTGTGTGTCAGTCTCAGGAGCAGCAGCAAACAAGTTTGCTCCATCTTGTACAAGACATCCCTTCAGATATTTAAAGACAGCTATCAAGTTGCCTCTTAGTGTTCATTTTCCACGCTAAACATACCTAGTTCCCTAAACTGTTTCCCATAAAAACTCCAAAATGACTTTAAGATGACAAAATTAAAAATAAATCCAAATGAAGGGCCAAGTAAAATATTCTCAACTATTCAATAGACCATGTGAATGGAGCCCCAAGATCGCAACTTAAGATCCTACACATTACACTTGACTGGTTGGTAGTAGAGTCAGTTTAACTGAGGAAAGTGAAAGAGACTGACTGTCAAAGACCACCAGTGACCTTTATTTGGAATAGAAATCTGATCCCAGGTCTATGTCCAGCATGTCAGTGCTACACTATATAGCCTCTCACATGAGAAATGCAACCAATTGGTTACCTGGCAAAAGGTTCTGATATACTGCTTCATTAGTACAGGGTACATTTACATGGGAATAGAAAGGGAGAAATTTGTTTGCTTCATATTTTAATGTGAACTTCCCAAGTCTGTATTTCCTGAACTGAACACAAATCAGAACACTGTTGACAGCTGTAGTATTAAAGGCAAAAAAATTGCATACATAGAACATGTATATGCTTATAAAAATATGCCAAGAATGCTTTATTTAAAGAAAAAAAGCATTTGCAAAATTGGAAGCGTACAAAAATGCATATTCTTTTTAAAAAGTGGATGAAAATATGTATGAATATTTGTGCAGAATGAATATCTATCTATCTGTCTATCTGTCTGTCTATCTATCTATCTATCTATCTATCTATCTCGACTCTAATGCAGAACCTAGATAGAATCAACCTAGCAACAGAAATCTAAGAACCTGCACAAAATCCAATTGGTTACCTGGCAAAAGGTTCTGATTCATCCTATCCTATGTCTAGAGTTGATCCCCCATTATTATGAGAGGTCTCTTTACAGCACTGATATCTTGAATCAGTTTTCTGTCTTTCCCATAATATATCATTCTAGTCCTACATTGACAGATATGTTTGCACCTACTTGTGTTACTGCAAGGATGCATATATTTGTGTTATTGTGGGGACATTCGTTTATAGAACCTGCCTTACAACATGCATTCCACTTTTACAGACATTAGGGAAATTAAACTCTAGCCAATTTAATACGGACTTCAGGTGGACTGATTTCTTTGCTGTATTTGATTTCAAAGATAAGAGGTTTTATAAAGTTTTATGAAATCGATTGCTCTTGGATGCAAAATAATCCATTATTTCATTCTTACTTTTGACACCTGTGTTGTCATAAGCTTTTGTATCACATTTCTTTCTGTTAAATCAACAATAAACTGAACATTAAACCAATACATACTGAATGAACAAACAAGGCAGAAGTTGACTCTGATAAAGCAGATGGGCCATATAAACATTCTCAATCTGCTTAAACATATTTGCTAATCTTTTGAATTGAGCCCCAAAAGACCGAAAACCCTTTCATTTAAGGAGCTGGCATTTTTCAGCTGCAATTACCCTAGATCAGGGGTAGGCAACCTGTCTCCTTTAAGGGCCGAGGGACTTCAGCTCCCAGAAGCCTCAGCCTTGTTGGCCAATAGTCCCATGTTGGCCAATGGCTCCTGGGATTCTGGGAGCTGAAGCCCCTTGGCCCTTAAAGGGGAAAGGTTGCCTACTCCTGCCCTAGATCTTGCAGCTTCCTGCTGTTTTCTTTCATAGGCACTTCTAAAGCACATCAGCTACAGGGAAGAAGGATCTAGTTTACATTTTGAATTATGGCTTCTGACATGACAATTCTAGAAAAAATACCAATATCTATATGAGCCCATATTCTGTAGGAAGATCTACACAAAATGCCAATTCATGTTAGTTCTCTTCTTCCTAACTAGTGAAAGAGGAGCTCTTACCCAACTGCCCACACATGTTGATAAGCACAAAAAGTGTGGCTAAGAGTGTGCCACTTCCCCAGGACATGTTGATGTAGTCCCGCTGCTCATTCCACTGAAACCACATCCTGATGCCATCCTCTAAGAATGTGCTGATGAGACAGAGGTGGGCCAGGTGAGGTAGGTAGTGCTTTGTCACACGCAAGAACTGGAAAGAAAAGAGGACAGTGTCAGAGAACAATGCCCCAGAATGTCTGCAAACCAAACATTTAATGCCAACTTAGGTCAGGTCATCTTTGAGTACTTCTGTCTTCTGAAAGAACCTTTGATATGACAACCAGAAGACAGGTGTATTTGCTCAGTTTATAAATACATGAACAGAGTCTTGAAGTATCATCACCCCATGTTAACAACTCCTAGAGCTCAGCTTTAACAAAATAAGTAGAAAAAAATAAATTAGAGAATTACCTGCCACAGACAAGATGCTGTTGCTATTCACCATTACCTAAACTGAAATGCTAATCCCAACTAATTAGACTACAGAATCAACTGCTGAATGATTTTCTGAGACTCACAGACATCCCATTACATCAATTTCTTCAGCTAGAATTAACAACTGGATTTAGGTATCCTCCTTGAACCGGGAGACAAAACAGCAACAAAGAAACTGCTGTTTAAGGTGAAAGGCATTCTTAATCTTACAAGTGGTGAATTATGTAATTAATCCACAAACTATTCTCTTTGCCCCCCTCCTCCCAACCTCAATTTCCTCTGAAGAAGCTTAATGTCCCTTCCAGAGTATCTCCTTACCTTGAGGTGATGGAATAAAAAAGTGATCTAGATTAAGATCAGGCTGTTTAACTTTCCATTCGCCATAACAGTGTCAAAGCTTTCAAAAGCACTTGCCTCTGGCTTCACAGTGTGTCTGGTTGTTTTTTGTCTTGTTTACGACAATCACAGCTTCCAGAATACAATGGCATGATATGCATCAGCAATATTTGCCTAAGTCTTTAATGGAACATAAGGCTACTAACAGCTACTAGTCACAATGACCATGTATTATAGAAGCAATAGACTTCTCAGTGCTGCAAAACACAAGGCAGATTGTGCTGTTGTACTCATGCCCTGCATGTGGGCTTCCATAGGGATCTGGGTGACCATTTAGGACAGAGAATGCTGGGCTAGATTGGGCTTTGATGTGTTGGTAATAATTACATTAATTACAATTTAAACAAAATTGTACAAGTCCAAATATACAATATCATTTTCCTTCATGATCAGTTGGTACACTTTAACAGCATTTCCCCATGATTAATATGGAGGGATGTGTTTTCATTTGCTATGCTCCCCTTCACAACCTTCTTCTATGTCATCTTTACTGTAGCATCTTCGTCCATTTTTCACCAATCCTTTTTCTCTTTTCAGGGCTTTTCTGCTCCCTGTACTGGATAAAATGGAAGCTATAACCTGAAGCAATTTGCCTCCTGTCTTCTGCCTACCCTTAATGTTGCTGACACTTTTAGGATGTAGCTTACTGCTTGCCGACTTGTTAATCTACATGTCTTTTTCCATCACCCTTTTGGTGCCCAGCCCTCTGCAGAGAGGTCCCTTCTGGGAAAAAGGCAGCATACAAATGAAGTAAATAAATAAATAAATTTTAATAAGAGAGGGCTGGACCATTGAAACTGGGGGTGACAATAGTTGTAGGTCTCTGCTTTGGGATTCTTGAGAATAAGATTGATATTTCTATCCTACTGAGAGTACAGCCATCATTTCATTGTTAAAATGCTGGACTGGGATTTAGTTCGGCTCTTCCACCAAGCATACCCTCTTCCTCTTACCGCATTTAATTTTATCATGTCAGCCAAGAAACATTTTGTGTCATATATTTTTCCTGTGTATGCATATTTATTACACATAAGTCAAAATGACTTGTAGGCACACAAGACAACAAAACAATATATTTATTTGTAACCTCCTAACTGCCTTTAAGTGGGCGGATGGATGGGAAACTAGTCTTTAAAAAACCCATGCAGCTGTTTCCTTCTCTCTCAGGCTCAAAACTGAACCAACAAAGGGAGAAAAAAAGTAAAACTTGTGGATGGATTTTTCACTTCCATTCCAGCAAGGGTTTTAGGGAAGTAATGTAAAGCTGAACTTAAAATGAACATAAGCAAGTACAACAACATCCCCTTTTCAACATATAATATACGCAGGTTTTTCAGCATAAATGTTAATACCTGAAGAGTACTGAATACAATAATGTATGAAGCAACTCTGCATATAGTTTTTCTTTCCTTTAAATATCTCAGAGCATTGTAAATTTACTTGACAGGTAACTGGATTAACAGAGATCAGGATTTCTCTAGCCTTCCTGGTATTACTGAGAAGCCACACAAACCAGGGGCTTGTAATTCTCTCTCCAACCAATGAACCACTCTTTCCTCTCTCAAATCTTTTGAATTGTCCCTCAAGAAACCTTACACTTCCGGGCTCATGCAACAACAGAAAAACTCGACTCTATGTGCTCTCTCCCTTCAATACAGTGAGCTTCATTTTAATCTAGTTGCATTTCTGGTTCAAGATGCCAAAATAAAGTTTTTAGAATAATAATAATAAAAAAAAGCTGGCCAGGACAAGCAGCATTTACAGAGGTGTTAAAGATGCCTGATCAGATGTCAAACCAGGTATATCAGAACATTTTAAGAGCCTGAAGAAGCTTACTCTGTATGGAGTAACTTTTACCCACACATAAAAACCATTATTTCTAGAATAACTTGTTTAAGTGCACCTGTTCAGACCGAGGAACTGAATCTGTGCAGATCTCCCAGAAGGAATTGTTAAACTGCCGGTTCCTGCTATAATTCAGAGAGTTGGATTATAGTCAGCTCCATATTGCTAAATCAAGTACTGTAATTTTACCTTGTGCTGTAATACATAATTGTTGTTGTTGTTGTTTACTTTTAAGTACTGAATGTCCTGACTTAGCAAGACTCTGGGTCAGGCTGTAGGCTACTAGCACTGTGACAAAGGCATATTTCAAAACTAATATGAGTTTGAAGACCCAGTAAAGAAATGCATGTACATCTGGGCTTCTTTTCCAAGTCACACAACTTCTATACTCATGTCACTGATTTTTTTTTTAGGTGACGAAAGGAAAGAGGAATGTGTGGACCTCTAAAGGTTGGACTATGACTGCCAATATTGTTGCCCACTGGCTTTGGCTGATGGGGAGATGGAGGCAAATAACAACTGAAGGTTACAGGTTTCACAGCCCAGATGTAAGGCTTCAAAACTCCTTCCTCACCATAGAAGAGGAATAGATGGTATAGCATCTATGTACCATTGACTGCCTTCAGGAGAACTACTCCACCCAACACAAACTTTATAACTGTGTTTCTAGCTCAGCTAGTAGCTGTCCTTCTCATCTCCACTGTATACACTCCTGTTATAGTGCATCGAAGCCTAATTTCTTACCTTTCTTTCAGTCTCACAGAATGTGTTGCAAATGATTCAATCCAACATGGCCAAACTACCACTAATACTGGATCCTTTGAGCAAGCAAACAGGACTGTCCTTCACTATTAAATAAAAATAATCCTTCACCTAGTCCCAAACATTAATCTCATGACACAAGGTGGTCACATACAAGTGCAATTCTGGGGTCTTCCAGGGTTTGTTTGGGGTTGTTTTGTTTTTTTTTTGTGGGAGGGGACAGATGTTCTGTCTCCTTCATTATATTTCTGTAAGGGTTGCTAGTGTTGTTAAAGAGCCTACCCTACACCACAACTTGCCCATTTAGATCCTGGGATGACTGCAGTCTCCACTCTTCAGCAATACAGAAAGTCATATAATTTAGCCAGTCAATTAGATTAACCTTTATGTGGTGCCTCAGATAAACAGGATTTCATTTTAATGATTTATTTTAATAAAATTCAAAGACAGAGCCGTCTTAGTCTGGAAAAACGGTATGCAAAGGGATCTTGTAGCACCTTTGAGACTAACTGAAAGAAAAAGCTGGTAGACGTGAGTCTACTTCCTCAAATGAGTCTAGGAAAACTCATGCTACCAGCTTCTTTCTTTCAGTTAGTCTCAAAGGTGCTACAAGATCCCTTTGCATACTTATTTTAATAAAATTATTATCACCATCTCATCATCCTGCCTTTTCCTCAATCTGAGACTCAAGGCAGATTTAATAAACAGACAATATAGGCAATATCTAAGTATACAAGTACTTACAAAAATCAGGGCATTTCCTTAGAAACTGCATCTCCTTTTCTCTCTCTCACATAATAGGATACTGCATCTAAGATGTGCCTAACATGGCACACAGAAGCCAATTAAAAGGTCATTTGTTTCTTCAGAACTGTTTAGTCCGATGTCACAATGTAACCAATTAATTAAAAGTCATTATGATTAACTTGATACAAGTTTCTTTGCTTTATTCAAAGTCCTACATTCACCATTCTGAGGGCCACTTCAAGTGTTACTTAATAATAATAATAATAAATTTCATGTGAAGATATAGGATTAACTCTTTGGTCCACAGGTTAAGCCACAAAAATTGAACCTGGCCTCACTGATGTCCACAATTTTGGATTACTAGTCATCAGTGCTTATGTTGTTGTTGTTGTTGTTACAGTGGGACCTTAGCTTAGGTCCAGACTATATGAGGAACCGTATCTTCCCATATGAACCTGCAAGAGTCCTAAGATCTATGGGGAAGGCTTTCTCTGGGTCCTGCTACCATTACAGTTTTGCTTTGTGAGGACATGAAGGAGTGCCTTCTCGGTGGCTGCTCCCAGCCTCTGGAACTCCCTTCCACTGGAGGCTAGCCTAGCCCCATCTCTGCTTTCCTTTCACTAGCAGGCAAAGACCTTTTTATTCAAACAGGTTTTCAATATATAATTGTGTCAAGGAGGCTTCTGTATGGGGTGTGGGCCATAGTTATGTTTTAAAACAGGGGTAGGCAACCTTTCCCCTTTAAGGGCCGAGGGACTTCAGCTCCCAGAAGCCTCAGCCATGTTGGCCAATAGTCCCATGTTGGCCAATAGCTCCTGGGATTCTGGGAGCTGAAGTCCCTCGGCCCTTAAAGGGGAAAGGTTGCCTACCCCTGTTTTAAAACTTTTATATGCTTTATTTAATTTTATACTGTTTTCAGCCAGATCAGCAATTCCTAAACTTTGGACCTCCAGATATTTTAGACTTCACCTCCCAGAAGCCCCAGCCAGCTTGGCCAATCATCAAGGATTCTGGAAGATGAAGTCCAAAAGATCTGGAGGACTACAGTTTGGGAATCACTGAGCTAAATTATGTTGTTTTTAAATTGTATTGTAAAGTTTTCAAAGGATTTTATTTGTGAGCCACCTTGGGTCCCCTTTTGGGAGAACGGTGGCATAGAAATGAAATGAAATAAATTAAATAAATAATATTGCTATCTGCTGGGGTTTGGTTCCAGGACCCACTGCAAAATCCATGGATGCTCAAGCCCTATTATATACAATGAGGTAGTAAAATGATGTCCCTTATATAAAATGGAAAAAATCAAAGTTTTCTTTTTGGAGAGGAATATTTTCAAACTGTGGATGATTGAATCCACGAATGCAGAATCCGTGGATATAGAACACAGACTGTATCAACATCATCATCACTTCATTTTTTTCCAAAACTGAGACTTAAGGTAGCTCATAAATTAGAATAATTACAATATAGTTAATTTTAATTTGCATTAGAACAGTTTTTTAAAGCCAGCCATTCCAGTGGACCATTCCAGTGCAAGTAAGTAAACCTGTAAACCAGTATTTGTAGACGATTAATTCAGAAATTATTACAATTGTGGCAATATCTTATTTGGAAGTTGACACATAGATACTGTACTTGGTTATGATCAAGAAATGGCAGCAAGGCTGCAATTCAACACAATAAACCACAATGCATTCAGTGTAACCAACCTTCAAATATATGTGCATAATATCACATTCCATACTGTATACCTTGTCTTGAAACATCATCTTATTTTCATGACTGCCCTGTATTAGATTCTTGAAAAAGCAACAGGCAAGTTGAGCAATACCTTTATTAGGGTAACCAAAATGCCAGAAAAGTATGCATACTTTCCCAGAATCCTGGTTGATCTCAATAACAGCATTACCCAACTGTGCATTCTTTAGGGTTTTCCCCCCCTCCTTAATGAGCACAGCTAACTTTGCTTTCTACTCCCTCAAACAAAATGTTGTGATTGCCACAGAATATCTAAGTAAGGAAGTAACCAGATAATAATCAAGGAAGGAAGTAACATACTTTTTTCTTCTTGCTGACTAAAGGATCTCTCCTAGAATACATGATTGCTATCTTTAACAGATGATTCAGAGAACAAGTGTCTCAGTACGAAGATATTTTGTGATGATGTGTACATTAACAAAGGATCTCTTTCATTATAGATTATGATGTTACTTTATTCTACTTTTTAATGTATACAATAGTTAAAATTTATATGATCTGTATATGGTGTACGTGGTTATTGGATGGTAACTTATGTTTCATGATAGATAAATAGAAGAATTTTTTTAAAAAGAATCTCTGTCACGATTCTTTTTAAATACACCTGATAGCAAAGAACTGTCATTTTACAATAAGACCATATATATAAGAAATGGAGATTAAAGTGGAGGAACTGTGACCACCTTGTTGACACAAAACAGATACAGGTTGAGCATCCCCAGTCTGAAAATCCAAAATGCTCCCTCCAAAATCTGAAGGTTTTTGAGCATCGACATGATGCCACAAGTTCAATGTACACAAACTTTGTTTCATGGATAAAATTGTTTAAAATACTGTATAAAATTACCTCCAGACTATGTGTATAAGTTGGATATGAAACATAAAGGCTTTCGTGTTTAGATGTCAGTCCCATCTCCAAGGAATATTATGTATATGCAAATATTCCAAAATCTGAAAAAATCCAAAATCCAAAGCACTTCTGGTCCCAAACATTTCAGATAAGGGAGAGTCAACCTGTACTAGGCACCTACGTATGCATGCTTTAAGCTGCTAATCCCACTGTAACTGCAAGCGTGGAAATGCATAATAGGTATTTTTCTCTGTAAATACAGAATACTCAGTATCATTTTATATAGGAAACTGTCTACTATGTTTTACATACTGAGGTCTATTCACACATCATCACTAAAGTGGTGAAACTGCTGAAATGCCACTGCACAGTTAGACCCAGTACCATTAATAGTTGTATACAGGAACCAGTATCACACAGTACTGGCACAGCACAATCTCAAACTTGTAGCACCAACTCCCTTATTGCATTCATAACTTATGAGTCATTGAAGATTACTGATAAATAAAATACAGTGGGCCCTTGTTATCTTCTGGGGTTTGGTTTCAGGACCCACCCCACAGATGACAAAATCCATAGATGCTCAAGTCCCATTAAATACAATGGCATAGTAAAATGGTGTCCCTTATAGAAAATGGCAAAATGAATGTTTGCTTTTTGGAATTTATAGTTTTTAAAAATATTTTCAAACCGTGGATGCTTGAATCCATGGATTAAAAAATTGGTGGATATGGAGGGCTGATTGTAATGGGTTTTTGCATGCTCAAGATAGATTGCAGGTTTTAAGCCAGAGGTAACAAATGTGCAGCTCTTTATATGTTGCTACATTACAAATCTCCCCAGTCCTAGCCATCATAACCAACACTGCACCCTCACAGAAGTTGCAATCAAACATAAAGAGGGCTATATGACCACTCCACCCCATTCTCCAAGATTAGAGAACCAAGGAAGAGAAGTTATATTTTTTTGAAATACTGAACCTACAATAATGACTCTGACACACCATCTGATCTAACACTAAACCTTTTCCCACACTAAAACAAGATGTCGAGAGGAATGAATTCTGCATCACTCACAAAAACTTTTCATTTCTTTCAAAAAGTAGGCTTTCCTCAGCATGAAGCCACAGGTTAATCCTCCAGTGCAGAGAAGGAGTACCAAAGTGGCCAGGAGTAGTAAGCCAATGGTTCTCAAATGGTGGGACAGGACTCCCAGAGGTGTGTGAAATGTGCTCAAGGGGGTGCGCAGGACAACATCCTCAGTTTCCAGGACACATCCTACATTTCAGCCTTCTGTCCAGGAAGAATTCCAAAATGGCCTCCATTTTGAACATGATTAGAAGCAGGAATTTACATTTATGAGTGTTTTCATAAATATAATCTATGAAATTTTATTTTGTCATGTTCTACATTTTGCTTAAATCCTTCATTTTACAGTGTCTTGTCCTCCTTTGCAGCTAGCGCATCTGGTCACTCTGGGGGTGTGAGACTTGGAGGACCTGATCCCTCCTCCTCCTCCTCTCAAACCTTTTTATGTGTAAAATTTACATACGTGTTGAGTTAAATATTGAATTTACTTAAATAAAACTGTTCTAATTTGAACAATGTTATTTCCTTATAAAATGTTAAAATATGACTCTACAAGAATGTGTGAGTGAAAATACGCATACTAAATAAACAAAATTGTTTTATTCATATACTAAGTTGAAGAGAGGGCTGTGATATCTGCGTGTGGATGTAAAAGTGGGTCCCAAGGGTAAAGTCTGAGTACCACTGGAGTAAGCTATGAACCATGAAGTCCCTGATTCATATCTGGTTTGTGTCGCCATGGACTCAATGGATAGCTGTGGTCAAGCTGGCATTCCCTCAGCCAGCCACCCTGCCTACCTATAATATGTGGAGATAGGAATACAAAATTATTACTATTTCTTTCACAGCTATTGTCAAAGTGACTGAGCCTTGAAAGCTTGCAACATGTATAATGTGTATTTTGGTTGTCCCAATAAAAGTATCAGTGTTTTGTGGATTTTGGATGATACTGTACTTTGCTACAAGGCCAACATGGCTATCCCTGTATATAACTGGGAAAGTGTTCATTAAGCACACCAAGGCATGGGGGGAGGGCCTGTGATTCTCTGGATATTTTAGGGACTGCCTTTGAGTCAACCTCAACTCATGGTGACCCTGTGGATCAGACATCTCCAAGACCTCGTCCTCAACCTCTCTGCTCAGGTCCTGCACCAGTGATTCCCAAACTTTGGTTCGCCATGTGTTTTGGACTTCAACTCCTAGAAGCCCCAGCCAGTCTGGTCAACAGCTGAACAGCTGGGACCTGAAGTCCAAAACATCTGGAGAACTAAAGCTTGGGTATCACTTGCCCAAAGGTTGAGGCCCGTACCTTCCCTGATTGAGTGTATCCATCTGGCATGGGGTCTTTTTCTCTTTCTGCTTCCCTCTATCTTTCCTAGCATTATTCTTCCAATGATTCATGCCTTCTCATGATGTGGCCAAAGTACGACAGCCTCAGTTTGATCAACTTGGCTTCCAGGAACAGTTCAAGGCTGATGTGTTGAAGGACCCACTTGTTTGTCTTTTTGGTTCTCCATGGGATCCTCAGCACTCTTCTCCAGCACCACATTATCTCAAATGAGTTGATTTTCTTTCTAGCAGCTTTCTTCACTGTCCAGTTCTCACATCCATACATGATAATAGGGAATACAGTGGCTTGGATGATTCTAATGTTAACGTTCAGTTGTATAGCTATACTCTCTAGGATCTTCTCTAACTCTTTCATGGTTGCTCTTCCCATTCCTAGTCTTCTCCTTATTTCTTGATGACAGTCACTGTTCTGAGCAATGTTTGATCCCAAGTATGAGAAATCTTTTAACTATTTCAATTTCCTCATTGTCTAATTTGAATTTATGTAGGTCTCCCATGATCATTATTTTTGCTTTCTTTATGTTCAACAGCAAACCTACCTTTGCACTTTCTTCCATGCTTTTTTAGGTCCAAAACACACTGCAGAAATAATCCAGCTTGAGACCACCTCAACTGCCCTGGCTCAGTGCTAGGGAATCCTGGGAATTGTAGTTTATTGTGGCCCAGAGCTCTCTGACAGAGAAGGCTAAATGTCTCACAAAACTACAGTTCCCAGAATTCCCTAGCACTGAGCCAGGACAGTTAAAGCGGTCTCAAACTGGAATATTTGTGCAGTGTGTTTTGGACCTTAGTCACGCTCAAAATGGAGGAAATTTTGAAATTCCCTCCTGGACAGAAAGTTGAAATGTAGGAAATGTCCTGGAAAAGAAAGATGTCTGATCACAATGATTCTTGGCCATCCATGGTATCCTCAGCTCTCTGCTCCAGCACTACATCTCAAATGAGTTTATTTTCTTCTTTTCCACTTTGTTCACTGTCCAGCTCTCACATCAGTATATAGTGAGGGGGAATGAGATGGCTTGGACAATCCTAACTTTAACATTCAGTGTTAAATATTTATTTATTTAGAATATTTATACCCCACTCTTCAGCCACAAAGGCTCTCAGAGCTGCTTCCAGATTGTTAAGACAATTCCCTGCCTTCACGCTTATAATCCAAAAAGACAGGACACAAAAGTTGACAGGAAGGGCAGTGGGGATGGGAATGTCTCTGCATTTTAGGGTCTACAATTCCCAGTTTCCAAACTATTGACCATGCTCCTATCTGGGGCTGATTACTATGGGAGTCCAAAAGATCTGGTGCATCACAGGTGCCCCTTGTTGTTGTTGTGTGCCTTAAGTCATTCCCAATTTAAAGTGACCCATGTGGTTTTCTTGGCAAGATTTGTTCAGAGGTTGTTTGCCACTGCCTTCCTCTGAGGCTGAGAGTGTGTGAATCACTCAAAGTCACCCAGTGGCTTTCCATGGCCAAGCTGGGATTTGAACCCTGGTCTCCAGAGTCATAGTCCAAGGCACAGACCACTATGCCACAACTGTCCTATACAAATGCTAACCAATAAATGGTAAACCATATTCATTGATGAGAGAGCCAGCATAGCACAGTGGTCTGGGTGTTGGGCTAAAACTCAGGAGACTAGGGTTCAAATCCTGGCTTGGCCATGGAAATCCCCTGGGGGGGTCTTTGTGTGAATCACACTCTCTCAGCTTCAGAGGATAGCCACACAAACCCCTTCTGATGAAACTTGCCAAGAAAACCCCATGATAGGTTCACCTTAAGCAAGTCACACTCTCTCAGCCTCAGAGGAAGGCAATGGCAAACCCTTTCTGAGGAAACTTGCCCAGAAAACCCCACAATAGGTTCACCTTGGGCAAGTCACACTCTCTCAGCCTCTGAGGAAGGCAATGGCAAACCCTTTCTGAGGAAACTTGCCCAGAAAACCCCACAATAGGTTCACCTTGGGCAAGTCACACTCTCTCAGCCTCTGGGGAAGGCAATGGCAAACCCTTACTGAGGAAACGTGCCCAGAAAACCCCACAATAGATTCACCTTGGGCAAGTCACACACTCTCAGCCCCTCAGGAAGACAATGGCAAACCCTTTCTGAGGAAACTTGCCCAGAAAACCTCACAATAGGTTCACCTTGGGCAAGTCACACACTCTCAGCCTCTCAGGAAGGCAATGGCAAACCCTTACTGAGGAAACGTGCCCAGAAAACCCCATGATAGGTTCACCTTGGGCAAGTCACACACTCTCAGCCTCTCAGGAAGACAATGGCAAACCCTTTCTGAGGAAACTTGCCCAGAAAACCTCACAATAGGTTCACCTTGGGCAAGTCACACACTCTCAGCCTCTCAGGAAGACAATGGCAAACCCTTTCTGAGGAAACTTGCCCAGAAAACCTCACAATAGGTTCACCTTGGGCAAGTCACACACTCTCAGCCTCTCAGGAAGGCAATGGCAAACCCTTACTGAGGAAACGTGCCCAGAAAACCCCACAATAGGTTCACCTTGGGCAAGTCACACACTCTCAGCCTCTGAGGAAGGAAATGCCAAACCTTTTCTGAGGAAACCTGCCCAGAAAACCCCATGATAGGTTCGCCTTGGGCAAGTCACACTCTCTCAGCCTCAGGAGAAGGCCATGGCAACCCTCCTCTGAACAAATCTTGCCAAGCAAACCCCATGATTGGCCTTAGGGTCGCCATAAGTCGGAAACGAATCGAAGGCTCCCAACAACCGACATTAATTGATGCCAAATGTCCTTTTAATATTACGACATTCACAGAGGCTTTAAACCTCCCATTCCTAGCTCTACCCTCATTCAGTTTACAGCCTAAATGGGCGGGAAGGCCTCAAGGGGAGAGGATTTTCAGCCCCCTTAAATTCCCCACAAAATCAGGAGCAGGATCCCCATTCTCCCAAAGAGGAGTTCTTATCCACCTCACACAAAAAAGGCTTCCCCCCCCTGCTCCACGAATGGTACGCGCCACCCTGCCATCCTTCCCGCGCGCAGAGGGAGGAGGAAAGGGGAGGAATACCTCCAATGGTACCTCCCCGAAGACCTCCCTCTCCCCCTCGAGCGCGGTGGTACGGTCCCAGCACGAGGCTCATTCAGCTCAGCCGCGCCGCCGCCCCAGGCCATACCACTTTTCCTGGGGAGAGGGAGAGGGGAGCATTACCTGATCGGCAAGATCTTCGGCTGCCCCCATTATATCCCCGCTGGGCGTCATGGTCGGCTGAGGCGAGGTACAGCCACCCACGCGCGCCGCTCCCTCGCTCTCTTCCCTTTCCTAACGGGGGGCGTGGCCAGGAAGGGGGCGGAGACACAACAGGCCGAACCCCCTCCCTTTAGATCACGTGGACCTTTGGTTGCCTTTTTTTTTTTTACGAAACCATAGAGCAAAAAAAAAGTAGACTCAGAGTTCCCCACATAGACTATATTTCCGTTCTGGAACTAACCCACATTTCCCACTCGAGCTTCCACTCGCAAGGCCGTCAAAGCACGTACTAATATACAAAGAGAGTCTGCCTGCGTCAGTTTAACAGCAACGTTTTCATTTTTGTTTTTTTATCAGCACCTCAAGCACTATCGTTCTATTTTTTCCTATCTCTACTGTTCTGTCAGGCGGCCTCCATGACAGCCCTTCGGCGCTGGCGTTGCCATGGCAACAGCGCAATGTGCGTGACTCAGTCGCTTATCACCCCCACCAGCGCCCAAAGCATCATTCAATAGCCGAGGCTGAGTCAAAGCAGAGGAAGGATAATGCCACGTAGGCTGAGGCTGCATCCGCTCTGCAGAAATAACCCGGTTTGACACCACTTTAACTGCCATGGCTCAATCCTATGGAATTCTGGGAACTGTAGTTTGTTGTGGCACCAGAGCTCTCTGACAGAGAAGGCTCAATGTCTCACAAAACTACAGTTCCCAGGATTCCATAGCACTGAGCCAGGGTAGTTAAAGCGGTCTCAAACCGGATGCATGCTTCACTGCAAAAATAAAGCTGTTTGACATTACTCTACTTTTAACTTCTAGGGCTCAGTGCTGTTAAAATCTGGGAATTGTAATTTGTTGTGGCACCAGAGCTCTTTGACAGGGAAGGCTAAATATCTCACAAACTACAAATCCCAGGATTCTATAGCTTTGAGTCATGGAAGTTAAAGAGGTGTCAAATTGCTTTATTTCTGCAGTGTGGATACCCCCAGGACTTCTTTGGCAGCCTTCCATCCAACCAGGGCTGACATTCCAAGATCAGATGGGATCTGTTATCTTCAGGGTATTTAGGTCCCTAAGGTCCAAAACACACTGCAGAAATAATCCAGTTCAAGACCGCTTTAACTGCCCTCGGTCAGCGTTAGGGAATCCTGGGAACTGCAGCTTTTGTGAGACACGGAGCCTTTTCTGTCCACAATAAACTATAGATCCCAGGATTCCTTAGCACTGAGCCAGGTCAGTTAAAGCAGTCTCAAACTGGATTATTTCTGCAGTGTATTTCAGACCAAAGTCAAGTTTGTTGTTGTGTGCCTCCAAGTCATTTCCAACATATGACAACCTTAATGCAAACCTATCACAGGGTTTTCTTGGCAAGATTTCTTCAGAGGAGGTTTGCCATGGCCTGTCTCTGAGGCTGAGAGAGCATGACTTGCCCAAGGTCTCCTAGTGGGTTTCCATGACTGAAACGAAACATTCAAACCACTACACCACACTGGCTTTTGAAGTCAAGTTTACTCCAGATGAAATCATGATGGGAATCTTGTTCTTGGTTCCCCTACATACAATTATTAAACGAGAATAAATTCCTCAAACAACCATAAAGAGACATCACAGGATTTATGTGCTGTTATTGTTTACCTTTAAGTCATTTCTGACTCATGGCAACCCTAAGGCAAACCTATCATGGGGTTTGCTCAGCAAGATTTGTCGAGAGAGAGGGTTGCTATTGCTGTACCTTTCTCTGAAGCTGAGAAAGTGTGACTTGCCCAAGGTCACTCTGTGGTTTCCATGGCTGAAAGGGCATCTAAACCCATCTCTCAGAACCCTAGTCCAATGCTCAAACTACTGTACTAGATTTATAGAGCAGATGAAAAGAGCTCAGGATGTAACTATTGGAGAGGGGCACAAAATAAAAGAACATTTCCCCAAATAGGCATTCTGCTTCTAATGACATTTTCATTACAGACAGAATACCTATTTGGGGAAATGTTCTCATTTATTCAGTCCCCAAATCTGTAGCATTACAAAAACTTAAAAACTTCAGTTGATCATTTTGAAATAGAGTTCAAGTTACCAAAAAACAAAAAAGGCTTTAAAAACCAATGCGATTCTAGGCTGCATCAATAGAAGTATAGTGTCTAGATCAGGAGTCCTCAAACTTTTAAAACAGGGGGCCAGTTCACTGTCCCTCAGACCATTAGAGGGCTGGAATATAGTTTAAAAGTTGGCTGCTAAGCAGGACAGGCAGTGGTAGCAAAAACACCCAGTGGGCTGGATAAATCTCCTTGGTGGGCCGCATGTGGCCCGTGGGCCGTAGTTTGAGAACCCCTGATCTAGATCGAGGGAAGTAATAGTGCCACTCTATTCTGCTTTGGTCAGGCCTCACCTGGAATAATACTGTGTCCAGATCTGGGCACCACAATTCAAAAAGGATGTTTGGAAGCTGGAACATGTCCAGAGGAGGGTGACCAAAATGGTGAAGGGTCTGGAAACCATAAAGCCCTATGAGGAGCGACTTAGGGAGCTGGGTATGTTCAGTCTAGGGAAGAGAAGGTTAAGATGTGATATGATAGCCCTCTTTAAATATTTGAGGGCATGTCATGTTGAGGATGGAGCAAAGTTGTTTTCTGTTGCTCCAGAGAATAGGACATAGAGCAATGGATTCAAGCTACAGGGAAAGAGATTCCACCTCAACATTAGGAAGAACTTCCTGACAGTAAGAGCTGTTCGACAGTGGAAGATGTTGGCCAATAGCTCCTGGGATTCTGGGAGTTGAAGTCCCTCGGCCTTTAAAGGGAAAAGGTTGCCTACCCCTGGGCTAGATGGTCTGTCAGGGGTGCTTTGATTGTGAGTTCCTGCATGGCAGAAGGGGGCTGGATTGGATGGCTCTTGGGGTCTCTTCTATGATTCTATGATTCCTAATCCAGTGCTCCAATCACTACACCACACTGACTCTCGAAAGGGGGCTACTACATTTTTAATATTTGTCTCCCTGCTGAATTCCTTCTTCTGCACAAGTATGAAAGGTACAGAAGTCCCTCTCCTTTCCTTATATGTCTAATTAAATTATTTCTTCAACCCAAATATTAAAGGCACAGTAGCTCCTCCCTTTTCTTTACACACCTACTTAAATTTCTTCTTCTACACAAGTATTAAAGTTACAGTGCCCCCTCCCCTTAATATATACATTGGCTTTCTTTCTTTCACACAAGTATTGAAGGGACCCTATCCCCATTTTTCATGCAACTACCCTAGTCTCCCAGCTAATGCTACTCTCCTCCTCTCCCCCTCTTGTCCTTGTGATTAACTTATAATTGATTCTACCATGACAAAAAGCATGGATAAGTCCAATCCACAAAATAATTTCAACATATTACATAGTATGCTCTACCATATAGAGTACACAATTATTTTAAGTCTCATACAGTGGGCCCTTGATATCCGCTGGGGTTTGGTTCCAGGACCCCCACAGATACCAAAAACCATGGATGCTTAAGTCCCATTAAATACAATGGCATAGTAAAATGGTAGGTAACCGTAAACGTATTCCCCGTTGACTAGGTTGTCAAGTCATTTCCAGCCGTAGGGGTCGGTGCTCATCTCTGTTACTAAGCCAAAGAGCCGGCGTTGTCAGAGACTACTCTGTGATCCTGTGGCCAGCATGACTGCACAGAACGCTGTTTACCTTCCAACCAAACTGGTACCTATTTATCTACTTGCATTTGCATGCTTTCGAAAGACTAGGTTGGCAGAACCTGGGACTAGGGACAGGAGCTGACCCCGTCATCCACACTGCAGAAATAATTATTTGTGAAATATTTAGCCTTCTCTGTCGGAGAGCTCTGGTGCCACAACAAACTACAATTTCCAGAATTCCATAGCATTGAGCCACAGCAGTTAAAGTGGTGTCAAACATGATTATTTATGCAGTGTGGATGCAGACCTGGTCAATGTTAACAGAGATCCCGCTGTGCAATGTCTGCAGACTTTTTCCCCACTCTGCTGGTTTCCTCGAATACACCTCTGTGATTTTTATTTAATTTGTTTTCTTTTATTAATTAAAATATTTATATCCCACTCTACATCCAAAGATCTCAAGGCAGCTTACAATAAAGTCTATTTAAAACAATAAATAACAATAATTTAAAAGACTAAACTAGATTAAATTGTTTATCAGTTGAAGACCAGACAATTTAAAACAATGTAAAACAGGGCAACCATGCTGCATGCACAGCACAAATAAAATCAGTAAAGCCTGAAGAATTTAATAAAAAGCCAGGTTTTCACTTGGTACTGGTCAGGTTTCTAGAACTGGGTGCCACCACAGAGAAGGCCCTCTCCTGCGTCTCCCCACAATGTACTTCCCTGCCTTTGGGATTTTCTCTCATTCAAGTCTATTGTAGCCATCCACTTCTATGGTAAAACGTTAAGCATAGTATTTGGGGATTTGGTTTAAGTGGAACGCAAACCTGCCCCTCTGTTCAGACATAAATCTTGCCTACAGCTCCATTCACACTATGAAAATAATCCGGGCTGAATCTAGGTTGAATCCTTGGTGTTCACACATATCTCGAATGCACTTGATGCACTTTGGAATGGGGTGGGGGGGGGCTGGCAAAAACCCCACTTAACCTGGGATATTCGATACTGGGTTTTCCCCCAAGATTTCCTGAAAGATCTGAATTGATCAACACCGCTGACAATATGAATACGTTTCCAAATTGATTCGGATCGCTCTGTATCGTTAAAAGAAGGGAGGTGGCTCCATTTTAACCCAAAATGATGGCATGTGTGAATAACACAAGGGTTAAAATGACTCAAAGAGATTTGCGAACCCAAAACGTAATGGGAACAACAAACTCGATATGCATCAGCACGGCGATCCACATCTCCTCGGGACAAAAATAATGAATGTGAATGCCCCATAAATCTCAATGGCTGCATTCGTGCTACAGAAATAATCCAGTTTGACACTGCTTTAACTGCCATGGCTCAGTGCTATGGAAATCTAGGAACTGTAGTAAATTGGAGTTCTACTCTGGTGCCCCAATGAACTACAATTCCCAGAATCCCATAGCATTGAGCCAGGTCAGTTAAAATGGGGTCAAACTAGATTATTGCTGAGGTGCAGATGGGTCTGATGTAAATGTTTCCTATCCCCGCCCCTCAACAGCCTTCCTAACTGAAGTCCATTTCAGTTGTCCCATTTGTAAAGAGAACAGTCAATAGGCTGAAATTAGGAAGAGTGGAGATAGAAATTCAATATCCTATATACATGGTGGCATGGGAACTGTTCCCATTCCCAGAGCTGGCACCAGGGCCAGGGCAAGATCAGGCTTCCCTCCCTACAAACCATTGTTTTAATTTTTTTATTAAATTATTTGACACGAATAAAGAATCATAACCAAAATTACAATGAATCCAAATTTTGCTATAAAAATTGTATCCAATAATATCTGTGTATGAACACCTGCACTACTGTATATGACCATTTGTTGTTGTTTTGTATGCCTTCAAGTCTGAATTATGACCACATATCTGTATAAATAAACACATATTAATATCAGCCTAAATGACATATCCCTGAATATATTAATGAAAGGCTTCATATAAATACTGTTTTCTTCTTAAGCCATTGAAACAACCATACAATAAATTAACTTATGATGAAAGAAAGTCCATGGGGACACTGATGTAATTAATAAAAAGAAACCATGCAACAAAACAAAACTTATTTTGGGAATTGTTGGCAATATTTGTTACACAGGTGTGAACTGTGTCTTCATAGTTGTGTGAACCAGGGTCTACTAGAAGGGCTTAGGGGTTCCAGTATCCAGGTATACATTGTGTTTTGTCATGTCTGCATCCCAAGATGATGGTTTATAATATTCACGAAAACTCATGCAAAAATAAAAACCAATTAGTCTTAAAGCTGCTGTCATGTTTTCTTCCCCCCCTCTCCCCCTTCCTTTTTATGCTAATAAATATTGATAATAAATATTGATTTCATATATTTCAGGGAGATAAAGTAGCTCTTAAAAGCAAACCTGATAGATTTCCTCTGTGCTGTAGTCAACTTATCGAATAATGGATTTAATTTAGTTTTTAAATAATTTATTTTTAAAAGATACCAATTAACAACATAGTATTCATTAACAGAGTAATTGATCATGAATACATTTAAAATTTGATACAAAACAAACCTGGAAGGCATATTACTCAACAGACCTTTCATTGTGTCATCAAGAGAGATAGAAAATAAAATAATGTTGATTAAATCTAAAATTATGTCTTAAATTCTTTCTTTCCATAGGTTAATACATTTAGGGTTAGGTTTAGTGCTAGGGAATCATGGGAATTGGGTTTTTTCTGAGACATTGAGCCTTCTCTGTCAGAGAGCTCTGGTGCCACAATAAAATACAGTTCCCAGGATTCCCTAGCACTAACCCTAACCCTAAAAGTGGACTCAATTTGCACTATTTCTGGCAGTCTGCAACCCCCCTTAGGGCCTTTACAGACTGCCAGAAATAGTGCAAATTGAGTCCACTTTTAGGGTTAGGGTTAGGGAATCCTGGGAACTGTATTTTATTGTGGCACCAGAGCTCTCTGACAGAAAAGGCTCAGTGTCTCAGAAAAAAATACAATTCCCATGATTCCCTAGCACTGAGCCAGAACAGTTAAAGTGGCCTCAAGCTGCATTATTTCTGGCAGTCTGTAAAGGTCCATACTCAATAAACAGAATAATATTTCTCAATTAAAAATACCACTTCTCCTTTGTCCTTTGGAAACTATTATCCAACAGCTTTTCCATTAACCGGAGTCACATATATCCATAGAAAAGCAAGCTATAGCAATTAGCACTTATGGAGAAATTAACAGCACAAGTCAAAAAGTATAGAAGTGATCAGATAGATGATTCATTCAATGAAACCTGGTGGTCTTTTATTGCATATTCCAACAGTAACAATATTATCTATTCAAAATCCACAAAACAGCGATACCATTTTTGGGCCAACCAAAATGCACAAAATACATGTTGCAAGCTTTCGAAGTTCAGCTGGCTTCTTTATCAGGCAAAGGTGTTAAAAAGGACAAAGCCAACTTGGATCTCAAGAGGAGCATCTTTCTTTGTCTTGCTAATGAAACTTTTCAAAAAATCATTTCCTGGAGTCCCCACAGGGCCAGAAGGAAGAGGTCCCCCTCCCCCATGAATTTTCCTCCAGTAACACCTGAATTGAGAAGGGCCACATCTTGACAAAATGCAAGCTTTCATAATCCCCCCCCCATATGGTTTTAAACATCTTTTCCTGTCAAAGAGGCCAGTGGAGCTTCGAAAGCTTGCAACGTGTATAGTATGTGTGTGCATTTTGCTTGGAGCAAAAAAAAAAAGGCATCACTGCTTTATAGATTTTGGATATTATTGTACTTTGTTACATAGCTACCCCTGGAAATATTATTTATCACCCCCTGTAACCTTTGGAAAGATCTATTGTCCTCTTTATCTACCTGATCTACATGTTCTACCTGATGAATTTAAATAGAACAATGAACTGTATTCTTTTGATATAGCATTCCCAATCAATCTTGTGGTATTTCTTTCTCGTTCGCTGATTTTGAGTACTTTTGCCCTTACCTTTTCATTCAACAAAATATAATCATGAAGGTTAAAAATAAAGATTGATGCTTACACAAGACTTGGATGTTCCAAGATTTAGCAACAGACATGATAGTTACGTTCTGGTCTGTTGCAATACCAACATTTATTTTGTAATGCATTTTTTGTTTCTTTTTCACATGGCAGCCCCCCCAAATTTTGTCAGCCTCCCCCCCCCCCCATCTTTTTGTAGTGGAAAACAACAACAGTGTGGACAGTGTGCCCTCTAGAGGAAAATAGCACCAGACACACTCACATGAAACAGCTTTTTATAAGCACATCAACAACTCGTAAGTCAAATCAGTGATGGATAGAAGTGTATTTTTGGCAGGGATCCATCAGGTACAAGCCTTATTGTCACACAATGTGGGACTGTGAAGCAGAAAGGGGAGGTTTCGCACCCATACCAATTTTCCACAGTACAACACTTTACTTTGCATCATATTAGGTGAACGGGAACCATTCATTTACTATATCAATAGTTCCCAATTGTTTCTATCCCCCACAATCCTAGGAAATATTTGATGAATATTCATACCCCCTACAAAAATAATATCACATCTGAAGATGAAGAAGAATAACTTCTAATTTTTGAACCACAAAATGAACCGCATACAATACCACGGGTAAACAAATTGAACTTTTTAAAAAATAAACTTTTAATTCAGTGTATAAATTGCAAGTGTAAAGATATATAAAGAGAAGGCAGGCTGGCTCCATTGGGCCTAGCTTGAAAAGAGGAAGGCCCTCCCTCCCTCCACCATCATCAGGAGGGAGAGAAGGCAGAATGCGTGCTGTCTTAATCTTATTATGTTTATTTCAATATTATATTTACTTTATATTTGTAAACCGCCTTGATTGCTTAGGTAAAAGGTGGGATATAAGAAATAATTTATTATTATTATTATTATTATTATTATTATTATTATTATTATTATTCAACCGAGCATGAAAGTTAGAATTCTACAAGACATTGTATTCCCTATTGCTATATATGGATGTGAGAGCTGGACAGTAAAGAAAGCGGATAGGAAGAAAATCAATTCATTTGAAATGTGGTGCTGGAGAAGAGGAAGAGGATCTGCTGAGGATCCTACGGACAGCCAAGAAGTTAAACAAACGGGTGCTAGAATTATTATAGTTTAAATCTTCTCAGTTTAATACTTTTTTACGGGGAGGGTGGGTTAGGGTGTTGATGGTTTTATTGTAATGATGTTTTACTGTAAGCCGCCCCGATTGCGCTGCAGAGGGGTGGGATAAAATACATTTTATTATTATTATTGTTATTATTATTATTAGAACAGATCAAACCAGAAATCTCTCTGGAAGCCAAGATGACTAGACTCAGGATGTTGCACTTTGGCCACATCATGAGAAGGCATGACTCTTTGGAAAAAAACAGGCGCTGGATGGCCATTTGTCAGGGGTGCATGGCAGAATGGGGTTAGATTGGATGGCCCTTGGGGTCTCTTCTAACTCTTATGATTCTACTCCCTATAGGGATTCTGTGTCACACATTAGGGGAGCTAGAATGCATCATTCTGTAGTGGTATTTCCAAAGTCCTTCTCAATGGAGGTGGGCCACTCAGTAGCAGGGGTTGGGGGACACTATGGTGACTCGACTCTCAGCAATATATGGATGAGACACCTCCAAGCCTCCCTGTCCTCTGCTGCTCTGCTCAGGTTCTGCGGGATCAGACCTCTCTGATTGAGTCCAACCATCTTGCATGTGGTCTTCCTCTATTTCTACTGCCCACCTTTCCAGTGGTTCATGTCTTCTCAAGATGAGGCCAAAATACGAGAGCCTCAATTTAGTCATCCCAGCTTCTAGGGAGAGTTTGGGCTTGATCTGTTCAAGAACCCATTTGTTTGTCTTCTTGGTTATCCACAGTATTCTCAACACTCTTCTCCATCTGTAGTCATCTCTTATGGTAGAAAGGACTGGGATATCCCCAAAACAGCACAGTCAGAAACTGTAAAAGTAAAAGGACAATTTGCAATGGCCACACAATGTAGAGCAGAGATGGGGAAAGCACAGTCTTCAGTCCAACCATATCTGGAGGATTGCATGATTCCCACTACTGCAGTGTTCCAGAAACTGTGGCTCTCCAGATGTTGTGAGACAACAACTTCCATCGCTCTGACTATTGTTCATTCTGGCTGGGGCCAAGTGGAGTTGGATCTCGATAACCCTTGCATGACTGTCTGCCAGGAAGATGCCAGAAGGTGGTGCCAACCATTTTCTACTGAGCCAAATTGCTGCTACATACTTTCCCTGCACACTTTTTTGGGAGCAAATATAACCCAATCTTTTCACATTCTTCTTTAGAAGTCTGCCTCATTTGTTTTCATTGGTTACACTGAAGGCAAATGAGAAAGACTCCGAAAGAAGTGTGTGAAAGGATTGGGTTGTGAGATCAAGTGACAAATCCAGCAATAACGTTTATCTCCTTGTACTGCAAAAAAAAGCAAATATCCAAACTCCTGTTAAGACAGAAGAGCAAAATATCCTGTATTAGCTGGATAGCTGGCAATCTTCCTTACTCTGCATAGTAATAGAATGCTTTTGTATCCTAGAAATGTAAAACAGTTTCAGACTGATTTAGAAAATGCCATGGCTCTTTCCTCACAGGGTGACCAGATGTCATAACTGCAAAGGAGGACAAGACACTGCAAAATGCAGGACATTCGGTAAAAATGTAGGACATTACCAAATAAAAGCTCAAAACACTCAAAGAAATATAAATTCATGCTTCTTAGTTATGCTCAAAATGGGGGACATTCTGAAATTCCTCCTGGACAGAAGGCTGAAATGTAGAGTATGTCCTGGAAAAGGAGAACATCTGGTCACCTTGTCTTTCCTTAGGACTGTAGCTCCCTCTATTTATCTCTAAGTATCCTATAATCTCTCTTCTGCCTACCACGCTTCTATCTTACTGTAGAATCTCTATCTCAAGATCAATTAATCTTGAGATTATTCTATCTCAAGATTAATTTAACTTCTCTTTCTCTGCATATTGCTAGCTGTTGCATTTTGCTTTAGTGAGCGACAGGAAAACATGTAGCCCTTTAGATGCTGTAGCACTGTAACTCCCAGCATCCTTTATAATTGGCTATGCTAGCTATGGCTGATGGGAGTTGTAGTGCAACAGCATATCTTCCCCCACCCAAGCTCTATTGCCTGATATCCACCACACTACATCCATCATCCCATCTGAAAAGCAACTAGAGTTTAATCTTTTTCCTCAACCCTTTCTTCTGTGATTTTCCTTCTCAGCCCCTGGGCCTTTCCTGACCCATTTCCATTTCTTTTCTCTGCTGGACACCTTTTCTGCAAGTAGGGATTGCCTGTTTGAAGTACTTGTAAAGGCACCTAGTTTTACAAGTTGTCTTTTTAGGCAATTTTTTATCTTTCCTAAACTGTAATGCTGGTGTTCATTTGACTCCAACAAGAGAGATCATTTGTGGACTGGATGTGTGCAAGGGGGCAAGTAGTCATAACAGAAAGCTCCAAATCCACAAAGGGAATGGTGTGTCCAGGGGGAAATACAAGATATATATTAGAATAACATATTCTCCGGCTTGGAGAAGAGAAGACCAAAGAGGGGGGATAACAACCATATTTAAATAATTGAAGAGATGTCATTTAGAAGATGGAGCCAGCTTGTTTTCTCTTGCTCTAGAGGAACTCGAAAACAAACCAATGGATTAAAATTACAAGGAAGAGATTCCACCTAAACATTAGGAAGAAGTTCTTGATGGTAAGAGCTGTTCAACAGTGGAACAGACAGCTCTATTGTGGGGTGGACTTTCCATGTTCGGGAAGTCTTTCAACAGAGGTGGGATGATCATCTCTTGGGAGTGCTTTAGTAGTGTATTCTTGCATGGCAGGGTTTGGTCTGGATGGCTTTTGTGGTCCCTTCCAACTCTATGGAGTTTATCACGCAGGGGAAATTGGTAGTTTAAATGGTGATTAACCTGCCAAAATTGTGCAATTGAGATTAAAATGTGATTAAAATGTGATTAACCATTATCCCACGAATAACCCAGGGATAACCAGGGATAACCTGGCAATAAACAGCAAAAAATCATTCACAGGAAAATCCCCATGAATGATCTGTTGCTGTTTATTGTCTGGTTATTCCCAGGATAATAGCACTTTAATCGCTTTTCATCACAGCGTCGTATGAAAACCATTAGTGCAATTGGACAATTATCATGAGATAGTCCCGGGATAATCGCAATTTGAACACAATGTCGTGTGAAAATGTTAATTGCAAATGTGTGATTTTGATGGGTTAATCAGCGTTTATACTTCCAATTGTCCCTGTGTGATAATGTCCTATGATTCGGTGAGAAAGTCAAATGCAAGTCCAGCGTTTGAAAAGGTAGTAATCCGCCCTCTTCAGTGGAAGCATTCACACCTTAAATTGCAAGACCTTGAGCGAGTCATCAGATTTGTCCATGATATTGTCAAGTGGCCCTGGGTAGTTAAGACCAGTCCAAAAATGCCCAGGATCCAGGAACATATTTTTTTAAATTACAAAGATGGTTTACAAGTCCCATATTCCTATCAGGGATTTACAGTTTAGGTTGAGAGAGACAGTGACTGGTCCACTGGCCCTCCAAGATAAAGTGAAGATATGAACCTATACAATCAGTAGCCTGATCACATGGACCTCCCAATGTGGTTGGATTGCACATTGCATTAGCCTTAAACACATAGCTAATGCTGAGGAATAGTGTTAGTCCAATCACATCTGGAGAACTGTGCAATTCCTACTCCTACAAGATTGTGGAACCTGTGACCCTCTGGATATTGTAGGACTGCAACTCCCATCACCCCTGAATATTGTCCCTGTTGGCTAGGGCTGACTGTTTGGCGGTCAGATTCCAGAAAGTGGTGCCAACCAAGCATCTTCTGCCCAGCTTAATGGCAGCTGCTTTCCTTTAAGATAAGACACAAAAGATCCATAAGATCCATTGTGGAGGGTTGTTAGGGGATTTAAATATTTATTTTTAATTAATCTGATGCTGCTGTGGTATAACTGCTCAGGCTGGATTTTAAAACAATATATTTTAATATGGGTTTTACTGTTGTGAAAACTTTGTCTGAAAAGATGGCATGCAAACGGCTAAATAAAAATAAAATATATAAAATAAACAAAGCTTTTCTTGACATAGAGATGAAATCCTTGTGAAAGCATTGTCCATTTGGTACTGATTTATTGACTTACGGCGCGTTTAGGCTGCTTGTTAACTGGAGTCCTCTGGGTGGTGTACAATACATTCAAACGTATAAAATACAAACAGTAAAACAATGACTTCAGATAGCACATAATAAAATCTAGATAAAACCAGCATTTCATAATCGTGTTATGCAGCTGTTAAGGCGTGGAAGTCATGTCTGTAAAAAATATGGCAAACCTACATCCTTGACATCATATAAAACACTCAAGGTTGAAAAATAAAAATAAGTTGAAGAATAGTGACGAGTTAAAAAAAATTGGAAAATTATATTGGCCAAAGTGGAAAACATTTGTTAAAATCAATTCATCCCAGGTGATTAGAAAAAATTGAACTAAAGGGCTTGGGTATTAGAATATAGAAAATAAATTAAGAGCAGAGAATATAAAGGAATATAACTAAGGTATTAAATGGAAAGCAAATCCAATAACATCAAAAATCCACCAAACAGTGATACCTTAATGGGAACAACCGATATGCACAATATACATGTTGCAAGCTCCACTGGCTTCTTTATCAGGCAAGATTTTAAAAACCACATAAGAGGGGGGAAAATTAAAAATGTTTTTAACAGCTTGTCTGATGAAGAAGCCAGTGGAGCTTCAAAAGCTTGCAATATATCTATTGTGCATTTTGGTTGGCCCGATAAAGGTATCATTGTTTGGTAGATTTTGGATGATATTGCCGTATTGCCAAAATGGCTATTCATGGATGTTAAACAGAAAACAAGTAATCTTTAACAGAAACTCAATAAGGTTTGTGCTGGTCTATGAACATTATAAAGATGAACTGAACAATAAGGTTAGAGGAGATGTATATGTAAATACATTTAGGTTGTGTGTATGATATTATAATTTGAAGATATAGTTTTAATTTTGCTTGTTGTTTATGGCACAACAATTACTATTACATTCAGTGGTTTATGGACATTATGATTCATAAAGAAATTTTTTTTAATTTTAATTTTTTAAAAAATCATATATGACGCATCTCTTATTTAGCGAACAAACATTAGAAGTAAAAACAATGTATGATACCAAGGTTCAGGTTAGTGAACGGAGAAATGTGTTAATTGTTTATTGTCTAATTTTTTAGAGCTGTGATGTTATTGAATAGGAAATTGATTAGAAAAACTGCACTAAATCTCTCTCTCTCTCTCACTCACTCTCTCTCACACACATATAAACACACCAGGTTTAAAGCTAGAACCAAAGCATCCATTTTCTCTCTCCCCAGCAGGGTTAGTCATGAGTAGCTAATCCCAATGCCAGTAGAAAGGGGAGGCTGTCAACAGCAGCAAAGTCTATAAATAACCATCTGAGAACACCGAGTTCAGTGCTGACGCATGTTACACAAGTGAAGCACTCCCTCAACCCCAGCCCACCACAAATACACCCCTCCTGCTCCTCACTACCTTTCCGTTCTTTCTCTTTCATAGAATCATGGAATCCTAGAGTTGGGAGAGACCCCAAGGGGCCATCCAGTCTAACCCCATTCTTCCATGCAGGAACTCACAATCAAAGCACCCCCTGTGAGTGTGTTCCTCTGTCAAACAGCTCTTAAAGTCTGGACGTTCTTCCTAATGTCGAGGTGGAATCTCTTTTCCTGTAGTTTGAATCCAATTACGTACTCCGTGTTGAATCCAATTACTATTCTCTGGAGCAGCAGAAAACAAGCTTGCTCCATCCTCAACATGACACCCCTTCCAATACTTAAACAGGTCTATCATATCATTGCTTAACTGTCTCTTCTCCAGGCTAAACATACCCAGTTCCCTAAGTCGCTCCTCATAGGGCTTTATGGTTTCCAGACCCGTCACCATTTTGGTCACCCTCCTCTGGACATGTTCCAGCTTCTCAACATCCATTTTGAATTGTGGTGCCCAGATCTGGACACATTATTATTCCAGGTGAAGCCTGATCAAAGCAGAATAATGGCATTATTACTTCCCATGATGTTGACACTATACTTCTATTGATGCTGCCTAGAATCACATTGGCCTTTGTTGCTGCTGCATCACACTGTTGTCTCCTGTTCAACTTGTGGTCTACTAGGACTCCTAGATCCCTTTCATATGTTAAGCCAGATGTCCCCCATCCTATATCTATGCATTTAATTTTTTTGCCCTAAGTGCAGTACCTTACATTTCTCCCTTTTGAAATTCATTTTGTTAGTTTTAGCCTAGCTTTCTAATCTATTAAGATCATTTTGAATTTTGATCCTCTCCTCTGGGGCATTTGCTATTCCTCCTAATTTCTCTTGTATTTATGTTCCCCTTGTTCCCCCATTGACTTATGGTTTGCTTCTTGTATATGCCTTTCCCTTCTATATGCCTTTTCCTATTACCCTCTTCCATGAAAGCCAAAGTGGCATAGTGGTTTGTGCATTGGATTGCGACTCTGGAGACCAGGGTTTGATTCTCTGCTCGGCCATGAAACCCACTGGGTGACCTGGGGCAAGTCACACTTTCTCAGCCTCAGGGGAAGACAATGGCAAACCTCCTCTGAAGAAACCTGCCAAAACAACCCCATGATAGGTTCACCTTTGGGTTGCCATAAGTCAGAAATGACTTGAAGGCACACAATAACAACACAACAACAACGTAAACTTGGGTAAGTCACACTTTCTCAGCCTCAGGGGAAGGCAATGGCAAACCTCCTCTGAAGAAACCTGCCAAGACAACCCCATGATAGATTCACCTTTGGGTCTCCATAAGTCAGAAATGACTTGAAGGCACACAGCAACAAGAGCAACAACAACAACAATGTAACATTGGGCAAGTCACACTTTCTCAGCCTCAGAGGATGGCGTAGTGGTTTGTGTGTTGGATTATGACTCTAGAGACCAGGTTTCAAATCCTGCTTTGGTCATGCAGACTCATTGGCCTTGGGCAAGTTACACTCTCTTGGCCTGAGAGGATGGCAGTGGCAAACCCACTCTGGAGAAACTTGCCAAGAAACCCCCATGATAGGGTCACCATAAGTCAATGGGGAATACCTTTACATTTATTTTAACATGCTATACCCCACCTCCAGCCTTGGAAAGAAATACAATTTATTGTTTATCTGGAGGAACACAAGAACAACAAAAGTATTTCTTAGATGCAGTTGTATTTCCTAACAAAAAGGGGATGTGACACTGGTCAATCCCCAGCTCAGTATGTCATCCTTAACCATCCCCAAAGCTATCCCAGGTCCCCCTTCCATCTCTCCCTGCCCCAACCATGTGTCCAATATGTCATTCCCGTCACACTTTGCTCTAATTCACATCCAAACTCCTCCTGCCACCCACACTAGCAGCAGGTGCAGGTTAAGGATCCTCTGTGTGTGTGTGTGTGTGATGGGGCAACCTGAGCTCACTCATGGTTCCTCTGAGGACAGCGTGGTCACTGGGTGCAAGGCTGAAAATCTATCAAGATTTCCTGGAATGAGCTTGAGCCACTGGGTTCATAAGGCAGGCAGGCGGGAGGGAAGAGGAAAAGGAGCCAGGATTCCTGGAGTTCAGGGACATCAGGCTCTTTAGGAGGAGGAGAAGGAGCAGCAGCAAATGAGATGGTGTTTTTGCAACTGGCCTGCCTGGACAAAGAGAAGAAACACATGTGCTGGCTCTGTTCGGTCTGATTCTTCCCTACCTGCCCATCCCTGCTGTGTTTGTTGATCCTTCCTGGCTGAATGTAAAGGGAGCTGGGCCATGGGCCAAGATATCCTGGCTGGATGCCATTCCCTTACATAACAACAACGAGTGACTTGTGTAATCTCTGTCAGTGTGTATGTGTGTATGGATGAAGAAGACTGGGCATTGAGAAGTATTAAACGGCATCTGCAACCCTACGGCTCTTTGCTAAACCCTACGCAGCACCTCCCACCTGGCAGAAACCCCAGGTTGTCCTTATCTCATTGTGCTTAGGGAATGTTTATGCAACTGGAGCAAGATTAAGCCAGAATCAAGATCTCGGTGCAAATTCTGAGGCAGGTACATTGGAACAGCAGAGACAAAACAAGTGCAGACTTTGAACTTGGACGTGTGGAGGCAACCATACAGGTTTTTGCAGGGTGGGACAGCGATGCACTCAAGCCTTTTACTTCAAGGACAATATCACAGTACACTGGTATAGTGCAATTATTCCACTTTAACTGCAATAGCTGGCTCTTCTGGAATCCTGGGATTTTATAGTTCAAGGAGGAGCATTTAGAGTTCTTAGCCAGAGAGCTTGTAGGCTTCGATAAACTGCAAACCCCAGAATCCCACAGGAGTTAGTTAAAGTGGAATAAGAACACTACAAAAATGTAGTGTGATCCTGTCTCAAGTCTGTACCTTCAAGTCTCAAGTAGAGACTCAAGTTCTTGCAAGATACTTTCAAGTCAAGTCTCAAGCCTGGGAGCCAACTTTAACAGAAAGAAAGGAGGTGGTAGTGGGGTATGTGGGGTGGAGGAGTTTCAGTAACTGAAAAAATCAAGAAGATGTGCACAGTTAGGTTAAAAAATAAATAAAATTATACCCAGAACCTGTATATTCGACATGTTGCCTGCTCTTTCAACCATACGTTGAATTAATGGGTTCCCATTATAATTTAAATTGGTTGAAAGAGTGGATGAATATTATACCTGTACTGGTGGGGATTTGGAAAAGGACAGTTGTGGATGCCTTCTAAACTTAACACAGACTTTTCTTTGCCAATACACCTCCACTACAAATCTCTCCTCTGTTATAACAAGGGTGACTATGGTCCATTTGGGACTGGATGTGTCCACTTGTGGGAATCACAACGTAAGGCGGTGAAAAGGAAGGTATATCTTTTTTGGGGGAGTTGACTGCTTTTTTCATTCTTTTTCTGAGAGTGCTTTCAGATGGACAACTTCTAGTGCTACCCAGAAAAAGAAAAAGAAAACACCATGGAGTTCTTGCATTTCCCACCCCTGCCTCCCCAAACATAACAGATTTTCTCTGGTAGGAAAGAAGACAGATGGTGAGAATCTATGGGAGGGTTAGAAATGAAACAGGACATTTGGATTCAAATAAAATTGTCCATATGAAACATCCTAAAAGCATCCTGATCTTCTAGTGGAGCACACCAATACCAAATTGGTGGCACAGCCAATTGTTATTTGGCCATACTGGGAGGAAGGGGCAGAAAGGTGGCCCTATTATGAGTACATAGATCTGAATGGATCTGCAAGATCAGACTTGTTTTTATGGCCTGGAGCTTCCAAACAGCATAATATGCCTTTGGTTGCTATTATTGTTGTTGTGTGCTTTAAGTTGTTTGTGACTTATGGCAACTCTATAATTTCTTGGCAAGTTTCTTCAGAGGGTATCATGCCCCAAAGTAGAGTCAAAAACAAAGATAAGATTCATTTTGGGAAAAAGTAAACTCTTTTAAGAAACATTTCAATGCCCGCTGGGCTCCCTGTGATAAAATGCAGTAACACTCCCCTAGACCTATGCCCTCACTGCACTTTGTACCCAACAGTGTTCATTTGCCATAACAATTTCCTAGAAAGCCAAAGTAAATTATTACTTTGCCTGCCAGAGTTGACCTGCCAGAAGTGAAGGATTGGAGGGAGGATCAGTACAGAAAGAGGAATGAAATGAGTTGCCATAAGTCAGAAACAACTTAAAGCACACAACAACTCTTTTACTATTTCTATGTCCTCACTGTCTAGGTTGAACTTGTGAAGATCCTCCATGGTCATCATTTTTGTTTTCTTTATATTCAACAGTAAGCCTACCTTTGCACTTTCTTCTTTGATCTTCCTCAGTAGTTGCTCTCTAGGTCTTTGATATCTCTAATGCTTATCTGTTGCTAATCTGCAAAACAAAGCAAGAAAAAAAACCATAGAAGTTCATTCATGCTAGGACTGACTGTGGCTAAGTGAGAAAAACTTTCCACATGCTCAGAGACACTCATCTTCAAGCACAGTCTGAGCAAAATCTCAGCTGATGCAAATAAATGGGGATATGAGCTTTACTACGCAGATTGCAGAGCTGAAGCCTAGCTCAGATCTAGCTCTGTTTGTCCTTTCCTTCATGGATTTCCCCTCCATCTAATGCTTCAGTGTCTTCATGCAGGAGCAAACCAGGCACTTCTCCATATAGTTGAAAGCAAGATTACTTCCCTTGCAGAAAATAGACAGTTATGGGTATAGATTATTACCCTACTGAGTAGAGAGTTTCAGAGAAACAAAGCAGCTTTTATGACATCTTTGACTGGGCCATCCTTGGTTACATAAGCCGTTTGAAACTTTGAAGAAGAAAAAAACACTCAGAAAGTAGTTGTTGATTCATAGCTACACACAAGACAAGATTATTTACCAATTAAAGTATTCCCAAGTCACCTTGATATGATCCTTGATCCTTGACTTTGTACACCACTGTTAACAGATAACACCTGGAAATTAAAGTGGAAAATCTTAGCTGGTTATAAAAAAATAAATCAGTGACCTGAGGACAGTTCACGGCTTTCCCTGTGACTATCAATAAACTGATAATCAATAAACTTAGCAGACTCAGGAACATGTAGTGGGTGGAATGGTATACACTCTCAGTTAAGTACTTTTCATCTTCCAAAATTAATTTGGATTGACTCCAAAGCAGAAATGTGCATAAGCTCAGGATAGAAAGATTTCACTTTACAAGTAACTTCCTATCATCTTTGTTTTAGTGACAATTCTTTCCTCTCACTCTCATGAGTGTGATAAATACATACAAGTATTTATCTTCTAAATAATCTTATATTTTTAATATGAACCACAACCTTTCTTTTTTATTTTTTAAAAATATAAATTTTATTAACAAAAATGAATTATACATTAAAGACACAACAGACAAAAAGACAAAACTAGACAGAGATTAAAAAAAGTAAAACCAAACAGTAATCTATAGATTACAATGAGTCAATTGCATGTATTATATTCAGTTATATATAACGTAATGTAACATAACCCCCATTGTTCCCCCTTTCCTTCCTAATTTCAAAGCAGTATTTGTCCTTTCCAGCTTTTAAATTTCTACTTCTAAAAAAGATAAATAAGCGCAATTAATTAGATGATTAGTAAATCTATATTGAATCAATTCAACACCATATTTATAAAGTGATACCGTAAAATAAAAGTTTTCAAACCAAACCTAAAGTAAAATGGGACCCTATTCTTGTTTTAAATAATTTATCAGTGGAATCAATTCCTGTTTATATTTTTCAAACAGAACATTTTTTAATGATTGAGTCAGTCTGTCGGATTCCATATAATCATATAATCTCCAAATCCAATCTTTTAATTCTGGAGTTTATTTACTTTTCCATTTTGCTGCGTAATTAATCCTAGCTGCAACTAGGGTAAATTAATTTACCATATTTCTGTTCGGTATTATCATCTGAAATCAGATTTAATAAATATATTTTAGAATCAGCTGGACAATTCATATTGGTTTACTTTTTCCAGAGAAATGTCTTTTTCTGTAAATAAATCCATGTAATACTTAAAAAAAACCTGTTTTATCTTTCTTTGATCTGTTAATATAGTTTTACCAGATGTGATTTTTACAATTGATTTCTTTTTCTTTTATTTATAAGCAAGCAGCTTGCCTGGTTTGTTTGAGAATTCAAAGTATCTTTGTCTGGTATATCTCAATTTCTTTTCTATTTCTTCCGTGGTAATAACTGATATCTGTTTTTGTAGACTAGTTATTTCTGCAAGGATTCTTTTAGAGTTCGGTTCTTTTTTTAGGCGAGTCTCTCTAATTTTAACTTCTTGTAGTTTTCCTATTTTTTCGGTCTTTTTCCTTTTAACGTCTGCTCTTTTTTCCCATAAAGAAACCACACATATAAGCCTTAGAGGTATCCCAGCCAACATTAATTTTAATACCTTTATCTAGATTGTCTAAAAAAAAGTTTTGGATATTCTCTTGGGCTTCTTTAATTATTTCTTTGTTTTTGAATAAATTGTCATCTAATCTCCAGAGAAAGTCTCTTTTCCCAAATTTAATAACATTGAGACCAAGTTATGGTCTGACCAGAGTGAAGGAAGGATGTCAATTTTTATTATTTTGTTTCCTAGCCTGGGAGAAAGAAAGAACGTATCAAGACAGGACCACGAATTGTGTACCTTTAAAAAGAAAGTATAATCTTTAGCCTTCTTATATTTTAATTTCCATGTATCAATCCAATTTGAATTGTCCAGCAAGTCAAAAAAGGATTTAGGGAGTTTACCCTTATTATATTTTTTTAGTTTTTTTCTCTGAATATCTTTCCAAATCTAGATTGATCACCCCGTTCCAATCACCCATTGTAATAATGCAATCATAAGATAAACCATTCAGATTTGACATCAAGTTCATATAGAATTTCCCCTTATTTTCTAAACTCCCACTTACAATATTTTTTCCCCATTCAGATTAATTTCTACTATTAGAAAGTGACCTTTCGGGTCACTCATAAGTTCTTTAGCTTCCCATTTCAAATTTATATATATTACTACACTCCCTTTTTTTATAATTTGAGGCCGAAATAAATTCTTGGCCCAATTTTTGATTCTTTAGATTTTTTTTTTTAATCTTTCTTTCTAATTCTTGTCTCCTACAAGCAAATATTATCATATTTGATTTTCTGAAGGTAATGAAATGTTTTTTTCCCCTTTTTTCAGGAGTATTTAGGGCCTTCATATTCCAGGTCAAAATTTGGGGATATTTAATAATTTTCTATTGACAGACTATCCCCACTTCTTTCCAACTCCAGATCATCATGTAGATCTAACGATTCTCAAAAGAGTTCTTCTAACTCCTGTGAATTTTCTCTTTGTCTCTCATTCAGTCATTCACCATTCGTAGTGTCTTTTTCCTCTCTCCCCTTGTGCTGATGTTCCCATGTGTTCTTACAGTTTTCTCTTTTCCTTTTCTTCTCTAGATATTCCCAAAACCGCTTGGCTTCCGAAACAGACCTAATCACAATTCTTTTTTGGATAAACCAGAAAATTAAAACTTCTGGTAAGCACCATCAGTAATTGATGTCTCTTTTTGTCAATTGTGCAGTCAAAAAGTCATAGTCCTTTCATTTCTAAATGGAGGACATGACCCAATAAAAGCTCAAAACATTCCTAGAAATGTAAATCCACGGTTCTTAGTGGTGCTCAAAATGGAGGACCTTTTGGAATTCCTCCTGGACAGAAGGCAGAAATGGAGGATGTGGTCTGGAAAAGGAGGATGTTGGGTCACCTTGAGGACAGGGTACCAGCAAATGGAGGACATTCAAGAAAAACGGGAGGACATGGGCCAAGGAAAGCTCAAAACACTCCTAGGAATGTAAATCCCTGCTTGTTCATGATGCTCCAAAGGGAGGACATTTTGGAAATCCTCCTAGACAGAAGGCTGACATGGCCTGGGAAAGGAGGATGTTGGATCACTCTGCAGGCAAGATACTGCCAAATGGAGGACATGAGTCAATAAAAGTTTCAAACACTCTTAGAAATGTAAATTCAGGCTTCTTAATCCTGCTCAAAAGGGAGACCATTCAAGAACAACGGAGGACATGACTCAAATAATAGCTCAAAGCACTCTTAGGAATACAGAAATTCCTGCTTCCGAGCAATGCTAAAAATGGGGGGCCTTTTGGAATTCAGCAGGTTGAAATGGGGGATGTGTCCTGGGAAAGGAGGACGCCTGGTTCCCCCTGGACATATTTCTAAATTTGCATCAAGGCAGGATGGGCCAGATATATTAACCACCAAGGAGGGCAAGGCCAATGGAGGAAATGGAGGACATGACCCAAAGAAAAGCTCAAAACACTGCTAGAAAGGGAAAACCAGGCTTCTTCTTGTTGTTGTTAACTGCCCTCAAGTCAGTCTCAACTCATGGCGACCCTATGGATGAGACATCTCCAAGACCCTCTGTCCCCCCCCCCCCCGCTCTGCTTAATTCCTGCAACCCCTTAATACCCATACTGACCTCCTTCATGTGGCCTTCCTCTCTTCCTACTTCCCCTCACCTTTCCCAACATTATTGTCTTTTCCAAAGAGTCCTCCCTTTTCATGATGTGTCTGAAGTATGACAGCCTCAGTTTGGTCAAGGCAGGATGGGCCAGATATATTAACCACCAAGGAGGGCAAGGCCAATGTAGGAAATGGAGGACATGACCCAAAGAAGAGCTCAAAACCCTGCTATTAAGCTAAACCCAGGCACCTGAGTGATGCTCCAAAGGGAGGACATTGGAGAACAATGGAGGATGTGACTCAAAGACAAGCCCAAAACCATGCTAAAGGTAGACCCAGGCTCCTGAGTAATGCTCTAAACCAGGGTAGGCAACCTAAGGCCCGGGGGCCGAATGCGGCCCAGGCCGGTCCTGCCGCCCCCCGCCCCCGCCATGATGATATTGATTATTGTTGTTATTATTTGTTCTTGGGGGGTTCTTGGCAAAATCTCCACAGAGGTTTTGCCATGGCTTTTCTGGGGCTGAGAGAGTGCGCATGCATATTTTTTAAATTTTTTAATTTTTAATTTTTATTTATTTATTTATTTATTTTTTGGTGCTTCGGCCCCCCAATTGTCTGAGGGACAGCAACCCGGCCCCCGGCTCAAAAAGGTTGTCTACTCCTGCTCTAAAGGGAGGACATTGGAGAGTATTTTAGTGACTGAAGAAAAGCCCAAAACATGGCTAGAAAGAAAGGTAGACCCAGGCTCCTGAGTGATGCTCCAAAGGGAGGAGGACCTTTTGGCATTCCTGCTGGACAGAAGGTGGCAATGGAGGACGTGTCCGGGGAAAGGAGGGCTCCTGGTCCTCCGCTCCCCCCCCCTCCTTCTCCTCCCTGCCAGGGAGGCCCCGGTCTACCTGCCTTCCTCTCTGCTGGGCTTTCTCTCTCAGTCTCTCTCTAAGGCCGGCGCCGGGGGTGAAGTCGGGTGAGGCGGCGTCCTCGGCTGAACCGGGTCCCGGCGAAGAAGGCGGTCCTGGGAGGGGCCTGCCAAGGACCTCAGCCCCAGCCCCGGCTGCAAGGGAGAAAGAGAGAGAGAGAGGCTGGGAGCCGGAGAAGAGGCCAGGCCGGAGGAGGAAGAGGAAGAAGAAGAAGAAGAAGGCCTTTTGTCCTCCTCCTCCTCCTCCTCCTTCTTCCCCATTGCAACCAGGTGAGATGATGGTGATGATGGTGATGATGATGATGATGATGGTGGGGTGGGATCTTGCTTTTGCCATGGTTTTAAACAGAGTGACTAAAGGATCTCTTCCTCCTCCTCCTCCTCCTCCTCCAAGGAGGACAAGGCCCTGCCAAATGGAGGACTAGGAAAATGGAGGACTAGGAAGAGGAGGAGGAGGACCTGACCTAAGGAAAGCTCAAAAGACTCCTCCAAAGAGACATCCAGGCTCCTTGGTCCTGCTCCAGAGGAGAGGGAAAATGGAGGGCATTTCCCCCCCCCGCCAAAAAAGCGCAAAACCCTAGCAATGTACATGGCAAAATGGAAGGACCTTATTTGGGAATGCCTCCTGGGCAGGAAGGTGGGAATGGAGGACCTGTCCTGGGAAAGGAGGACACCTCTGGTCACCTGGACCTATTTCTAGATTTGCATCAAGGCAGCATGAGCCAAACAAGGAGGACAAGGCACCCAGGAAATGGAGGATATTCCCAAATGAAAGCTCAAAACACAATCCTTCTGAGTGATGCTCCAATTCTGGAATTCCTCCTGGACAGGAAGGTGGAAATGGAGGACGTGTCCTGGGAAAGGAGGACCTCTGATCACCCTGGTCCTGCTTCTAAATTTGCATCAGTGCAGGTATGTTTAGCGCAGGGTGACCAGATGTCCTGACTGCAAAATGGAGGAAATAGAGGACATCCCCAAACAAAAGCTAAATGCACTTCTTGAAGTAGAAACCCATGCTTCAGAGTGATGCTCAAAAGGGAGGACATTCTGGATTTGCTCCTGGAGAGAAGGTGGAAATGGAGGTCATGTCTTGGAAAAGGAGGAGGACCTCTGGTCACCTTGGCTTTGGTATGCTGGCCAGACATTAAGAAAGGAAGGGAGAGTCTAGTTTAAGAGATCCATCCCTCTGTGTCTTCACCACCATAATTTCCTGTCTGGCTGTGGGTTGTGGGTTGTTGTTGTTGGGTTCCAGACAGGGGTTGGGACATCTTTCTGAATGCTCCTTTTAGGTATGGAGGGTGCCTTTGAGCATGTACAGAGTGCACTACCATTAAGTCCTGGAATATGACCAACCATTGTTTGCTCCTTCGTGGTTTGAGAAGGTGGCTTTCCCCAAATCATGACTTTCCAGGCACATTTGAGCTTACGTAGATTGCTGTTGTCGTCATGTGCCAACAAGTCGCTTCTGACTTGTGGCAACGCAACCCTATCATGGCAAGGTTTGTTCAAAGGGGTTTTGCCCTGACTATCCTCTGAGGCTGAGAGAGTGTGACTTGCCCAAGGTCACCCAGTGGGTTTCCATGGCCAAGCCGGGAATCGAACCTTGGTCTCCAGAGTCCTAGTCCAACACTCAGACCACTACACTAGAACCCCTACATTTATAAACATTGTTATTTATTTTTGTAATTGTTATCTTTGCAGTGATGGGGAGGAGGCTCCCCCCAAATACTGATACAATGGGAGCTCTCCTTTGATGCTTCTGATGTAGAGCTGATGCCATAGACTGACCCTATAATGCTTGCTTCTTACATGTTTCCACCAAACAGGGTTTTGAAAAGTGATCATCGCTTTGGAAATTTTGGTCTGGGGCATATTATGGTTCTTTTTGAAACTAAAGGCACTTAGGATCCTGTGGGCTTTTCAGGCTGTTCATAGTGTTAAGTGTTTGTGCATGCACCTGTGTGTGTTTGTGTGTATTTGTGACTTCCTAAGCAGACCAAAGCAGTGGCTCAGGTCCAAAACACACTGCACAGATAATCCAGTTTGAGACCACATTAATTACCCTGGCTCAGTGCTAGGGAATCCTGGAAATTGTAGTTTATCATGGCACCAGAGCTCTCTGACAGAAAAGAAGGCTAAATGTCTCCCAAAACTACAGTTCCCAGAATTCCTTAGCACTGAGCCTAGGCAGTTAAAGTAGTCTCAAACTTGATTATTTCTTCAGTGTGTTTTGAATCTGTGTTGTTATTGTGTGCATTCAAGTTGTTTCCAATTTATGGCAACCCTAAGGCGAACCTATCATGAGGCTTTCTTGGCAAGATTTATTCAGAGGAGGTTTACCATTGCCTTCCCCCTGAAGCTGAGAGAGTGTGACTTGCCCAAGGTCATCCAGTGGGCTTCATGGCTGAGCCCAGATTCAAACCCTGGACTCCAGAGTCATAGGTCCAAAACACACTGCAGAAATAATCCAGTTTGAGGCCATTTTAACTACCTTGGCTGAATGCTAGGGAATTCTGGGAACTGTAGTTTTGTGAGACATTTAGCCTTCTCTGTTAGAGAGTGCTTGTGCCACAATAAACTACAGTTCCCAGGATTCCCTAGCACTGAGCCAAGGCAGTTAAAGCAGTCTCAAACTGGATTATTTCTGCAGTGTGTTTTGGACCATAGTTCAACACTCAAGCCCTACGGAGGCCCTAAAGAAACAGTGTGCAGTGCTACAGATCATTCATCCCAAACCCATGAACTAGTGGTCCCTGGTCCAGTGCCAGTCCCTGAGCCATTGGCTGCCTGACCCTGGTGAGTTTCCAAAGAAAGACAAAAGCAATTATTGCCAATGGCCCCAAGATATGGTGCTGGTCCCATGGAAAAAATAATTGCTGATCTCCCACATCAAATAGCCTGAGATGCACTTCCGCAAAGCATTCTGAGACTCAGCCTTTTGTGGCAAAGTCCCTTGGATTACCCTATGTGGTGTTGTGTATATAAGTCAGTTGTATACATCACATGCACATGCCCCAGATGGTGTAGGACACTGGTAGTACTATAGCCATTCTGCTTGTTCCACATGAAGTACAGAAATATGTTGTGTTTCCTTTTTTGAAAGTGCCAGCCTGACCTTGTGCCTGAGTACCTTGCAATTCCAAAAGCCAAGGGAGTATCTTTTCTTAGAACTACACAATGGAAACAATTCATGCCTCCCTTTTTCCCCCCAAAAGAGAGGAGATTTTAGGGCACAGAAGCCTTTAACAGAACTAGTTGCTTGGTGGTTTTGTACAGTGTTTGCTTTTAGCGTGATGAAAATCAATCCTGAAATAGCATAGTCCCTCAAGTGTTGCAACACAGCTGGCTGGAAAACTGTGGTTTCTTTCCTCTCTTTCTTTTCAGAGTCAAATTTGTGCCAAATACATATGCAGTGGGCCCTTAGTATCTGCTGGGGTTTGGTTCCAGGACCCTCCGGGGATACCAAAATCCGTGGATGCTCAGTGGCATATTGAGCATCCCTTATATAAAATGGCAAAATCAAGGTTTTGGCATTTACTGTATATATTTTAAAAATATTTTCAAGCCATGGATGCTGGAATCAATGGATACAGAGGGCCAACTGTACTTATGCAGCAGAAGACTGGCTTCTCAACCCCATCCTCTCAGGTTGATGAATCTGACACAAATTTGGGTGCCTTGCATAGCCATCAGCTGTCAAAAGCCATTCCTCAAACAAGCTAGATGAAAGCCTGGAGAGGAAAAGGGGTGGGTAGGTAGCCTTGGATACCAAATGGTGCATTTATGCAGAAAGCCACCATCCTCCCCCCTCATTTGAGTATGTCATAGTAGTAGTACGTATGTGCTTGCATGGTGGTGGGATAAGTAAAGAGACTCTGAGTTTTGTTAAATGTTTTCCCCCCCCCCCTCCTAGCCTGCCTCCTTTTGCAGTACAGCACATCCAGTCCTGTTCTTGGACTGGAATGTTCCCCACAAATAGGACAACATAACAGAAAGGCTATGGGTAGGAGGGAAGTGCTACAGTCGAGGGAGTGACCTAGTTACAACACAACCTAGAACAGGGTCAGAAGAAAGAAGGGATCCGAGTGCACACTGGCTCTCTGGCCAGGCGAGGATTAAAGCCGCCACTGAGATGGGGCTGGAGATGGACAGTCACCTTACTTTCTGTTTGCTCCGGTGGAGCCAGGGATTGGGTTTAACCTCAGATCTACAAAATCTGTTGTGTGTTTGGAGCTCGTAGTGTTGCCACATTTTTCTTCCTCTTCAGAACCACTAGTGTGGTATGAGATGGATAGATTTTGGAGTTCTGCGCAGGAAATTCAGTGGGTGATCTTGAGCCAGTCTCTCTCCACTCACTCAGCCACTCACCCAGTTTTCTCTCGAGAATAATCTGTCTCATGTGGTTACTGCGAGGATAAAATGGAAGGGAGACAATGCGAGGGAGAAGGGGTGACATGAAATATAGTACAGGTTGGGTGTCTCTTATCTTGAAATCTGAAATACTGCAAAATCCAAAATTGTCCACATGGATGGCTGAGATAGTGATACCTTTACTTTCAGATGGTTCAATCAGAACAAGTTTTGTTTCATGCACAAAATTATTAAAAATACAGTATTATGTATAAAATTACATCCAGGCTGTGCTTGTAAGGTGCACACAAAATGTAAATGATTTTCATGCTTAGACACAAGTCCCATCTCCAAGATACCTCATTAAGTACTGTATATGCAAATATACCAAAGTCCGAAAAATCCAAAATGCAAAACACTCCTGATCCCAAGCATGTCAGATAAGGGAGACTCAGCCTGTGTGGCTATAGAGCAAGGCAGACTCACGTATCTCACTACACAAAGGTGGATGGTTAGAAAATTTAAATTGATTAATTTATTAGGTTTCTGCAATTTTTTGAGGCAAGGCTGGTAAAGGAATAATCCAGCATAAGATTCCCATTCTGGCGTGTCAGCTTTGAATTACATTTCATGCCTGGCTGTAACCTTTCCCTTCACAAGCCTTGGATGTTAGGCTTGTAATTGCCAAAACTGGTAAATTTAGCTTTTTGGACTACAGCTCCCAAAATCCCCAAGCCAGGCAGGCATTGGCAGAACCACCTGGCCTCAACCAGCATGCACCTTCCAAAATAGTAACTCTTCCAAACTTTGGGGGATTTGGGGAGTTTGTAGTCCAAAAAGATCTGGCAAGTACAGGTCTACCATCCAAAGCCTTAGGGACAGTTGCCCAGTTTTAAAATATTATATGCCACTACTAATAGGCTACATAAATGGCACAAACACAGGAACTAGGCCGTATAACAACCCCCATAACAAACCAATAGTGATACTAACACTATCCTTTTATTGACTCAGGGGGGTTGCAGACTGCCAGAAATAGTGCAAATTGAGTCCACTTTTAGGGCTAGGGTTAGGGAATCATGGGAACTGTATTTTATTGTGGCACCAGAGCTCCCTGACGAAGAAGACTCAATGTCTCAGAAAAAAACAAACAATTCCCATGATTCCCTAGCACTAACCCTAACCCTAAAAGTGGACTCAATTTGCACTATTTCTGGCAGTCTGCAACCCCCCTCAGGCAGTTATAGGACCTACTAGTAGGATCAACCACAACATCAGGGGACTGTTTGCCTCTTCATTTTCCAATATGAGATATATGTTCTCACTCACTAGTTTTTAAAATAAATATTTCCTGTCTTCTTTTCTTTCTCACTTCAGAACCACAAGGGGCTAACAAGCTCAATAAAATTAGAATAACATTAAAGCTAATCCTAAAAACAGACATAAAGCAAACATAAATAACAGTTACCATAGCAGCAACAAGCAATAATATTAAATATATACTATCATTTTTCATGGTACTTCAGAGAGCTGTCCAAATCAGTAAGTTTTTGAATGCCTGAATAAAAACAGCCTGGGGAACAATTGGATCTCCACAGAGAGGGAGATCCTTAACTAGGATGTCACCACTGAGAAAGTCCTACCATAAACCATACTCGCACCAGAATTTCCTTTCTGATCTTAAAAATTGGCTTGGTTGTTACTGAGAAAAGTGCTTCTTCTAAAACTTGGATTCCAAGTTGCTGCTGCCACACTGTAGAAATAATGCAGTTTGACACCACTTTAACTGTCATGGCTCCATCTGATGGAATCCTGAGATTTGTAGTTTGTTGTGGCACCAGAGCTCTCTGAGAGAGAAGGCTAAATAGCTCACAAAACTTCAGATCCTATAATTTCATAGCATTGAGCCATGACAGTTAAAGCTGTATCAAACTGCATTAATTCTGCAATGTAGATGCAGCCTAAGTTTAAGGCTTTGTCAACATGTACCAGCACTTTGAAATGGGTCCAGTAGTTCATTAGCATCCAAGATTTGCGTGATATTGCATCTCATTGCCTGGACCAAAAGTAAGGCTGCTGCACTCTTCAGCTGCAATTTTCAGATGATCGTAAAGGAAAATCCTATGTAAAGTGCATTCTGGCAATCCACTTGGGAAGTAATGAGAGCATGAACTATGATAACAAGGTTTCCCTGATCCAAGAATGTCAGTAGCTGGTAAACATGCCAAAAGTGGGCATAGACACTCCTCACTGTCAAAGTAACTTGGGCTTGCAGTGACAGTTATGAATCTAAGGGCTCATTCACACTATGATTTAACTCGGTTTGCAAATCCAAGACTGGTGATGGCAACAACCAGAAATCGGGGCTCCCAACAGATGACTTCAAAGTTGCCCTTTTTCTTTTAGTGAAATCTGAGAAGAGAGGTTGCATTGTGAAACGGCTTCATTAAAACTTGTCAAGAAGTTTTATTCTGTTGGCTTGGGTCTCAGTCAAGATAACAGTTTCTTTCTCGCTGTAGTTTAATGTAGCGATGCTGTTGTTGTGAATTATGAATACATACACACACACACATGTCTTAATTGAATTGTGCCAGCAAGGCTATGTTAGTAAACATTTCATATCTATTTTGATCCTGCTGTGTGTGCTTTCCTCACTATATATGTGCATGCATGTAATAATATTCACATTCACACATACCCTTCTTCTGACTGAGGATAAAACCTTGCATGTGACATACGGGACTCTATTCAACAAAAGCTTATGACATAATAAATCTGTCTTTCCTTTTTTATGCAAAAATTTTAACTTGTATTATAGCAAAGAGAATACACACACACACACACACACTGGATATTTACATTCTCCTACAAACATCATTATCATTATTCTTGTAACAAATCATCTCTAGTTTCATTTTATCACATTTTTCTTTTCATGGCCTTCCTTTGAATCTTATTTCATTCTCCTTCTTGCGGTATTCACATTTCTTTCTCATCTTTTCCTCCTTCTTCTTCCCACATGTTGTAGTTTCTATTGCATTTTTTCTATCTTCACTATCTTTCACTTCTCTACCTTTAATGTTGTGCCATCCCTTACCTTTCTTGTTGTATCATCCCTTTCCTTTCTCCGTTATCTTTTCCCTTCTTCTATCCTCATCCTACATTCCCATTTTCCTTCCTTCCCTCTTCCTTCCCCCTTTTTCCCTTTTTCTATCTTCTTTACATCTTCTCTTGCCTTCTTCTCACATTCGCATACCTTCTTTACATTTTCTCTTGCTGTCTTAACCTCTACACATACCTTCTTTAATTTACTTCACCTATTAACTTACATAATAAATCTGTTTGTCTTTCATGGTGCCACGAGATTTCTATCTGAATCCATGCCATCTCCTTTCAAAGTATTTTTGAACTGGTATTGATAGGTGTTAGTTAAACCTTGGCTTTCCTCTGGTGCTGATCCTGAGTTGCAAGAGAGGTGAGAATCTGAACAGCGTATGTAAATAAGCAAATCAAGAATTTTTGGCTTAATCAGGAGACTGAAGAAAATTTTACCTGGAAAAAGATGTCAGGGTGGGGTGTGGAGGTAGAATTGCCAACTCCACCAATTATTAGACTGCAGCATAAACTATGATGAACAAAATGCAATAACCAGACTGGCCCCATGTAAATTGATTTGTATGTGAAGAAACTGTATTTGGAATGAATTTTGCATTGAAGCCAAACATGTTTTGGAGTACTGTAGCATTAAGGAATATGACATCTTGCCTGAAATTAAAATTGGGTATTAAGTTCAACATCTCCCTCTGTGCTTTTAAAGTTCCCTTTTTAGCAATAGGGCTAGACCTGCTGTCACAAAGAGCAAAGGCCGTTGTCTTAGGTAAGCTAACTTGGGGTGTCATGAAAAGTGAAGGCTGAGTAAAACCAATATCCACCTGAGTCAGAGTAGTAAATTCCCACCCACCCACCTTTTGCCATATTAAGGTGCTTAGTACACAAAGTCAATCAAGTTAGAATCATAGAGGCATAGAAAGGAAACTCAAGGGCCATCTAGTTTATCCCCCTGTCCTGCAGCAATGCCCAGCTAAAGGACTCCTGAGAGATGGCCATTCAGCCTCTGTTTAAAGACCTTCAAAGAAGGAGTGTTACACCCTCCAAGACAATCTATTCCACTGTCAAGCAGCTTTTACCATCAATAAGTTCTTCCTACCATTTAGAGGGACTCGTTTTTCTTGTATCCACTGGTTCATGTTCTAATCTCTGCAGCAGCAGAATACAAGATTTCTCCATCTTCTACATCACGGGTAGGCAACCTAAGGCCCGGGGGCAGGATGCGGCCCCCCGAGGCCTTTGGACCAGCCCCAGGCTGGTCTTGCCGCCTCCGACCCCCACCGCCACCCGCCATGTTGATATTGATTATTGTTGTTATTACTTGTTCTTGAGGTTTTCTTGTCAAAATCTCCACAGGGGTTTTGCCATGGCTTTTCTGGGGTTGAGAGAGTGTGCATGCATATTTGTTTAATTTTTAAAAAAATTAATTTTTTTAATTTGTTTATTTATTTATTTATTTTTGGTGCTTCGGTCCCCCAATTGTCTGAGGGACAGCAACCCGGCCCCCGGCTCAAAAAGGTTGCCTACCCCTATTCTACATGATAAAGATGGCATATCTTTTCCAAGCTAAACATACCTAGCTTCTTGAGCCATTTCTGATAGGCCTTGACTTCCAGACTTTTGATTATTATGGTCACCGTCCTCTGGACAAGTTCCGTCTCATTCTGTTTCCCAAAGTTATTTTGACAGAGGAGGAAGAAAAAGCCACAAGGATCTCTCCCCATTCCTGGCAATAAAAAACACAATAACAAATGAAAGATTTGCTGCCCTTGAGGATGGCCATGGCAAACCTGCTCTGAAGAAACTTGCCAAGAAAATTCCAGGATGGGGTTGTCTTAGGGTTGCCGTAAGTTGGAAATGACTTGATGGCACACAACAGCAACAACAAATCTCTCCCCATCCCTGGCAATAAAAAAATAATAACAAATGAAATTATTTGCTGCCCTTTCATGATAACCCAGATTTGCTACTTGAGGCAGCTGCCTCACTCTATTTCAAGGGTAGGTAAAGTGTGGCAGTGGACCTGTTCTTGTGGCTCCTGACCTCTCCAGACTCTACCTTTCTCTGGCAATTCACCATTAAAATAGGTTGAGGGGGCTGATGTGCTTGTCTCCCTTTGTTTTGTTTTAGAGGCTTTGCAACCCCTTCTGGTATATGTCTCGGCTACTGAGAGCGGATAATGTAGACCACCATGGTAAAAGTGTAGACCTATTTATCCTTCAATCTAGAGTTCAGGTTTTTACATATTTTCTAACTTTCCTCCTTGCCACCCATCATGTTTTTATGATTAAGATAAAATCTTGACACAACGTAAGAGAGAGAAAAATGTATAATGATTGTTGTCTCCTATTCTGGGAATGATAATTTGCAAGGTATAAGCTTTGGAGATACATTTTAAAAAACAACAACACCTCTATAGATAGGTTATCAAATTGCTTTTTAATAATTTTTATATGCTTTCAGTTCTATCTGGTTTAATATACAGTTACTAAGTCTTCGTTGATGTATTTTATATGCAATTTCATACGAGTCATACATATGCATAAGAGCGAGTGTGGCATAGTGGTTCAAGTGTTGGTCTAGGACGGTTTTTGGGAGACTAGGTTTCGAATCCTTACTCAGCCATGGAAGCCCACTGGATGACTTTGAGCGAGTCACATCCTCTCAGCCTTAGAAGGAAACAACAAACCCCTCTGAATAAATCTTGCCAAGAAAATGCCATGATAAGGTCAAAATAGACTTGAAGGCACGTAACAATAATAAGAACATAATACATATATTTTCTGCAATTCTTCATTCTTTGCCTTGCCTTTAATTATTACTACAAATGTATTATTCCTCCTCCTTTTCTTTTAACAGCCCCTGAAAAAGGTCATACAAATATTCCATGGTCCAAACATGAGCTAATTTGAAAAATAAAACCTCCTTAGATATATCCTGAGGCTCATTCTCTCTCTGTCACATCAGGCACAAATAATTTGACCAGCCTTGGATATTATATTCCTTGACTGGGGGGGTTCAGGCAGACAGATTTCTTGAGCCAAACTTAACATTTACATGGGATTTCATTGTGTCCAGAGCATTCCACATATGTATTGACTTGGAATTATTAGAAACTTGTAAACTTGAGTGGTATTCTTATCCTCAGAAAGCAGATAAGTGAGTTCATGGCAGAAGTGAGGTTCAAACTGGGAACTTCTTTATCTGTAGTTTAGGGCCCTTTCACACTACACAGTTTTAGTTGACATATCTGTTTCCTATGGAACCCTGGGATTTATACTTAGGGAAGGTTAATTCTAAATGCCCTTCCTAAACTACAAATCCCAGGATTCTATAGGAAGAAGCTGTGACAGTTAAAGCAGAAACATAGTGCCGTAGTTGTGTAGTGTGAAAGAGCACTTAGCTGAATAGCTACATTGATATTTTCAGATATTTTTCCTGTGTAGGAGGTCTGGGTTTGAATCCTCACTTACCAAGTCTGTCTTGGATCTATAAAGTGAGTCATCAACAATAACCTGACGCATTAAGTGACTTGTGAGGATAAATGAGTACGGCAACAGTAGCTAAAGACAGCTTTAGGGATGACTTAAAATATGAACATTTGCAGCCTTTTTGGCTTTGTCTTCTAGAGGTATGGACATGTTCAAGCAAACCAACATTATCACTTACTGAAGTCCTGTATTCAGGGAAACTCAGTGGGTCTTCAACAAACTTGGTGCAGCTCCAAGAGTGGGGCTTGTATGCTTGTACCTGTGCATAGGTGGCTAGAGATCTGGCAATATTTGAGCATGCAAGATTGTGCACTGCAGCTGCATGAAAAAGGTGTTAACTACTTTAATACTGAGTAACCAGAATTACTTTTAAGGTGTGTGTGTGTGTACGCGCGCATCATGTGTTGTGTGCCTTCATGTTGTTTCATTATGGCAACCCTGAGGTGAACCTATCATAGGGTTTTCTTGGCAAGATTTGTTCAGAGGAGGTTTGCCATTGCCTTCCCCTGAGGCTGAGAGCATGTGACTTGCCCAAGGTCATCCAGTGGGTTTACATGGCCAAGTGAGGAACTGAACCCTGGTCTCCAGAATCATAGTCCAACACTCAAACCACTACACCATGCTGGCACTCATATTCTTAAGAAGTAAGACTGTACAACATAAGCCATAGAAGTGTGATAAGCCAAAGACTGGTGCAAGATGCCCAGTACCTACAGTCTGCAGTAAGAGCAGCTAAACACATCACAGAGTGTGTTGTCTGAATACAGGCATTTTCTCCTCTATGCTATGTTTGTCTTCCAACAAAACAGAAACAAGCAAGCCAAGAAAATCACAAACCCTAGATTACCTGTGTAGTTTGTTGAGGGAAAGAGACAAGCCAGAGTAGCGATTGTACCCACATTCAGATTATATATTAGAGAAGAGACAAAGCAAGATGTCATAGTTTGTTTTGATACTCCTATTAAACAGTGTGTGCATATGCATGCTGCTTATATAACCAATAAACCTGGATCCCCACATTTCCCTGGCATCTCATTGTTGTGCAATTGCATCTAGTGAATTGGCCGCTAGATGGCAGGTAAGGCGCATGCGCTTCCTTATTTCCCATTGTCTTTGGAAGGCAATGGCAAACCTCTTCTGAACCAAGCTTGTCAGGTAAACCCCATAATAGGTTTGCTTAGTCGGAAATGACTTGAAGGCACACAACAACAACAGCAACTCACACTGACATGGATGCTGTAAGAGTTTTATAAAGAGTTTTAAATTTTAAAATGTAATGTTTTTAACTTTTTGAAATTGTTTGTTTTTTAACTTTGTATTTTTAATGCTTTGTACTGTTTTGTTTTAACTTGGACTGTTTTAAATTTTGTTAGCCACCTTGAGTCCCTGTACCGGGAGGAAGGCGGGATATTAACAACAACAACTTGTAGCTATTCCCCAAGTAGGTGCACTATGGAAAGCCCAGCTCTGGCATGCACTTACCTCCTCTCCTTTCTTTCCAGCCCTACAGACTTTGGAGAGATGGACCTGCCTCTGGAAGTCCCGCCGGTCCAGCCTCAACCGGAGATTCCCCAGCTCCCTTCTTCCACCCAGGTCTGTGAACTGCGTACGGCTGTGTCTTGCTTTGCAGAAGAGACCGTCTCTCTTCTTTCAGCCAATGGTCTTCTCAACCACTCCTTACTGAGGACAGCAGGTGGCACAGGGACCCACCCAAGGGAGCCCGGGGTAACCTCAACCATGGCCCGGCGCAAGCGGGAGTTCACCCCAGATGAGAAGAAGGATGACGGTTACTGGGACAAGAGGAAGAAGAACAACGAGGCGGCCAAGCGCTCCCGGGAGAAGCGGAGGGTCAGTGACTTGGCCCTGGAAGGACGGGTGCTGGCACTGCTGGAGGAGAATGCCCGCCTCAAGGCTGAGCTGCTGGCCCTCAAATTCCGTTTTGGTTTGATTCGGGACCCGATGGAGTCCTCCCGGCCAGTGGTGACTCTTGCCCCCAGCCCAGAAGTCCCCCGGGCGACCCCCACACCCCAGCACTACCCGGTGGCTCCTGATCCACCGCGCTACGCTTGCCCCTTCCAGCCAGAGCCTGCCACCAGCTCTGAGGATTCTGGGTTCTCCACTCCCGGCAGCTCCAATATGGGGAGCCCTGTCTTTTTTGAGGAGCGTGACAGGGCGGAGGAAGGAATGGTTTATGAAGGGCACTGCTTGGTGCCTGACACTCCTGGGGAGGGAGCCGATTTGGGCCGAGCCAGTCGTTATGACTCTGGGGAGAGCGTCAAAGGTCTCCCCCACAAGCTGCGTTTCAAAATGGCCGGAGGGGCAGAGGAGGTTGCTGGGGAATCCTCCGGACATTATCCACCATCCCCACCAATAGGATCCTGGAGGGGGCCAGCCACCCGGGAGGAGCAGAGGAACATAGGAGTGCCTGGCAGTGCCATGGCATTTGATGGCTGCTGTGAAGCTGAGACCCCTGGTGCCCAGCTGCCAGCCCTCCAGGGATCTCAATACCAGACAGAGAACAGCACCCTGCGGAGTCAGCTTGCCTCACTTTCGGCTGAAGTGGCCCAGCTCAAAAAGCTCTTCTCTGAACAGATCCTGATCAAGATGAACTGAACGGACAGGGGAAGCAAGGCTAAATGGGTTAATAGGTTGCTCTTGTGGATTACTTTCTCTCTTCATTCTTCATCCCCACTCTCCAATTGTCAAACTCTGTATGTATATATTTGTACATAATGTGATCAGTTTTCTTCTGTTTCCCTTCATTAAATTCCCTTCATTCCCTCCTTGAGAATATGTGCCCCTCATCACTATGAACCCTTATTTCCAACAGCTCTCAAACTTTCTACGTTCAGGTAATTTATGTTCTACCTGAACTTCTCCATCACAAAACCTTTCCGTTTCCTTAGAAGACTCCAGTAGGACACTGAAGTTGGGAACACAGTTTATGTGGGTCAAATGGGGTCCAGGACACTCCTGACAGGCTATAGATGATAGTTTATGGATGCTGTCTATCAAGTACCAAAATGATTTGGTGCTTGAGGGAAAGAACAAGATAGCACCCTACCCCATCCATCCTTTTCAATATACCAGAGTGAAATGGACTGGAAGCAGTAGTCTCACTAGGGGGGTGCAAGGGGTGCGATCCTCACTGGGTGACTCCTGCAAGCTTTGCCATAGTGGCGAAGGAGAAGGTCTAGCATCCCTCTGCCAACTTTGCCACCATCGCAGAGACCTCCTCATGAGGAAACTACTGCAGCGAAGGAGAAGACTGAACATGCCACTCCTGGCTTTACTACCATGGCGAAGGAAAGGGCTGAGTGCACCTTTTTGGCCCTCTTGCACTGAGGGACACCAGAGGGGAGGACACTACTGACTGGTAGCTTAATTTTACTCCAGCATGGCAGATGAGACAGTCTCCTTCACTGCACCTAATTTACAGCATGTAGAATAGGCCCTGAGGGCCAGTGTGGTGTAGTGGTTTGAGTGCTGGACTACAACTCTGGAGACCAGGGTTTGATTCCCAGCTCAACCTTAGAAGGCAATAGCAAACCTCCTCTAAACAAATCTTACCAAGGCAACCCCATGATAGATTTGCTTTAGGGTCGCCATAATTCGGAAATGACTTGAAGGCACACAACAACAAAGAATAGGCCCTATGACACATGCAGCTCTGTTCTCTAACAGAGAGGAATGACTGAGGAACATGGCTGCTGGTCCGTCCCCACCCCCCATCTGCCTTTTGAGGCAGTTGCCTCACTCTGCCTCGTGGTAGGGCTGGCCATTGCTGATCTTTTTACTGAGACTGGGTTCCTCAGTATCTCCAGACCAACAATACTCAGAAGCCAATATCCTATTCAAACTTGAGCAACATCAGCTCTTTTAGCTCTACACTTTTCTCTCCAATGAGTTGAACTAACCCCCACTTCCCAGTACCAATCAATGGTCACCAATTGTTGGTCTTCCCTCAGTAAGAATAGTGGATCCCAGTTTCCTTTGTATAGGCTCCCTCTCCCAGCTTAGTTTTGATTTTATTACTTTTTCCTAGGTTGGAAAAATGAAGTAGATTAGGGGGACCACACAGATGTTTGTAAGAGTTAAAAACAGCTGGGAAGAATGACTTTGGGGGCAGGGACATGATTTCCAGGATTCACAAGCTAGTATGGCCGGTGGTCAGGGTGGCTCATGAATTTGGAGTCCTAGTCCAAGGAAGAGGAAGAAGAACTTCTCCAAGCTCTGCTCCCTCTCAATGATAACACAGGCCAAGGTACTGGCATGGTGGGGTCAGAGGAAATCAAAGAAAATGAACTAGTAGACCAGGGACCTTTTCACATTGAACTTAAAATGGAATCATACCACCATAATTGTGTAGTTTGAATGAGCTCCTCAATGAAGGAGAGACCCAGCACTTGAATGGCAGATAGCAGTGTGTTCCTCACAACTTCACTGCCTCCCATTGTTATGCCACCTTGCTCGGTGCTTCATTTTTGGGTCTCAGACTTTCCTGGAAGGCAAACCTCACCATCCATGAGGTTTGGGAGCTTGTTGTGAATGCTTTGTAGTGTATAAAAGGCACTTTGCATATGTTCCAATGTACTCTCTTTTATTTCACAATATTTGATATGTTCCACTGTGAAATCTTGGCATTGAAAATATTCAGCTGTAGATCTTTTTTCCCCCCAGTTGATTGATCATCTGCCTTTTAATCTAATAATTTCATTGATTTTAAATAAATTTGTGTATTAGTATATCCTCTGTATGGATTCATTTTTTGGCAGAATGACCAGTTTTAGTAAACAAACTCATTATTAGAAGAGAATACCATCATTTTGTCCATTCCCTGTTACAAGAACTCTCCAGGGTCACCAAAGCAACCCCATGAAATAAACATATATATTCTCAATTAATTTGTTCATATCCTCTCAGTTAATCAACTAAAGTTTTGATTGACTGATCTGATTAAGTCTCACTGTCTTGAAATTAAGTATAAAGTCTCTGCAAACCTGTTCAGTTCAACCAAATTTGAATTTCAGGAAGACATCTTGGTGTATTAGTCCTCCTGCCTGCATTGTGCAGGGCATAGAGGAGTGCACCCAGGATGACCAGACATCCTCTTTTCCCAAGACATGCCCTACATTTCAACCTTCTGTCCAGGAGGAATTCCAAAATGTACTCCATTTTGAGCATCACTAAGAGGCATGGATTTTCATTTATTTCAATGAATGTTTTTTAGCTTTTCTTTGGAAATGTCCTACACTTTCTACCTTTTGTAGTGCCTTGTCCTCATTGGCAGTGAGGACATCTGCTCACTCTATGCTGACTTACCTGCATTGATGTAAATTTAGAAATATATCCAGAGTGACCAGAGATCCTCCTTTTCCAGGACACATGCATAAAGTTATATTTATATTGGTGCTGTTTATTTTGTAATGTTCTACATTTTGGGGTGCCCTGTCCTCCTTTGTGGTTAGCAAATCTGGTTACCCCAACTGCACCATTTCAGATGCTAGTGAGGATGCCATTTTTGACTGGAAAGTCATTGTTAGCTGGCACTGGGCACTGTGGGGAACTTTAGGGCAGCATACAGACTCTTATGGTGGTTTTCTATGTGAATATTCATATGCAGAGCCTGAGCAAGGGAGATGTGGTTCCCACCACATAGTAAAAATACAAAGTAAATACATAGTAAAATACAAAGTGCAGTCTGTTCTACTGCCTCATTCCTGTACATGCCCATAGCAAGTTTGCATTAGAAGAGGGATGCCAACTAGATATTCTTTGGAAAGGATCATGGTAAGTATGACTTCAAGCATTTTCTCTAAAAAAACACAAACATTGCTATCAATTGGCTACATCTCTGTTTACCAGAAGCATCCAGAGGAAGCCTTGGTTTGGATATACGTAGATCACAAAGGAGGTGGCTAATTCCTTCTCCACCATGTTTTCCCCGCACTGAAAACTGTCCCTGCTATTTGTGATTATGGTAAAATAAAATCAAGACATACAGTATGGGAGGATTTTCTGCAAGAAAATATTATAAAGATTAAAAAACAACTTTCCTTTCTCCATCCTCCCTTCATAAATACATACTAGCTGCTTTGTAAATAAAATGTCAGCATGACAGGCTGAGATGAGCATGGTGTATTGGTCTCAGTTTTGGACTAGGACTCAGACTCAGTTTAAATCCCTGCTAAGCCATGTAACCCCGCTGGGTGACTTTGGGAAAGTGACACTCTCTCAGCACCTGTGTCCACACTGCAGAAATAAATCAGTTTGACACCACTTTAACTGCCATAGCTCAATGCTATGGAATTCTGGGGATTGTACTTTTGTGAAACATTTAAGCTTCTCTGTTAGAGAGCTATGGTGCTACAATTCCCAGAATTCCATAGCACTGAGCCATGACAGTTAAAGTGGTGTCAAACTGTATTATTTCTGCAATGCAGGTACATTCAGCCTCAGAAGAAAGCAATGGCAAATCTCCTCTGAATAAATCTTAAGACTCAAATGGGGTGTTTCAGTATTGGATTAGAACAGTAGTTCCTAAACATTCATCATCCTAGTATTTTGGACTTCAGTTCCCAGAAGCCCCAGCTGGCTTGGCCAACAGTAAGGAATTCTGCGAGCTGAAGTCCAAAACATCTGGAGGACCAAAGTTTGGGAACCTCTGGACCAGTGCTTCAAGGAAGCCAGGGTCCGAATATCTGCTAAGCTGTTGAAGCTAACTGGAAGGCTTGGACAAATCACTCAAAAGGCAATGAATGGCAAACCTCCTCTGAAGAAACTTTGCCATGAAAACTCTATGATAGGGTCACCATAATTTGGAGTCAGCTGGAAGGCACACCGCAACAACACCGATATACTACCTCTGCTGAAATTCTGTCTTTCATACGACTAGGAAAAGTTTAGGAGCCTCGTCCTTTTTTACCTCTGCCCTCTCTAGGTGTCAACATGTTCTTGTTCTAGGTCTGGCATGGTGCAGTTTTGAGGAAAGGCAAATTAGCATTGGCGAAAAAGATGGCGGAGGAAAGGGAAAAGATACTGGTAACTTCTAGGACAGCCATGGCAAAAAAGAAAATGGGTGCTAGCCTGAGGACTCTGGGATTTGAAACTCTGCTGTACAACACACAATGAACATTCATCAAGCGGAGGGCACTTGGTGGCCCTCCCATGTCCTTAGAGCCATCCATAGTTTTTTGTCGATCTATGCAGTCAAAGGCTTTGGTTTAGTCTATAATTTTAAAAACAAAGCATCTAATTAGCATGCTGGCCTAGTTTTGATTCTTGAACCTGTAACATATATGACAAATTCTCTTGACAAGAACCCTAAAGCCATTAATCCATTCTTCAGACAGGCCTTTGTATTTCCCAAGCCGCAAAGCCAGACAAGCAGGTCTGTGCCACAGCATCTGGCATGCAGGCATCCAAAAATGCAAAATAAAAACCCTCACGCCCTGTCTGCCAGGAAGACCAGGCAGAATAAACTTCTCAAACGCAGAGAAGGAAATGTGTATGTCCTCCACATACATTCCAGATAGACTGAGCAGCTCTGCTTTTAACATTTTTGGCTGCGGCAGGTCTGGCTGGCATTGAAAAATAACATTTTCTTTGGTTCGAGAAAACCTAATATTGATATAACAGAAAGAAGACAGATGTTTGCTTCCTCGTGAAGGAACAAATGACAATGAGTCAAGCAATTAATTGCTTCACTTTCCTGTTGTTCCTACAGACATTTAGTTGTCTTGATCCAGATGAGGCAAACGCAGGGCTTGGAGAAGTTCCTTTTTGGGACTACAACTAGAGGTGTGGCTGCAGGGAGGGCCAAATGAAGGCATTCATCTTACAAAGAATTTTGGGGCCCCAAATTAAATTTTCCTTCATTTTCTGACTTTCTAATGTTGCAGAAAGTGAGAAATTCACACCTGGAACTCTTCTATTTGCTGTATCCACAGTCCTCTGGTAATCTTATCTGTCTCTTTTCTTTGGATGCCTAAACTGTGTTTATAAATGTTCAACAACTGCAAGGCTAGAAATTTTGGGAACCAAAGGTTTCATGTGGGAAGAAATAATTCCTTCAGGGGAAGTAATGCCCTTATTTTTCCTTCTCTGTACTGCATCCACGCTCGGCTACGTAAACCCCCTGGGTGACCTTGGGCAAGTCACACACTCTCAGCCTCAGAGGAAGGCCATGGCAAACCCCCTCAGAAGAAACCTGCCAAGGAGACCCTGTGATCGGTTTGCCTTAGGGTCGCCATAAGTCAGGAATGACTTGACAGCACACAACAACAACAACAACAAGCTACACCCGGAGCCAATATGATGTAATGGTTTGAACATTGGACTACAACTCTGGAGATCCGCATTGGGTTCCCTGCTTGGCCAAGGAAACCCATTGGGGCAAGTCACAAATGACACATTCTCAGCCCCAGAAAACCCCATTTTAGGTTCACTTAAATTCACTTTAAGGCAGAAATGACTTGACGGCACATAGCGACAAGCTTCACTCCAGAGTAAATGTCACAATTCCCGGCCCAACCTGGAATGTCTGGAAGGATGCATAACTTCTAGTCTGGCAGTATTGGCTGGGAAAGTATCCAAAAGGAAAAGGGCAAGTCAAAAATAATATAAGCCAAGACTTAGCTCTGGAACCTGGATTTATTGATAGGGCTCCTACCCCATCTAGCTTTGCATAAATTGCAACTTTCCTCCTAAACCTGTTGTCAGCTTTGAGAGGAAAAAAAGAAAGAGGAGAGAGGAAAGGAGGCTCCCATGCATACCTCCCACCAGCAGAGAAAGGCAGAGCGATTTCGCTTCCTTCCTCTTTCCTGGCTAGGAGGACTAAGGCCCATCATCCTGCATGGGTGATTAATGTAATGGTTCTGGAGTTACTGCAATCCTGGGTGTCCCCTTTCTTGGGGACTGGGTTGTATATTGGGTGTTTCTCTAATTTGTGTTATCTATTTTGTTATCTATTTGGAGTATCTATATCCTGCTCTTTAACTGCAAAGGCTTTCAGGGAAGCTTAAACATAGTTAATTTGACAGTTCCCTGCCTTTAGGCTTACAGAAGCCCTCCACAGATGCAGGAGGCCTATGCTGGTATGAGTCTGGTATGGGCCATTGAGTCCACTCCAAGTATTGGTCTGATGTAATCAGGAGGCAGGGTTCTGCACTTTGGAGGGCTCCTTTTAAATTCAATCTAAATGCTGGAATGGATTCACTGCTCCATTGACATGGACTCCACCAGCCACCACTGCTTTAAAGCACATTTTGCAGAAATTTTGCAAATTATATCCCATTCTTTGCTCAATCTTGATTTTCAAAACAAGAATGAAAAAAGAAGGGCTCAATCAACTTTTCCTTCTAGTCTGAGACCTTTTTGGTCTAGTCATTTAGAAGCATTTGTTGCTGCTCACCATAGGCAAGTCTCCACATGCAAGTTCAGACCCTGGTCACATGCCATGCAACATGAAACCTTGGCTGGAATCCCATGAGGAGGAGATACACATGTATATGTCCCTAAGGAAATGGTTGAGCTTTTGGGAACCCTCTGTTCATTTCAAGGCAGCTGAAGCAAGGTTGCATGTGCAAGGCCATTGTGCATGCAGATGTGCAATGCACATTCAGTGCTACATTTAGTTGTGTAAGACTGCCATGCAACTGTTAGCCAAAATGCAAGGGTCCTGTTAACACAGCCAAGAACAATGTAAAAAGTGGTGGCAGATAGAGACTTGAATGGTTGCAGAGGGTAATACTTTAATTTCAGAGGTGGAACTCCAATCATGAGAAGGCTGTGAGATGGATTTTATGCACTGTTGTTTAGGAAGTGGGTTAGCTAGCGCTACTAAGGAGTCAAGCTGAAATCAGACAGCATGTCTGTTTGATTCAAACAAGACCGAATTGTTACTGCCTCAACGGGCCATATTTATAGGAGGAAACATGTCCATGTTTCTCAGAGGTTTGAGTGGATTCCCCCCCCCCCCCCCCGGTAAGATTAGCCAGAGATGTGTGGAAATGACTGGACAATAAAATGCAAGCATTTTGCACAAAAAGGTGTCATCTCCAGATGGCAGCACCATTTGATTTCCAACCTTCTGGCAGGTACCCAGTGCATCGCCCACCATCACACTCCTGTGTGCAGGACCTATACTGCATGGTAGCACTTCCAAGCCAAGCCTATTGGATCTCTTTACTTGGGTAGGCTATTCTCCTTGTATTGGGGAGCCTTCAATGGCTACATATTCCACCTTAACTTTAGGAGGAACTTCTTGACAGTAAGAGCTGTTTGACTGTGGAACACACTCCCTCAGAGAGTGGTGGAGTCTCCTTCTTTGGAGGTTTTCAAACAGAGGCTGGATGGCCATCTGTTGGCAATGCTTTGATTGTGATTTCCTGCAGGGCAGGGGCTTGGACTGGATGGCCCTTGAGGTCTCTTCCAACTCTATGACTCTATGATTCTACATGACCAAATATCCCTTTTAATATTAAATTGATATAGAAGGTTGACTAGGGGTAAAGGAGGGCTATTCCAAGTGGCAACCAGTTGTGTTGCCTAACACAGTGGATGTCTCCACATGCAGAGACTTACTGTATAAAAGGTAAGATCTCCAGAAAATAGCCTCCAAGCTGGCTGAAGATCTGGAAAGCAAGCCTTAGGAGGAATGACCAAGGGACGCTAGTTCATTGATTCCCAAAGTGGGTGGTATCCCCTCATTGGAGCGATGAGGGAAAAGGCGGCAGCAAGGGGACAGTGAGGAAAAAGTGGGTTAGTGGAGCCTTTAGTCAAAGTATTGGCATGCAAGAAAGAGAAGGGGAACCAGCAGCTTTTAGGATCATGGTGGAGATGAGGAGTTAGAGCACATGGCAGAGAAGCGGCAGCAAAAAAGAGCTTTCACATTTGGAATTCTCTGTGAATTTTGCCAGGACTTAGCTGGAAGGATGGAGCTGCATTGCTGCTCCAACTTTCAGTTGTTGGACAGGCCAAGAGAAGAAGTGGCAGAAAAAACGTTTGCATGTGAGCGGACAACTTGAAGCTTTGTGGGGAAGGCATGTTCACACCGGCAAAGAAGAACTGAGAGTCCTTCCTCACCAGAGAGAAGCTTCTGACAGGCTGGTAACAACAGGTAAAGATTTTGTTTTTAGTATATTATTTTAGTATTTTAGCATTTTAGCTTTTTTTTTTTTAACTGAGCCAGTGTGGCATAGTGGTTTGAGTGTTGGACTATGACTGTGGAGATGAGGGTTCAAATCCGAGCTTGGCCATGTATACCCAATGGTGGCCTTGGGCAAGTCACATTCTCTCAGCCTCAGAGGATGGCAATGGCAAAAAACCCTCCGAAGAAAGTTGCCAAGAAAAACCCATGATAGGTTCTCATTAGGGTCACCATAAGTCAGAGTCAACTTGAAGACACATAACAACAAATGTTAGCATTTTATAGTGTTGTGTTTTATCGTCTGTTTTTGATTATATATGTCTGATGTTCCACTCTTTGGTGGAAAGGGCATTCTCTCTCTCTCTCTCTCTCTCTCTCTCTATATATATATATATATAATTATTCCTTTGCACCCAGTCACACTGGGAGCAATAACTGAGCAACTGGCTGGCCAGCCTTCCTTTTGCTGGGCCACTGCTGAATTCACATATGAGAGGCTGAAGAGGAAGATGCAGCGGTGGAAAGCTGGTGTGACTGAGGTAGATGCCACTGGCTGGCTGTTGTACAAACAGTAGATTTAATATCAAGAAATAGGCATTGGAGTGCTAGGGTTATTGTCTAAGAGGAAAGGGAATGGTAGCCCAAAATGGTTTGGGGTCCCCTGAGTTGCTAGTTGCTGACCAGCTATAGAAAGGTTGCCATTCTGAGAATTTCCAGAAGAGGGCACAAGAGTCAGGGAACATGTAAGTCATTGCTACACAGATGTTCCTTCTTCTGTCCTTTGTTGATGCAGGCTTTCAAGTCATTTCTGACTGATGGTGACCCTAAAACGACCCTATTATGTCGTCTTCTTGGCAAGATTTGTTCAGAGACGGTTTTATCTTTGCTGTCCTCTGAGGCTGAGACAGTGTGATTTGCCCAAGGTCAACCAGTAGGTTTCCATGGGCAAGCAGGGATTCAAATCCTAATCTCCAGAGTCATAGTCCAATGCTCAAACCACTATACCATGCTGGCTCTTTAGCTGCCCTTCATCTACTTCAAATATGTAGATGATACAGGCTTCCTCAATGGAGGGATTGCTAGCTGTGATGGAATACAATTCCCATTATGCCCAGACAGCAGTACCATTGGCCAATCTGGATGAGGATGATGGGGACTGTAGTCAGACACACCTGAAGGGTACCAGTTTGGAAAACTCTGAACCCCCTTCCTCTGCTGTTACTTCTATGCTGAATTCCTTGGAACATGTGCTTTTATGTCCTGTAAAGCATCATGCACATTGCAAGCTATACATTTTTATTAGAGAGCTTAGAAATAATGTTAGCCATAATGCCATTGCCTATGGTGACTAACTTTTTTGTACACGTGTAATAAAGGTTTAAGAAAATCATATATGAGAATTAGGGACTTTTTACACTACAGAATAATAGAACTAAGATTCTTTTTAAACTATGGTTGCATCTTATGGCTGGGATTTGTAGTCTCATCAAAGGTATCAGAGAAACACAGAGACTGAGAATTCTAAATGTCCTTTCCTCAACTACAAATCCCAGGATCCATAGAATAGAACCATGGCAGTTAATAGGAATCATAGTGCTGTAATTGATCAGTGTGAAAGGATCAGAGATGATACTATCCCTGTTTGTAAGTAATCCTCCTGCATTTTTCTACTGCTTCTCTTTCTTTCCATACAAATATGTGTTTTACTTTGTAAGCCACGTACAGTCCATTTTTTGAGTGAAAGGGAGGTAGGATGTAAATAAAAATAATAATGATAATTATTATACTACTGAGAGCCAGCATAACATAATGATTTGTGTGTTGGACTATGACTCTGGAGACCAGGGTTCGATTCCCAGCTCAGCCAGAAAAACCAGCTGGGTGGCCTTGGGCAAGACACACTCTCTCAGTCTCAGGGGAAAGCAATGGCAAACCTTCTCTGAGCAAATCTTGCCAAGAAAACCCCATGATAGGGATGCCTGAGGGTCGCCATGAGTCTGAAACAACTTGACGGCACAAAACAACAAATTATAATCCTAGAAACAGGAAAAGCCAGAATAGCTAAACATGTCTTGCTCTTGGTAGCAGAAGGGCCCTCCGACTGGGAAAGACCCTGTGAAATGTGTTCTGCTTATCTAAGTGCCTTCAAGTTGCCTGTTCACTTAGGGTACCCCTTTAATTTAATAGGGTTTTCTTGGGCAAAGAATACTCAGAGGTGGTTTATCACTGCCATTCTCTGACATATAGCCTACAGTTCTTCATATTCTCTGGCAGTCCCCTACTTTGCTTAACTCCAAAGATCAGATGGGATCTGTTGTCTTCACAGCATTTAAGCTATGGAAGGGTGTCAGCAGCTTTAAAATCTATTGAATTTGTATATATGCAAATACATGTGCAATAAATAATAGGTGGTTGGCCAGGGAAGAGCCCACTGGAGTCAGAAGTACTGTTGAATATACTCTCTTGGCCCTGGCAAAATTAGCAAATCTCCTGTATGCAAAGGGATCTTGCAGCACCTTTCAAACTAACTGTGCAAAAGAGTTTGTAAGATGAACTTCCATAGACTTGGTCTACTTCCACTGCTAATGGCTAATGGAGTGCACTAAGGAATTCCAAAAGAAAATCAGCATGTGCTTTATAGACTATAGCAAAGCTTTTGGCTGGATAGATCATGAAAGCTATGGAACACCCTTAAAGACACGGAAGCACCAACATATCTGATAGTCCTAATGAGGAATCTGTACTCAGGCTACTCTCAGAACAGAACCGGAGAAACTGAATGGTTCCCAATTGGCAAAGGGGTCAGACAAGGCTGTATCTTATCACCCTATCTGTTCAACTTGTATGCAGAACATATTATAAGAAAAGCAGGCTTGGATATAGATGCAGGAAGAGTGAAACTAGGAGGAAGGAACATCAACAATCTCAGATATGCAGATGATACCATACTATTAGCAGAAAACATAAAAGTCCTAACTAGAGCAACTACTGAAGAAGGTCAACGAAGAAAGTGCAAAGGCAAACTTACTATTGAACATAAAGAAAACAAAAATAATGACCACCAATTATCTTCACAAGTTCAACCTAGACAATGAGGATATAGAAATAGTAAAAGAGTTCTCATATCTAGGATCAAACATTGATCAGACTGGGGACTGCAGTCAAGAAATCATAAGAAGACTAAGAATGGGGAGGGCAGCTATGAAAGAACTAGAAAAAATCCTAAAATGTAAAGCTATACAACTGAGCACAAAAGTTAGAATCATCAATCTATTGTATTCCCTGTTACTATGGATGGATGTGAGAGCTGGATGATTAATAAAGCAGATAGGAAGAAAATCAATTCATTTGAAATGTGGTGCTAGATACGATTGCTGAGGAAACCATGGAAAGCCAAGAAGTCAAACAAATTAGTGGCAGAATTGATCAAACCAGCAATCTCTCTGGAAGCCAAGATGACTAGACTAAGGCTGTTGTACTTTGGCCACCTCATGACAAGGCATGACTCATTGGAGAAAACAATATGCTAGGAAAGGTAGAGGAAAGCAGAAAGAGAGGAAGACGCATGCTAGAGGGATGGACTCTATAAAAGTGGTCATAGTTATGGATTTGCAGGAACTGAGGAGAGCAGTAGAGGACAGAGAATCTTGGAGATGTCTCATCTACAGGGTCTCCATGGGTTGAGAACGTCTCAAGGGTGGATAACAATAAAAAGTTCCTTGGATGCAAGTCTACAAAAGGTCATGCTACAACTTCTTTTGCACAGCTTCAAAAGTGCATACTGGTATTTCAGACTAATACAGCTATGTCTGAAGTATCTCATTTGTTAGAATCATAATAATTAAAAAAACACACCAGACATAACAATTCAGTTAAAACTCTTTTGGCAAAGACGCATACCTTTCTCTCTTGTTGTCTCAAGGAGTCGGGGGGGGGGGTAGGAATGTAGGCATTACCCTCAAATAAGAATTCTGCCCCTGAAATGTCTAATTTTGCAATAACTTAAAAGCTTAAGTTGATCATTTAGAAATACAGTTAGGCATCTAAAGAAAAGAGACAGGCAATGTTAGTAAGGAAAATCAAACAAGAGAGTTCTAGTTGTGAACAATTTTCAATGCCTCACTCTCTGTAATACTAGATATTTGGGGACTGAAGGACATTTTCATTGGAAAGGCAATACCTTCATTTTGCCCCCATTCCCCAATCCCTTGCACCCCTGAGCAATAATTTGGATGTGGTCTCAGATGAAAAATTCCCTGAGCACAAAAGTGAGAGGACCATAGAAGTCATTCTATTCCCTATTACCATGTATGGGTGTGAGAGCTGGAAAGTTAAGAAGGCGGATAGCAAGAAAATGAATTCATTTGAGATGTGGTGCTGGAGAAGAGTGCTGAGGATCCCATCGACAGCCAAAAACAAACAAACAAATGGGTCCTTGGACAGATCAGAAAACTCCTTGGAAGCCCAGATGACAAAACTGAGGATGTCGTATTTCTGACACATCATGAGAAGGCACAACTCATTGGAAAAGACAATAATGCTGGGAAAGATGGAGGGAAGCAGAAAGAGAGGAAGGCCGCATGTTAGATGGATGGACTCTATTAAGAGGTCATGGATATGGTTTGCAGGATCTAAGCAGAGCAATGGAGGATAGGGAGTCTTGGAGGTGTCTCATCCACAGGGTTGTCATGGGTCGAAATCAACTCAAGGGTGGTTAACAACAACAAACTCAGAAACACAGGGGACTTAGCCAGACCCATCCTAATCACTAAGCAGAGGGAAGGGCCCATCTCAGGTATCCATGAAGAGGCAGTAAAGTGTTCCTTATTTTACTTTTTATTCTTCAGTGCTTATGTCCCAGAAATGAAGAGATGTATGTCATTGGTTTGCCTCATCTTTGAAGTACCGTAGGCATTAGCCCCTCTTGCAAACCCTCCAACATTTCACGGTTGAAAACTGGGACAGGTACATGTGGCTAAGCTACCTCAAACTGAGATCAAGATGACAAAAATTATTAATGAGGAAGGACACACCAGCTAGGGGAGGCTGCAGCAGGTTGCTTTTGCTTGAGCCTCCTGGGAAGGACAAAATTCTGCCTCTCTTGTCCCTTTTGCTGAGGAGAGAGAGAAACCACAACATTTTAAAAGCATCTGAAAAAGTGGGATGATAGAGGATTAATTGGAATTGTCCCTGCCACACTCTGGTGTTGCTTGGCCACATTGTGTCCCAATTTTCATCTGTGAAATGTTGGAGGCAATGAGATACGATGTATTATGAAAAAGAAGCATTGGAATCTTTTGCTATCTGAAATGCATTTAACATGAGTCTGCCATTGGCCTTTTGTAGAAATGCTGAGGAAGAAGATGTTCAGATCTTAGGAGGGAGTATTGTAAAATTAAATGAGATGTGTGTATATATATATATATATATATATAGTCAGCTAGCAAGATGCAAACAAGAAATAATTCTATGTGTATGAAGTTCTTGTCTGCATTGGCAGCGTAGGCTTGCCTAGTCAGAATAGAAGTAAAGTCCCACTGTGGTCAGTGTGGAACTTATTTCTTGGTAAATGCATATAGGATTGTCGCTTTCATGTGTTAAGTGCTTTCTTGTTTTAATAACACCCCTATGAATTTTTTCTGAAGCCAGAAAAATAATTGCAAACTGCAACCAGGGAATTTTTCATCTGGAAAATATGAGTGCCATGTGCCCACCAATTCATCTCCTGCCAGGAAAAAATCAGTAGCCACCCAACCAGGCAAGAAAACAAATGCCAACCTAGCCGATTGAACCAAATGCTTCTGCAGTGTTCCAAGGATGGGAAATGCAGAGATCCTGCCTTCTTCCTCTTCATTTGTTAGTACATGATGCACATGGAGGAAAACAGAATACAAGAAGGAAAAACCCAGTTCAAAAGGCACTGAGAGAGGGAGTTAAGTTACTGATGTAACAGGAACAATCCAATATCTACTCTCAATAGTTGAGCCAATTTCCATGTTGAAATTGCCCACACCATGGAGATGCAAACAGGGACATGAATAATATTTTTCTAGCAAAAAGGATTGGGGTTTGACAAATGCACAGCCCTAAAGGAAAGCACACAAACTCCACATTGTTAAGCAGTGTGATGCAGTAGCCATAAAAGCCAACATATGGTAATTTAGGCTGCATCAACAGAGGATTCTGCATGGTCTAGTATGGAAGGAGCTCCATGGGGATGACATTGGGTGACACCAACCCTAGTGGGGCTACTGTACAGGAGTATACTGCCCAGATCATAGGAAGTAGTAGTGCCACTCTATTCTGCTTTGGTCAGAACTCACCTGGAATATGGTGTCCAGTTTTGGGCATCAAAAGTCAAGAAGGATGTTGACAAGCTGGAGCATGTCCAGGAAAAGGAGACCAAGATTATCAAAGTTCTGGAAACTATGAGGAACAACTTGGGAGTTGGGTATATTTAGCTTGGAGAGAAGACTGAAGGGTGACATGATCACCATCTTTAGAGATCTGAAGGGATGTCAGGAAGATAGACCGGGCTTGTTTTCTGCTTCTCCAGAGGCTAGATTAGAACATGAACCAACGGGTTCAGATTACAAGAACAGAAATTCCACTTGGACACTGGGGGAAAAGATTACTTACTGCAAGAACTATTTGACAGCAGAATAGATAGCCTTGGAGGGTGGTTCTTTGGAAGTATTTACTTCTTTATTTTCTTTCTCCCAAACTTGGTATATAGATCAAGAGGACAATTCCCTCTAAAAAGCTAAACTGTTTGGTCTGAGTTGATTAAATTGTTGCTGATTTAAGGCCCATTAACCTTGATAGGAAGGGAAGGTATGGAGAGTCCACACATCCCAACCTCACTCCTTTGTGTCTTGCCCACCTACTACAGACCCTCTAACCTTTCATAGGTGAGAACTGGGACATGTGGGGCCAAGCAACACCAGAGTGTGTTCAAGATGTCAAAGGTTATTAATGAGGAGGGGAAAAACAAGCTAGGAGAGGCTGCAGCCGTTTGCTTTTGCCTGCGCCTACTGGGATGAATCTAGTCCCTCCTCTCCTACTCCCTGCCACTGAGTTAACTGAGTATGAACTATTTGTCCAGTTTGAACTCAGTCTACAGGAACTGAAAGGAGCTGGAGACAAAAGGGGAAACTGGGAGGTGAGAGAAAGAAATTGGAATATTTTACAAGGACGTAGTTGAAAAAAGTGAGATGACAAAGAATTAATCAGGACTGTTCCCTGTCAATTTGTTGAAGAGTATACTGTTCCTTTCCTACCCTAGCACATCATGTACAGTGGAAGGTAAGCCTAAGCCTAATTTTTCAAAATTGGGCTGTGGTTCCATTCTAAAGAAGGCAAATGTAATTAATAATATAACTGTTAATTGTTAGCTGGATAATATGGTTGTTCCATGTATAGTCACACACATATATTTAAAACCATCCATAAATAGTCTATGTAATAGAAACTGATCTAAGAATAGACATGTATGGCTTTGTTTTATTGATCTGTGCACTGTTTGAATACTGTAATATTGCTGTTCAGGGTGATCTGATCATCCTGTGTTGTTTTAATAATGTAATGTTATTATTTTTGTATCATTTTATATTGTTTTACTGTTATGGATTGCCTTGTGGAAATAATTGATCCTGAAAGGTGGTTTAGAAAGCCATTAAACAACAAAATGAAACCAAACTGGCTTTTAGAAAGAAAGGTTTAGAGCTATAAAAAGATAATTGCAACAAACGTTCTCTTAAAATACTCTGGTCTGGTTTTGTTTTGCTGCAATTTAATCGTAAAAAGCATCTAAGAGCAGAACTTTGACCCATCCTGTGACTCTCTGGCCTTCCAGCTAACTTAAAATAGCAGCCTGGCTGATAATAGAAACTCTGTCAGAGAAGCTAATCAAGATTTGGTTTAGATTTTGCACAGCCAAAGGGGGAAAGGGGGAAGTTGGTCGTTTCTGGAACAAAAGGACTCAAGAACATGACCTTACCATTACCATCTTTCATTTGTAGTAGATGGGCAGCATGGAGGCAGCATGGCATAGTGGTTTGAGTGTTGGACTATGACTCTGGAGACCAGGGTTTGATTCCTGCTCAGTGATGAAACCCACTGGATGGCACTGGGCAAGTCACATGCTCTCAGCCTCAGGGGAAGGCAATGGCAAACCTCTCCTGAACAAATCTTGCCAAGAAAACCCCATGATAGGTTTGCCTTCGGGTCGCCATAAATTGGAAGCAACTTGAAGGCACACAACACACACAGATGGGCAGGAAAGGTGTGTGCAGACCCTCCAACTACCCTAAGTTGTCATGAACAGCCTTAGATCTGCTGTCCTATTTTTGCGACTGTTTTCAAAATGTTCCACTTTCTCCTTCCACCTCCCCCTTCCCCCCTTTGTTTTTGGCTTACCGTAGTTTCTGCAATTGAATTTGAAATGCAAAAGTAATTTGCTCTTAGTGAACTCAGCATAAGGGAGAGGAGAGGAGGTGGTGAAGTCTTGCCTTTCACGGTGGGCTCATTTGCTTTTGCTTTTCCAGGTTTTCCTAGAGACCTGCCACACTGAAGACAATAAAGCAGTTTGACACCACTTTATAGCAATGGCATTTACATTTCTATCCCTCTTATAAGTGAATTCAGCACTCTCTAAGCAGTTTACAATCTGTAAGCCAATTACCCCCAACTATCTGGGTACTCATTATGAAAGGATGGAAGGCCGAGTCCACTTTGAAGCCCTAGGACCAAACTCACAATCCTGTGGCTTAAGCACTGTGCCACCAGGCAAGGCTCCTTCATCCTGTGGAATCCTGGGATTCACAGTTTGGTGAGCTATTCAGCCTGATCTTTCAGAGAGCTTTGGTGCTTCACCAAATTACAAATCCAGGACTCTGTAGGTTAGTCATGGCAGTTAAAGTAGTGCCAAATTGCTTTATTTCTGCAGTGTGGACACACTCTTAAACCCAGTACAACATTCCAGGGGTTCTCTGCTTAAAATGGTAAGTGTATGTGTGTGTGTGCGCGCGTGCACGTGTGTGTGTGTGCCTTATTCCTTATTAATAAATATTGCCCTCCTTTGTTTGAGATGCGCACTGATGTTAGACAGCAATGTGTTCTGGTTTTCATCTGTGAGATGTTGGAGAAGATGTCTTATGACTCCATTGGTGGCTTCTGAGTGTTTGCAAGCTATTATCAACTACAGTTGATATGGGATAGGCTGCTTTAACTCTTCTGCCTTCATGGCTCCCAGGGTGACCCACAGCAAACAGAGAGAGCCCCCAAGAGGGACCCCCAAGAGGGCATGTACTGGGCTCATTTCCCTCTCCTCCTCCTCCTCCTCCTCCTCCTCCCCATCTTCCTTTTCCTCCTCGTTCTCCTCATCTTCATCCTCCTCCTCTTTCTCCTCTTCCTCATCGTCCTCCCCATTCTCCTCCTCCTCCTCCTCTTCCCCATCCTCTTCTTCCTCCTTCTTCTCTTCCCATCCTTTCTCCTTCTCTTCCTCCTCTTCCTTTTCCTCTTCTTCCTCTTCCTCCCCATCCTCTTCCTCCTCCTCCTCCTTCTCTTCTTCCTCCTCCTTCTCTTCATAATTCCCATCCTCCTCCTCTTCCTCCTCCCCATCCACTTCCTCCTCCTCCCCATCCTCTTCGTCTTCCTCCTCTTCTTCCTCCTTCTCTTCCTCCTCCCCATCCTCTTCCTCCTTCTCCCCATTTTCTTCCTCTTCCTTTTCCTCCTCCACCAACTTCTCTTAATCCTTCTCATCCTCCTCCTCCTCCTCCCCCTCCTCCCCATTCTCTTCCTCTTCTTCCTCCCCATCCTCTTCCTCCTCCTCCTCCTCCTCCTTATGCTCCTCCTCCTTTTCCTCTTCTTCTTCCCCCTTCTCTTTATCCCCTTCCTCCTCCTCCTCCTCCTTCCTCTTCCCTCCTCCCTTCGTTTTGTTTTGTGCGGCGACTCCTCTTATGCAACCGGCTGACCTACTAACACACATTCGCCAGCCGAGGAAAGAAGGGAAGGAAAGAAGGGAAGGAAGGAAGGAAGAAAGAAAGAAAGAAAGAAAGAAAGAGGGCGGCGGCGGCAGCGGTGTCTCCGGGCGAGGCTCCTTCTCCTTCTCCTCCTTCTTCTCCTTGTTCTGGGCAGAGGGTCGGGGTCCAGGTCGGGCGAGGCGCCTCTTTCCTCCCGGTCTCCCCACCCGCGACCGTGACTTCGGCGTGGATCTGGATCTGGCCGGTGCGTGTTTGCTCTGCCTTGGAGGTCTCTCTCTCTCTCTCTCTCTCTGTATGTGTGTGATGCTTGTGTGATGACTGCGTGGTTGTGTGTTCGCGTGGGGAGCCTGGTCACGCTTTGTTTTGTGTGGGAAAGGAGTAGCTGGAGTCCTCAGCAGCCTCCCTGGGGCTCCGCTCTTTCCCCCCTCTGTATTTTTAGGTGGAGGGTGGGTGAGTATCATTTTGTACCATTGTTGTTGTTTTTGGCTTCAAGTCACTTCTGACTTGTGGGGGCTTGTCCCTGCTATCCTCTGAGGCTGAGAGAGTGTGACTTGCCCAAGGACACCCAGGGGCCGGGATTCGAACCCTGCTCAGCCAGCGAGGGACTCGTGGTTTCAGCGTTGGACTAGGAGCCCTTTGGAGAGCAGGGTTCGAATCCCGACTATGGAAAAAAACTCCCCCGCCCCTGGGTGTCCTTGGGCAAGTCACATTCTCTCAGCCTCAAAGGATGGCAAGGGTAAAAAGAAAACCCCCAGAAGAAACATGGCAAAGAAAACCCCAGGATAGGGGGGCCTTAGGGTCGCCATAAGTCGGAAATGACTCGAAGGTAAACACCACCGACAACAATGATACAAAATGGCAAACCTCCTTCTGAACCAATCTGTAGCACTGCACGTTGCTCCTTTATGGCCTCTGTAGTGGTTTGAGTGTTGGACTATGACTCTGGAGACCAAGGTGCGAATCTGGGCTCAGCAATGAAACCCACTGGGTGACCTTGGGCAAGTCACACACTCTCAGCCTCAGAGGATGGCAGGGACAAAAAAAACCTCTGAACAAATCTGGCCAAGAATACCCCAGGATAGGGTTGCCTTAGAGTTACCATAAGTCAGGAAAGGACTTGAAGGCACACAACACCACCAAAGAGGGTGATCAGTTTTGTGTATACACACACACACACACACATCCACTGTGTGTCAGAGAAGATCATTGAGGACTAGGAAGTTCTCCTGGGCAAGCCAGCAAGCAAGCCACCAACTCAGGCACACCCCCTTGGCCAATAAACTGGCACAAGATGGGTGTGTGTTGTGTGTATGTGTAGTGGCAGTGTTCCTTACCAAGGAGGACTCCCCTTGCTGGATCTGGATCTGTCACACATAGGCGCACCTTCCTTCCCCTTGTGTACACAGGGCAACACAAACATCACAACGTCTCCTCTCCTTTCTAGCCTGACCTACTTATGTAGGGAAGAGAGGTAGGAGGGCCTGAGTGCTTTGTGTGTGTGTGTTTGTGTGTGTTTTGGCTGCCAAACCAGGGAGCTTCAGGAACTCAGATGTGTGTTTGCGGGGTGGGGGTGGGGAGCATGGGTTGTTTGGTTTGTTGTTATTTTATTGTTAACTGATTTACAGAACAACACAGATTAAGAGATTGGTTTGGTGTGTGTTGTGTGGGTTTTTGCACTGCAAGGTAAAGACTTTGTATTATTTCTTATTATTTTATTTACTTATATCCTGACTTTCTCGCAATATAGGGACTCAAGGTGGAGCAGCAGGTTTTACTTTGAATTGGGCTTATTGTCCAACCTATGGTCCAACCTATGGTCCAAGACGCAGCAGGCTTTACTTTGAGTTGGCCTTATAGTCTAACAGGGGTAGGCAACCTTTCCCCTTTAAGGGCCAAGGACTTCAGTTCCCAGAATCCCAGGAGCTATTGGCCAACATGGGACTATTGGCCAACATGGCTGAGGCTTCTGGGAGCTGAAGTCCCTCGGCCCTTAAAGGGGAAAGGTTGCCTACCCCTGATGGTCCAACCTATGGTCCGAGACATAGCAGGCTTTACTTTGAGTTGGCCTTATGGTCCAACCTAAGGTCTGGTCCAAGACACAGCAGGCTTTGCTTTGAGTTGGGCTCATGATCCAACCTGTGGTCTTTACCTGTGGCCCAAGATACAGCAGGCTTTACTTTGAGTTGGGCCTATGGTCCAACTTATTATCACAGGCTGGACTAGCAACTTGATGTATTGCTGATTGCCTATGAACATGTGCAGAGTATCTCTACCATGTCACTGAGGAAGCCCAGCTGGATGCTACCTGTGATGTGGAAAGCAGTGGAAGCAGGGCAGTGAATGTGTGGCACTCCCACACTAGGCCAGGCCCTCTCTTGCTCCAAATGAGGTAGTCCACCTTGCTACAGGAATGTGTAGGAAGAAGCCCAGTGACTGGTTGACCCAGCAGTCAGGGTTCTCTTCCCCCAGCCCACACCCTATAATGGGCAGGGGGCCTTGTTGTTGTTGTTGTTGTGTCCCTTCAAGTCATTTCCAACTTACGGTGGCCCTAAGGTGACCCTATCATGGGGTTTTCTTGGCAAGATTTCTTCAGAGTGGATTTGCCATTGCCTTCCCCTGAAGCTGAGAGTGTGTGACTTGCCCAAGATCACCCAATGGGTTTCATGGCTGAGTGGGGAATTGAATCCTGGTCTCCAGAGTCTACACCCCACAAACAAAACCTTCCACCATCCATTCTTTAGGGAGTACTTTATAGGGGGTTGTGTACATCAGCTGCACACAGGTCCGTTTCAATGATCAATATCATTGGGTTTTGCCAGTTGCTGAGATCGTTGCAAAGAATGCAGGAACCCACTCTGGCCCAGAAATGTGCCCTCCTTATGCTCTTAAGTAGCAGTGGATACTATAAGAGCAGGGGTTGGAATCATGCAGCCCCTCCAGATGTGGTGGGACTGCAACTCCCAGCATCCCGCACCATTGACTGTGGAGGGCCACAGGATTCCCACCCCTGCTCTAGTGCATCGCTTAACAAAGAGGAGTTAAGTCATGATTGTTAGGAGATTCTGAGTATGCTCATTTGGCTTTGTAATTTTAAAACAGTGGGCTCCTCAGCAGTTATAGTTTAGAAAGAAGGGAGAAGCCATGTAGGACTAAAATTGTCCCATCCCTGTCATACTGTATATAGACGGCACTAAAATTAAAACCCTGCACCAAGGTAACCCAAATTCTGTACTAAAAATAAATATGCAGAGTGCTGTGGATTAAAGCGTTTAAAACAAAGCACTCTATTAAATGTACATATATTTAGTGTAATTGAGTCTGCTAATAAGGAGACTGACACATTGTCTCAACAACTGCAAATCCTGCCTAGCTCCACCTCCCCTTTTTAGACCGAAGAGTCTTCCAAATGAAGCATATAGGCTTTTGAGTTACACAGAATTCTTCCTTAGGCTACATGGAGATTTTCTCCCTTTCCAAAAGAGTAGTGAAGATGCTGTTGTTTATCACCTTCACTCTTAGAAACATTCTTTCCTTGTGGACATTTGTTTAATAATTCTTTGTCAGGGAGAGTTCAGTGTAACCCAGAAGTTTACATGCTGCATTTAGAGAAGTAGTTGATCTAATCATTAATTCTAATCATTAATTCAAATGCAAAGGTATTTCCCTGGCTGTGATTTTGTTTTGCTTGAGTTTCCTGATCTTAACATTTGTCAAATCATAAATAAAAACACTCATAAAATCCTCTTCCAACATACACACACAATTTTGTTATATGAAGGTTCTGTTAAGTACAGTCGGCCCTCTGTATCCACGGATCCTGCATCCAGCTTGAAAATATTCCCCCCAAAAATATTCCGCAAAGCAAACCTTGATTTTGCCATTTTATATAAGGGACATCATTTTACTACATCACTGAATATAATGGGACTTGATCATCCACAGATTTTGGTATCCACAGGGGGTAGTGGTGGTAGTCCCGGAACCAAACTCCAGCAGATGCCAAGGGCCCATTGTGCTGTTAATAAATAAAAACAAAAAATTAATGTAAATAATCACACCACTTGCATACCTGCATCCAAGCTTTACAGATTTTAAAGTCTCTGTCTATATATGTGCTTTCAAGTCACTTGTCGACTTATGGTGACCCCCTGAATTTCATAAGGTTTTTTTTAGGCAAGGAATACTTAGAGGTGGTTTTGCCAGTTCCTTCCTGTGAAATATAGCCTAAAGCATTAGTCTCCCATCCAAGTACTAACTGGGGCTGACCCTGCTTAGATTCCAAAATCAGACAGGATTTGGTGCCTTTAGGGTATTTAGAGGTTTCTAAAGTCTGTAGAACTAGATACATGCCGTAGGCTATATTATATAAGAGTTTAGGTGGACTTTGTGGAATGAAATGCCAGATCACTCTCATTCCCAATGCTAATTAAAGCAGAATAACCATACTAGCAATGACAAATGTGACATAATACCAGATCCCTCCCCCCCCCCCCCCCCCCCGTACTCAGGCTGTAAACACCCTGGTATTGAATATGTATTGAAAGTTGCTTGTTTTATCACATATTTATGCTGCACTTTCTCAAAAAATGCCAAGGATGGTATGTAGTCCTCTCTCCTTTCTCCATTTTAGCCCCATAACAGCCTTGTAAAACAGACTGAGAGCATGTAGAAGGATTGAGATCATCCAGAAAGTGTCATGGCTGAAGAGGATTTGAACCTAGGTTCCTTACACCCATCCAGTGTGACTCCACCACTGTCAGGTTGAGTGATCCCTTAGCTGGAATCCTGAGCAGTGACCCCTGGGAGCAACAGGGGTCTGTTCCCCTGTTAGTTAAGAAGCAGCTCACTGACGTTCCCATCCTCCCCTTGCACAATGGCGATCTCTGTGTGAGAGGAAGCACAAGAGGAGGCAATTGCTTCCCAGTTGACAGGGGAGCAGACCCCTATTGCTTACAGCAGCTACTGCTCAGTAAGTAGGTATTGGGAGGGAGGGTCGGCTGGGAGATGCGCCGTAGCTTAGTAACTAGGATGGTTACATAGCTAAGTAGGTGACACAGATTTTTGTCCACTATCTCCACAACATAGTAATAGAATTGACCCGAACTTGGACTATTTAGCTCTCCTCCTTCATTGTTGTGTGCCTTAAAATTGATTCCAATTTACGGCAACCCTGTCCTAGGGCTTTCTTGACAAGATTTATTCAGAAGAGGTTTTCCAGTGCCTTTCTCGGAGGCTGAGAGGGTGTGACATGCCACTTGGTCTCTATGGCTGAGCAGGGATTTGAACCCTGGTCTTCCAGAGTCCTAGTCCAACACTCGAACTGCTACAGCACACGTTGCTTTGCTTCCAGAATTAGAACAGGAGCAAGGATTTCTTGCTGCAATTCTCCCTTGCCTTGCCTAGCATGCATGTGCTCTCCACCACCCAGTGTGCTGAGCATTGGAGGCTCCCACTGGTTTGCAGAGCCAAACAACAAATTACAGGCGTCCTGAGACATTTCAACAGCTTCAGTGCAAAACATCCTAATCCCTGAATCCTAAACATGTCCAAGAGCTCCCTTGGAGGCTGTTGGAGAGATCAGTATGTTCTTTAGTGGTGTAAGAAAATTTTGGACAAAGTCTTCTGAGTGAGAGCGTGTGTGTGTGTGTGTGTACACGTACGTGCTGTTGTGTAGCATGGAACGGCTTTCTTGCTGCCACATGTGTAGCCTCACCCCAGGGTTGTGCAATAGCTGCTTTAGAAAGCCTTTCTGCACTCTTGAGAAAGCACTCTGCAGGCCAAGGGCTCACACAGACAAAAGCAAAGGGGGAGTGGGCTGAAGGCATGAGGGGAGGGTGGCAAGGACAGTTGTGAAATCTGAGTGACAGGAGGCCGATTGGCAACAGAGTACAACTCAGTCTGTTCAAAAAGTGCTTGCCTCTTAGGTTCGCCTCTTGCTTCCGCCTAACATCTCTGCTTGCCTCTGTTCCAACAGCTGTTTGAGCCCCAGAAAACAGGAGAGAGAAGGCTTGATTTCCATGCAGGGTAATTTTTGCTTCTGTGCAGAGAAGCAAGCAATCTCTTGTTTTTGATCAGTTGACAGCCTTGCTTTCTCCTGTTCAGTTAAACACCTGAAAAAAAAATCAGTAGCAAGATAGATTTTTGCAGCCTTGTATCTTCACAATGCTCCAATGATAACAAGTTTCTCTTCTTTATTTTCTGTGTGGTCAGGCTGCTTTTAAAGGAACACAACCTGAACACAGTTCAAAATTATTATTGTTTTTTTAAAAAAGCAACAATCCAATTTATTTGGTGTTACCTATGTGTGTTTCACCAAAGCTATGCTGCGTTGTATGCTTCTGATTTTGTCTGCTGACATAGGCTACAATGGGGAATTAAATGGAATAAAAGCATATTCTAATAACAGAGGACTTCTTGTTTTCAGTCTCATGCAGAATGGAATGATTACATATGTCCAAATGTGAGAGAGTCCAATTCTTTGAAGTTCCTTTTCAAATACATGGCAACCAATAGAAGGGTCTATGTCACGTACCTGTGTTAGCTCTGGTCATTTTTGGAAAGTGGGTTGGAGCCAGTGACGGAAGAGGATGTACACTAATGCTATTGGGCACTGACATATGAAACATTATCCATGTATGGTAAGGGTTGAATTCATGAGGCCCTCCAGATGTGGTTAGACTGGAGCTTCCAGAATCCCACTCCATTGGTTATGCCAGCTAGGAGTACTGGGAATTGTGATCCAACAACATCTGGAGAGCTACAGGACTCTCACCCTTGATATATATCACAACTATTGCTTAACCATGACCTTAAGGGTTGAAGCCTGGGTGCGTGCCCATTTTCATCTTTTTAGAAAGATAAACAATCTTGTGACACCTTAAATTTATTATAGTATCAACTTTCATGGAGGATAGCCCTCTTTATGGAAGTGAATGAAATGTAACCGTGAGTCCATAAATGTCTCTAATCTCACATATACACATAGTAGGGAGGTGGTTTTGGAGGTAGTAATGTAGTGTGAGCTTCCATATAGAAAGTACTGATCATGACAATTAATGCTGGACATTACCAAGATGAAAACCACTTGGCCCTTAGCTAAGCCAATAAACATGTGTGGTGTGATGAGAAACCATAATCTCTGGTGACAGGCTAGAACTTCCTGATGAATTGGAACTCAGTTGTTTCTTGCATTTGGAAGTTCCTTAGCTTCTTGGTGACTAATAAATGTGTTTGTCTTCAGCATGCCACAAGACTCTTTGTTGTTTTTGCTGCAAGAGACTAACATGGCTGCCTCTGTGAGGAAATGACTACTTGCTAAGTGGGACTGTTGAAGGAGCAATCCCTTGGAGCTATTTTTTCTTGGAGTTCCATTCTGGAGCAGCATTAATACCTGCTACGACATATAGCCCATTGCACCTACCTGTACAGCAAGGGATGTAGCTCTCTAGATGTTGCTGAACAGCAACTCCCAATAGCTCTGACCAGCATAGCCAGTATAGTGGAATATTGGGGCTTGCAGTTCAACAACATGTGGAAGCAGGGTGATTGCTGAATCCTATGTCAGTTTAATGCCTGAATGAAAATGGGAATGGATTCAACATCCCACTGACATGAGAATCACCGGTCACCACTGTCTAGAAGACAGTGCAGGACCCTGTCTGTCCTATATAATTAGGGCTGTAGTCCTAACAGAGGGCCTAAGCAGACTGCCAGAAATAGTGCACATTAAATTGAGGCACTGCTCTGGCTCAGTGCTAGGGAATCATGGGAACTGTAATTTATTGTGGCACCAGAGCTCTCTGACAGAGAAGGCTCAATGTCCCAGAAAAAAATACAATTCCCATGACTCCCTAGCACTGAGCCAGGGCAGTGCCTCAATTTAATGTGCACTATTTCTGGCAGTCTGCTTAGGCCTAAAGGTCTCCTGATTCATCATATTTGTATCTCCATCAACCTTCAACAACTTAGATGGATGTGTATAGGGGTATCCTATAGTGATCCTCCCAACCCTGCTCAGTAGATTAGGGCAAAAGTTAATAAGTGTGTATGAGATGGTGCCTTTTTCATGGTCCTCTTCCTTTCAAAGCCTGTCTACCATAGACTTGTTTAACTTCTGAATGCCAGGCTGTCCCTGGAGCTCTCCATCCTCTGCCAAATATGAAATCTCTAATGTGGTATCTTGGCATATATATATATATATATATATATATATATACATAGGTTGAGTCTGCATTATCCTGAATTCCAAAATCCAAGACACTCCAAAAACCAAAACTTTTTTCATGAGTGGCTGAGACACTTTTGCTTTCTGATGGCTTGATGTACATAGACTTTGTTTCATGCACAAAATTATTTTAAAATATTGTATAAAATTACCTTCAGGCTATATGTAGAAGGTGCATACGAAACATGAATGAATTTCATGTTTAGACTTGGGTCCCATCTGCAAGATATCTCATTATGTACATACATGCAAATACAGGTCTTCCAAAATCCGAAATATAGAACACTTCTGGTCCCAAGCATTTTGGATAAGGAAGACTCACCTTTGTGTTCCTTTTAATTTGTGGTCCCATCTTTTTTGCCACCTTTTTCCTCGACAGAGTCATCATGCCTTTCGCAAACAAAAACTCAACAGGGTGACTGAATCTGAAGCGACACTTGTTAGATTTCTGTCTATTGTGCTTCTCGTTCAAGTGCTTCTTTCAAGGGAAAACAGCAGCCCTAGCATGTTGCATGGAAAAAGCCTTTGCTTGTGCAGAATAGTCTGGGGCGGGTGTGAGGAAGGGAAAGGGGAGGAGGAAGATGAATTATGGTGGCTCAGTTCCAGCCTTGAGAGCAGAGGAACAGAACATTCTTGCTTGGAAAGCAGAGACACTGTCATGTAATAATGTTACATCATTAAGCTGTTGTGTGGGAAGCCCTGCAGGGAGGGAGCAGAGAGGAGGGGATTACATTTTGGAAAGATGCAAGTCATAGGGCTAAAGGAAGGAACTTGCCGAGCAAGCAAGCTCATCCAGCCCTGGAGGAAGACAGGGGAGCAGGCTTGCTATTAACTGGCATGAGGTTGCCCTGCACAGCAATTCCAGTCACAATTGAGCGATACTTTTATTTGATCAATAAATATTGCTCTTTTGTGGATTTTGTATTTTGTTCTGTTTTGCTCCATGGCTGACACTGCTACATCAGATATATTTTCTAGATATGGTTGGAAACCCTGCCAAGAACAGAGGGCAAAAGAATCATGTAGCACTTTTGAGACTAACTGGGGAAAATAAGGCATCGGAGGAAGTAGACCAAGTCTATAAAAGTTTATGCCATAATGTCTTTTGCTCAGTTTGACTCAAAGGTGCTACAAGATCCCTTTGCACATTAGGAAAAATAAGTTTGTAGTATAAGCTCGGTCTACTTCATCTGATGCAAGTAGAGGACAGAAGAGGAAAAAACACCATCTTCATCACTTCACAGTGTGGTGTAGTGGTTTGAGGGTTGGACTATGACTCTGGAGACCAGGGTTCGAATCCTGGTTCGGCCATAAGCACCCACTGGGTGACCTTGGGCAAGTCACATGCTCTCAACCTCAGAACATGGGAATGGCAAACCCCTTCTGAAGAAACTTGCTAAGCAAATCCTATGATAGGATTGCCATAAATAAAAAAATGACTTGGAGGCACACACCACCATCACTACTACTTCACATCTCTTGGTTTATGGAGTTGGGGGGAACTTAATCTGCTTAGTTTCTGTGTGTTGGGCTGCCCTTGAAGGCTGTGGTGGGGGAGAAGGGGTGCAAATGAAGTTATCAAACCTGAATGCATCCATCTGAGCCCACTTCTCTGGGCACATTTGTGGAACTTGGGTGGCTGCCTGCTGTTTACATTTCCCCATCCCTTTCTACACCCAGGTGTCTGTGTTGATGTACCTCAGAACTTGAGAAAGTAACTGTTTTGGACAAGAACTTGCACATCCTTCAAGTCATTGCAGCCATTGGAAATGCTGTCTGGGGTGATCTGAGAGGTCTAGTCCAAAAAAGTAACACATACTCCTCTTTCAGCTGTACTCCTCTAGTGAAATGGACCCTAAGCTATGAAAACACATGCCATAATAAATCTGTTATTCTTTGAGGTGGTGCAAGCCTCTTTCTTGTTTTAATTTGTTGGGTTTTTTTTCTGTTACAGACTACATGGCTACTCCTCTGGAAGTTATATTCATTTATAACAAGGATGGCCTTCAATTTCTTAGTTCAATAAAAGAAGCTACGGCTGCTCAAAGGAAGGTCACTGTCCAGGGCTTTGACTAAGGTTGAAAGGTGACCTGGAAACATTACTTTGGGGACTACAAAACCCAGAACCCCCCAGCTAGTATACTCAGTGGCCATGCCGATTGGTGAATTCTGGGGTTTGTAATGCAAAAATACCCTTTTCCAAGTTCTGCTCCAGGAGTCTAGGAAAGAAAATAGACATCTTTGGGGGGTTGCAGACTGCCAGAAATAGTGTGAATTCAGTCCACTTTTAGGGTTAGGGTTAGTGCTAGGGAATCATGGGAACTGTTATTTTTCTGAGACATTGAGCCTTCTCTGTCAGACAACTCTGATGCCACAATAAAATACAGTTCCCATGGTTCCCTAACTCTAACCCTAACCCTAAAAGTGGACTGAATTCACACTATTTCTGGCAGTCTGCAACCCCCCATAGTTTAGCTTGCTTCTATGCCTTTTAAAAATAAATAAATAAATAAATAGGATCAGTATGCGGAGATCAGCCAGCACTTGATATGTTCCATGGTGACTGTTGCCTGTTGCTGCAGATCAAGCTGAGGTTGAAGGAGCAGCTAATGCCGCAGGTTCAAAAAATGGCAACCCTTAATCTGCTGACATGGCCTAAGAGGCCATCTCAGAAAGCCTCTTAGGGCCTTCCTGACTTCCCAGAGATTACACCCAGCACAGCAGCTATGTAGATCAGTGGGAGTTTAGATCCACTCTTCTAAATTTGACAACCTGACCTCTTAATTCTGGGGGTGTCACCCATAGCTTCCCTGAATTCTAATGCAAAAATGGGAGACTAATTCTAAATAGGATGCAGATTGTCTCCTTGTTGTGTCATTTTGGGTGTGTAGGCTTATTGCTTCCATTGATCAGTGCACCCATCCATTTTCTTTTACTTATGGGAGAGACAGAATCAGGAGTCTTTGGTCCATTCTACATGATCTGCTGCTTGATTTACAGAATTTTATTTGGCACGTGTATCCATGCATACCCCACTTTTCTCTATGCTAAAGAACCCCAGAATATTCTTTGTTAAGAGAGAGGTTGTCCTGCCTGCTACCATCAGAGGTGCTCAATCCCAAACTGAAGAACCGGTCTTTTAACCCATAAGCCATTTGCCTCTATTCTGGGGTTTAGACAGATAGAAGATGGCTGTGGCTAATTATCTGAAACATTGTGGATGCTTTTTGGACTTTGATCTATGGCCTGGTTTAAATGGTCCAGAATGTATTTCATCTCTAAACTTCACTGGAAAATTCTGAAGTACAGGAAACCCTAAGCCCAAGGGCTCTAGGTGTGTGTGTGTGTGTGTGTGTGTGTGTGTGTGTGTGTATGTTTTCAGTCCTTGGATATGACCTCCTTTGGAGGCTGTAAGTCCTACTGCCCCAGGGTGGTGACGCAGACTGGGAAGTAGGTCATGTTGCTCTTCATGCCCAAGCTTGCAGCATCCTGGTTGCAAACACACCCATCCTATCCCGCTGGAAACTCCACGTGCTCCCTGAGACACGAGGCCAGGCCCCGCAGGCAGATCAGGGTGTGGGATTTGGGTTGTTTAGCTGGAAAATTATTTCCTTCCTTGACCCGGAACGTAAGAAAATGTGTGGGGCAAGGAAGGGACTGGGTGAAAGATGCTCTCCTTTCCAAATCAATGGCTCAGGGAGAACTATACTGAAGAGAGCAGAGCCAGGAACTCAGCAGAAACACAGAAGGAGAGCAGTGGCAAATGTAAAAATTAAAGAAAACGTTACAAGCAGAATGTGAAGAGCCAGGTTCCAAACCTCACTAACCAAGCAAATACATCCTATTTCTTTTGCAAGTACTGACTTTCATAAAATCATAGAATTGGAAGAGACCACAAGGGCCATCCAGTCCAACACCCTGCCATGAAGATGCCTCTTTTCTGATGCTAAATATATGCGTGTGTTTGTGGTGGTGACTGTGACACGGGTTTTTCATATTTGCAGTCAACACAATTGGTGGGATATCCCTCAGGACAGTTGACAATTGTCCCTGAAAGCCTAAGCTCTTTAAGTGCAACAGTGGGAAATTCTTAATTAATTAATTAATTAAATTTATATTCCATCTCTCCTGGTATGGGACCTGAGGCAGTTCACAACAAGGCTAAAATAAAATAAAACTAAAAAAATAATAATATCTAAACACAATTAAACAAGTTAATTTTGAGTATAGTTCAGTATATAATTTTAGCTATATTGTTTGAACATTGTAAGAATGTAAGCTACTTTGGGTCTCACATAGGAGAAAAGCAGGATATAAATTGTGTGTGTGTGTCTGTATATAGTTGTATGCCTTCAAATGTAGTTAAAATTTCTTCCTGCTGTGAATTACAGGATCCTTGTTCTGGGCATGCATCAGTCCATGCTGCCCTTTTATTCTCTAGAGAGCCATTTCCTGATGGCTCTGTTTACTGCATCTAAGTTGGAGGTTGTTGAATTGAGATGACAAGCCTTGATGGCTGATTACGTAACTCCATTTCATGTCTGATAATGCAGTGGTTTTATGACTTTGGATTGTGTTGCATTCTTCATGGAAAAACTTTTCTGTTTTGGAGTTGGGAGATGTTGTTGTTGTTGTTGTTATTATTATTATTATTATTATTCCCCTTTCCCCCAAAATTGGGACTCAGAGTGGCTTACAATTTTAAAAAGAGTGCAATTAAAACCAGACAAAAGAGAGCATTAAATTATTAACAGTATTAAAACAGATCACTAGTAAAAAATAAAATAAAATACAGGTTAAGAAAGATTAAAGTACCATACCAATTTTAAAATCAATGTTTTGGACCTGAGTTTCTTTCCATGAAACATGGGCTACCTTGTTAACATTTTCCCTCCATGAATGCATTCTGCTATGTTAGTCCATAAGAGAAATAAAAGAGGGTGTTGTTGTTGTTGTTTACAAAAATACAATATGTGTACACTTTCTCTACACTTCCCAAGTGATGGTGTGCTGATGACTTCTACCTTTGAAATTATTTGATAAGGAAAGCTTGCATGACAGGCTACCCAAAGTGACAACCAAATGAGAAAGTCTCATCTATGGGGTCTGGTGGAATGCTCTGCCCCCTCTTTCAGTTGTGCTTTGTGGGCAAATGGACTACCAATATCCTGGCCACCAAGAAAACAGTCTGGTTTGTTTGCAGCCTCCTTCTCTGACAGTTCTATATAATGCCTTCCCCGCTGCTATTGTTTCTTTGTGCAGAAACAGTTTATAGGCCAGTAGGTTGCTGGCGGCATGCCCGCCCTCTCATTCTTTCTCTCTCTCTCTTTTTTTTTTCTAGAGCTGTTGTGCAATCTGTAATCATCAGACCTGTTTTGACTGCCTGGCTTGATAAATATTCAGTGTTTACTGACCTATATTCGTGCTGCTTGCGCCCAATGGATGCGCGTAGATTACATGCAAAGGGAAAGGAAAGGGGGGTGCGTAACACCATCGGGGAGAGCGTGCTACTTTGTACACATGGCCCTGCTTTCTCGGGCGAGGAGAGCTTCAGCATTCCTATGTATGTGTCACAGTGGCAAAGAAGGAGGGGTTGGCTTGGCTTTCCTTATGCAAGCTTCCTTGCTCAGTGGCCTTATTCCTCAGTAGTCAAAAACGGGGCCAGGAGACTTGCCAGCCTTTGGATCTGTGGATTTCAAGGTTAAAGTTTCCCTTCTGGCTTTGTGCATCACCACGCTAATACCGCCACCATCTCTGCCTCCACTCGGCAAAGCCCTCCAGCCAGAGGGAGACTGTGTGAGAGAGAAAGAAAGGGGATTAATTGTCTGTGGGAGAGAAGAAGGAGCCATCATGGTTTGAAAAGTATGTGTGTGTGCTGCTTGTGTTTCTTTGTATGCATTTGGGAGTGAAATAGACGTGAATTTGGAGCTTGGGAGAAGTGGAACATCCTTCTCTGTGTGGACATTCTGGATGGGAAAGGAACAGTAAAACACACGCTTGAATGTGTAAGGGGAGACGGAGGGTTGGGCCCTAATTTTGTGAGAGAAAAAGCAGTGTGGTTTTGAATGTGTGTGGTATAGTATATTGAGTTTGGTAAGGTGTGTTCTAGGGCCAACTTTGTGCCCAACAAAACTTCCTATGCAGCTCCTCTTTGTTTGCTTTTTGGGTCCCCCATGTATATGTATAACGTCTCCCTTATATATTCAGGAGAGATCATAACATGGAGTATTGTGTGTCTGTACAACATAAAACTGGGTTGTGTTAATATGTTTTGAATATGATGTGTTCAGGATGTGTTAACAACAGGAGATGTTCTTATGTAGCCCTTCTTTTGTTGGGTGAGGGGTGGCTACCTCACTCACTGTATGCAACCAAGCATCTCTTTGGAAGGGAGCTGGAATGTGGGGTGTGGTCCATGTATGCCATGGGCTGTGGCAATGCTGTCTGAACCTGCTGGATTATGTAAACGGAGCCTGAGGTGTGTGACTGCACTGGGCAGAGAAGTAACACCCTTTTCTTGTGTCCTTCCTCCTCAGGCGTTTCTGGTGCCTTCTGGGCCTGACACAGTGGTTGCCACTCACTCACTTCTTTCACTTCCCACTGCACCTGCCACCTGGTAACACCTCACCTGCTGGTGTCTGCAAGATTTCACCTACAAAACTGCAGAGGTTCCTGGAAACTGAAGACTTCTGGAGCAGGGACTAGCAGACTCTTCAATTGCTGGAGCCTCAGACTGAAGGAATCAGAAGAAAATACACCTCCTGTGGGCGTCCTAGAAGATGCTCTCCTTGCACTGGACAATACCTTTCACAGTGGTGGGAGCTCAGAGTCCATTTGACTGCTGCAACTGGAGGACAGTTCAAGGCTGTACTGGAAGTATTTCCCGGAGCAATACAGTTTGATAACAGCTTTGAGTGCACAGCTGGAAAGAAACTTGTGTTCCAGCAGAGGCAGCAACCAGAGGTTAAACTTTCCAGAGGCAGGTGAACAACTCTCTATCTGACTGTTGGTGTTGAAAGGATATCATTCCTGTGCCCTCTGTCACCACCCAGCAACAACGATGGAGAATCTCAGCTCACCTACATTGTGTGTGTCAGGGAATTTCCCTGGATTCCATCACGACGGCATGATCCAGCGAGCCCGGACGCTGAAGAGCAAGCCCAATGCCAACTGCAGGCGAAAACGGGAGTTCATCTCTGATGAGAAGAAGGATGCGAGTTACTGGGAGAAGCGCCGGAAGAACAATGAAGCTGCTAAGCGCTCCCGAGAGAAGCGGCGGTTTAATGACCTGGTGCTGGAGAACCGGGTGCTGGCGCTCAATGAGGAAAACGTCCGGCTCAAAACAGAGCTGTTGCAACTCAAGCTCCGCTTTGGGCTGATCAGCACAGCAGCCTTCATGGAGAAGAGCCAGCAGCTGAGCACAGCCAGTGCCAATGCCACAGCACACTTATATGGGGGCAGTGAGAGCAGCGCCTACTCCAGTGCTCTCTCCCGGGCCCACCACTCAGAAGACTCTTCAGAAACGGAGCAGTCAAGCCGGGACAGTGTCAGTGTGTCAGTAGCCAAGTATTCACCCCGGGGCTCCCTCTCTGACATGTCAGATGGCTCATCCCGGGATAGCCCAGTACCTCAGACGCTTGGCGAGGCCCAGGCTATCAGCCGAGCCTATGGGGACGCTCCTTTATCGCACCACCACTTGGAGGCCAAGGGACCAGTTCCTCGGGGTGTCATTCTCTTCAGTGCCAACGGCTTCACTGCTGTTGCACCGCCCCGGCCCTTGTTTCCGGAGCAGGAGGAACAAGCAGACAGCTGTATTGTTGAACCACCCCGAAGCCCTTGCTTAGAGCCTGAGGCCCATTTCCAACAAGAAGAGCTACCAGGCCACCCTGCGTACTGCTCAAAGTCCCAGAGCTATGAAACACCCACTGATTATGCGGAAGGGGAGCTTGCCCCAACAGAGCACATGAGGAAAGCTCAGGAGCCCCGGTCCCCCTTTGAAGGCTACACCAGTGAAGAGAGTGGTGAGGAGCCCAGCTGGGGGTGTTCACCTGCTTCTTTCCCAGTGCCCCTGGAGGCCCATCCAGATGTGAAGACGGCAGCTTTGCCTCACAAGCTTCGCCTCAAATGCAGGGCCCATAGTAGCGGTGTTCAAGAACCATGCCCACCTCCAAGCACGACTCCAACTGGTTGCTGCCAGGAGGCCCCCACAATGCCTGAGTGGGACAGCGATCGGCATGAGGAGATGTCTGCTCTGGTGCGGCAAGCATTGCTTCTCAATGAGCAGCCTCCAGCCTTGGGCGGCACTCTGGAAAGACTTCTGTGCCGTACCTCTGGGCTCCGCTTGGACAATTCGTTACCAAAGGACAGTGTCAGCAGGTGGGAGGATGGCTGTCATGACGATGGCCCCAGGCCTACCTGAAGGAGACTGAGGGGTGGGAAAGGATTTGAGTTTTTCTGTTTTGTTTCTTAAAATTGACCTGAGGTTTTGTATAAGAAAGAAATTCTCCATGCCTAGTTGAGGCTCAGATTTGGGGAGAGGAGAGGGCCTTGTTCTCTCTAGATGCCAGCACTGTTGGAATAGAAAAGAATAGGGGATCACAAGGTGTGAAGGGACCATCAGTTGATTGGACCTGAAAGGGATCTCAGAAAAAGACTGACAGTAGAACTACTGAGATCTAGAAGGTGGCGGGATCCCTAGGCTTTGGGATTCAGTATTGTAGATGGGATATGTCTCATGGAACTCAGCTGGATGTTCAGTCAGTCACTGCAAGGTATTGTTACATGGAAGCCAATTTGGGGATCATGATCAACAAGGAACACTGAAAAGTTGGCATCTGCTCCAACCCATGTTGGTGCTAAGGATCTTGAATACCCCCAAGTGGGATAACTGGTGGATTGGCAATGGACTACATTGGTGGGTTTTTTTTTTTTTTTGGTCAGGAATTGCCTGCTTTGGCAGAGATCTTTTGTGTTTTTGAATACTAAAATAAATGTACAAAAATATTTAAAAGTGCTTTGAAGTTGCAGAGTATTGCATTGGGTGTGGTGAAAATTGGTAGAAAGAGTTACAGGGGTGGTACTGCCTCTTGCCTTTCCAGGGCAAACTGAAGCAGTAGGGGAAGGGCTTCTTGTACATTTCAATGTTTTTAAAATAAGTTTGCATCATGCAAGGTACTACAAAGTGGCTTAAATAGAATAACAAAGTAATAAAATACTGATATTTGAAATGTCAGTCCTAGAAGATTACATATGAAAACAGTACCAGGCTAAGGACAAAATTATCCAGAGCCTGACTGAATAAGAAAGTATTGACCTGGCTTTGAAATATCCAGGGAGAAGCTGGCAATTTGTGTACAGTAACAAATAATTGTGGTGTGTGTGTGTGTGTGTGTGTGTGTGTGTGTATGTGTATGTGCCACTACCACAAAGGCCCTTCCACTTGAAGTTTTAACTTCACGACAGCAAGAACATTACCTCACATGAATAGTTTAGTGCTCAAGCAAATTCACAAGAGTAGTATCCTAATCCCAATCCTTGCAGGGCTTTAGAGGTCAACATTTAATACAATAATAAACTGGTCACCAGTGCAGTTTTCCCAATACCTGGTTCCACATGGTCCATGAATCTAGCACCAGTTGCTGGTAGCATGGTTTCAGTTGAGTCCAGGAAACAAAACCTCCTTTGACCTCTCAGGAAGCCTTGGAAGAACAGAATGTGTGTGTTTATGTGCCTTCAAATTGCCTGTCAGCTTATGGCAGCCCCATTAATTTTATAGGGTTTTTTTGGGCAAGGAATACTCAGAAAGGTTTTGCCATGTCCTTCCTCTGAAATATAGTGTATACCAACTGGTATTTATTGGCAATCTCCCACCCAAATACTAACCAGGGCTGCCCCTGCTTAGTTTCCAAGATCAGACAGGATCTGATACCTTTAGGTTATTTGGCTCTAGGAACAAAATAGTACTTGCATTTCATCCTGCTGGTGAGTGTAAGACAGAGATTCTGAGTATAAGAGGGGAGGTATTGAGATTAGACTGGTATATTTGTGGGATTGGTATGATTGTGTAAAATGAGTCACAGGCAGAATCCTACCTCCTAGAGTCTCCTTCCAACTTCTCTGAAGATGCCAGCCACAGATGCTGGTGAAACGTCAGAAAGAAACTCTTCTAGAACATGACCACACAGCCCAAAAAACCCACAAAAAAATCCTCCTTCCAACTATTTCAAGCTGACCCAGACCCAACAGGGTTGATATTGTTGTTTTGATTTTGGTTAAGAAAATAATATCAGGAAAACGGATTCTGATGGTGGAACAATGTGGGAATGGAAAGGATTCATTGCTCCTTATTCTTTAATTATTTTGAGGAAATAGTATCCTCAACAGAGTACCAAGCCCTGAAGTGGCAGACCCAAACCCAGGAAAAGCCCAGCTGAATCAGTCAGAATTGGTTTCATTCAATATTTTGTCCCCAGCAACGACCAGCCACATTCTTTTGGCACAAAAAGCAGCAGCTCCCTGCCCTCTTTTTTTGTCTTCCCAAAGCATCTAATATTTGGGGATACACTGCCTTTGAATGTGGATGTCCCAATTTGCCATCATACAGTTAGCCCTTCCTATCTATGCACCAGTTCAAGAATCCCCAGCTTAAAATATTTTTAAAAGATATAAATTCCAAAATGCATACCTTGATTTTGCCATTTTCTATAAGGGACACCATTTTACTACCCTATTGCATATAATGGGACGTGAACATCCATGGATTTTGGCATCCAAGGGGGATCCTGGAGCCCAACCCCAGCAGATTCCCAATAGCCTACTGTAGTTAAAACAATGGATTTCTACAATCTTCTCTTGTGTGTGAATGTAAAGCAGTGTGAAACATCTTATATTATGCAAATATTGGAGTGTGAGGAAATGATCAAATGTGTCAGATTTTCTGTGGCCTTCAGAGACCGGATTCCTGGAATAGTGAAAGGGCAGCTGTCAACATCTGGGAGCTGACCTCCACCGAACGTGTATGATTTTTATGTGGCTGTGCATATATGTGACCATTAGGCTGTCTCTCTCGCACTCCCTCTTCTTAAGCCCTAACCTATCCATTGCCTTTGGCACACCTTTGAAAACTAACAGCTCTTTACCCAGAACTGTGCTTCCTCATTCTGCTCCATCTCTAGGTCAGGGTAGGATTATCCATGATTAACAAGGGAAAGAAGAAAGTGCCATCAAAAGTAGGTCATTCCTCCCTCCCTACACATACACATACACACACACTCCCTCCCTAAACACACACACACACACACACACAGAACGCTTGAGGGTGGCTGGGAGCCAGTGCTGTACCATGAAAAGCATCCTCATCCAAAGGCCTAGCCTGCGTTGCTATGGCAGCCAGAGCCTGGGCTCCAAAGAGAAAGCAGAGAGAATGGGGTAGCCAGAATGGCAGTGAGGAGGGGATGCTGCTTGGGGGAAAGCCATGTGCTTTCGATATTGACGGCTCGATAGACAAGCCAGCTGGTTCTTCTGTGGCACCAGTTCCAAGGGCATCGCAGGGGTACCGTTTGCTTTTTTGAGCTTCAAAGCAAAGGATAACGTAGAATAGATGTGTGTGTGTGTGTGTGTGTGTGTGTATGTGCCAGTGTGTTTCATGCCCCTCTTATCAGCAGCCTGTTCAGGCGGGCATTTGAGTAGGTGGCAGCTTTCCCCGCACAGGGATGAAATGGCATGGAAAAGTTTTGCCTACTTAATATCTGGATGTCAGACTGTTGTCGAAAACAAAAAGAAGACAGAGGAGTGCAGCGAGTGAGACAACATCCTTGGCAACTCTTTTGGGGGGAAACAGGATACAAATTAGAGCTGGGATTTAGTAGGGTTAAAGCAAAGTGAACTCCCTAACCTTCTATTACCGAGCCTTTGAATGTCTGAATGGTGACCCTGTTCATGACACATCAATGGTTAACGGTAGCATCCCTCGGCAACTTCCACCTTATGCCCAAAGTTGTCTTGGAAACAGCTGCTTGTTTCATTTCCATTCACCTTCCCTTCTTTATAATAATGCAGGCAAGAGTATTTGAGGTTTTCTTAAGCTCCCAACTGATGGCAATGAACAAGTCAGTGTAGCTACACCACAGAAAGGTTATAGATTTGCTTCCTTTCTTCGATTCTTTATCCACAGATTCAAGCACCCATGGCTTGGAGATATTTTTTAAAAATATATAAATTCCAAAATGCAAACTTTGATTTTCCTATTTTATATGAGGGACACCATTTTACTACCCTATTGCATATAATGGGATTTGAGCATCCACGGATTTCGGTATCCACGGGGAGTCCTGGAACCAAACCTCAGAAGATACCAAGGTCCCAGTGTATTTTGTATGTTTTCATAGTGTCAATTCAATTTCTTCATTTCAGGTTAATTGTCTAGTACTGGGATGTGAGTGGGAAGCGATGAGGTGAAAAACAAAATGGAAGAAAGACTGCCACTCAGTGGTGGAGCAACTGCTTGGCATATGGAAAGGTCCGGGTACAATTCTCAGCAGTCTCCAGTTAGTGGGAGATAGCAGATTGTTGGAAAGGTTTTGGGCTAAGCACCTAAAGTGATGCTGGGTTGGACTGCATATCCCATTGTCCCCACTCAGTAGGACCATTGTTGGCCCATGGGAAAGGTGTCAGATTGGGCAGCTGACATACACACTGCTGGGCCAGCCAAACAGTCTCGCCTGTTATAGGGCAGCTCTCTATGTTCCCCCGGAGGCCACTGACTTCTAGAGAAGGACAATGTCTGATTTATCTCCCCCGCTCCTCTTTTGGACTTTGTTCAAAATCATCATGTTTTGAAATATCATTGTGTCATTTCAGCTATCATCAGTCTTTGTGAGGTAAGCTGAGCAAAAGTCTTTCAGAAGCACCGGTTTTTGTGCTCCTATTTTGTTATGCAATGTTTAAACTGGAACGAAGGGCACTATGGCCGTGGGGGTGGAGGACAGGCATAGCTGTAATTGCCCCCACATTACCTTCTCCCAGTTTTTAAATGACTGTGTCCCCTCTATTCTTCCTGGCTGACTGGGTGGACTGGTTTGCATTGGCCACCTCCTACATGTAGTTTATGTGCAAAAAATTACATTGCCTTTCCACTGTGTGGTTCTCAAGGTGCCATACAATCCAAAACGAAACAATTCTGAATAAAATCCACATGAATTAAGACAACATGAACTCTCCCACCCTACTCACAGGTATCTGCCTAGTTTTGTTTGATGACATGGTGATGGTCAGTGGTTTAGGTGATTGGCTAACAACCTCCATGCTGAAGCCTCTGTATACCTTTGAACACCAACAGAAGAGAATGTTAATTGTTTTTTGCCTTGTTTGAGAGGCAACTGATTGGAAATGCAAAACTACATTAGATGGACTCACAGTCTCTTCTTAGGACTTCCATCTCTTCTCTTCCATCTCCATCTCTTCTTAGAGCAGGGATGGGAAAAATGCAACCTCCTTTAGTTGCTGTTGGTCAACAACTCCCATCATCCCTCACTATTGGCTATAATGGCTAGGGCTTTTGGAAACTCAAGTCCAGTAGCATCCAGAGTCCTACGCATTCCCTGCCCTGTCTTAAGAGACTACCAATGTAGTCTCTAAATTGTGTTCTACATTAAAAAAAATTACATAAGCATGATTTAGTTTAAGCATATTTGAGCCTTACTCTTATCATGCCAACCTGAGGTGTTAGTGGAGTGGGAAAAGCTTAAATTTGGCAAAACACTAATATAAACATTTGGCAAAATGCTAGTATAAAAATCTGGAACTAGGCTTCCTTTGTGATATTTGTAATGAAAATGGAGATTCCTCCAACATGAGGGAAAGACTCAAGCATCTGTGTTATTACATAGTAGATAATGAAACCCAGAAACATTCAGAAGCAGAATGATTAGTTTGGAAAGGAGATCCAGAACAGTCCTTGCCCATGCAATGAAGACTATGGAGTATTGCAAATGTTATTTTTAGTAGGCTATTTATTTTGGTTCCAGTGCTCCCAAGGAGCTCCCTGCTCCTTTGGAGCTCATGCTGGTAAATTGGGTTATGAGATGGCAGCTACCGTCTGAACTATGAAAAGATGATTGACCCAGTAACTGGATGAAGTCATCACCACTGGCTGCAAGGATCCAGGTGACTGCCTGGTCACCTTTCATTCTCTGAAGCCACTGCCTTCCAAGCATTGCTGAGTCACTTGAGAATTTGATCTCCTGTGAGTATTTAGTGGGTGTCTCCCAAGACAAAGTTGCACCTTTATCATAATGAGTGGGCCTCATCCTAATAGGCACCCTTGTGGAAATGTTGTTGTTAATTAATTGAATCATTCTGCTCAGGAATTCTGGTTTTGCGAATTCTAGGACTAACCCTGGGTAGAGATCAAGGCTTGACAGACTAGAGGTCAGGCAGAAGAGTGTCCAGGTGACTGAATAAAACTGGCAATTCAGGGACTGGTGCACAGAGTCCCCATCACATCAAGTTTAAGAGTACCAGTTTCAGATTTCAAAATGAGAGATGTGGTCTTTTGCTGGTTTAACTTCATTTTTAAGTGAAATATTGGTTTCTAAGCAGTCTATGTACATCTCATTCTGCCCTTAGCTTCCATATTAATCATGCTGGAATAGGTACCACCATATGTGCCATCATCTCCCAACTGTGAGAACAGATTCTCCGGCTGGCATCCAGTTAGTAACATATGCAAACATAACTTATGCTCTGCATGTGGAATGATTTTTTGGGGAGAATGCTCAATGGTCTTATCTAGTTGACAGTGGCCTAAACAGAGTTGTGCTTGTGGGACCATTGTACATACAGTAGTGTACATACAGTACACAAACTGTTGTGTGAATGCCCATTGCCTTTGTGCACTGCAATTGCATAATGGTTTGTCAACAATGTGTGTTGATCATTGATCCACATGGGTTATGCTAATTGGTATTAAACATAGTGATTGTGTGCTGTAAGTCTGCTGGGGTCATTTAAGATATGCTTAAGTGATGTAGGATCTCGACATCACTTCAATAATGTGCAGTAAATAGGTGGGAGATACGTGAACTATTTGTGTCCTTCTGATAGTTTTTAATTTGGGGAATACAGTCTTCAAGCACCACCTCTTCACATTTCCAATGTCAACGGCATTCTGAGGCTGTCTGGGAAGCTCAGTGGGTGAAGAATTGTGCTGAGAGTTCACATACCTCTAACACAGAATCTTGGTTACAAGGGCAGAGCAAAACCTGAGCTTGATGCTCTTAATGACATCGACCGTCCCATGAATTAACATAGGATATAATCCAGTGGGGAGTTCTCCCACACAAACCTCATGGAAATGTACTCTCAAATGATTCCCATATATCTTTGGGTGCCTTATCTAGGATGAATTTTGTATGGATCAAGTCTTGAACATTACAAAGATTCTTAAGGTACCCCAAATCCACCACTTCTTTGCATATAGTGGGTCCTTGGAATAGTGGTTCCAGGACACATATATACACTCTTGGGACGTTATCACACATGGGCCAGAAAGCGATAATAAAGTGGAAATGAGGCATTCAGAAAATAAACCGAAAATAAACCTTGATTCCGCAAATGGCTTTCACACATAATTACCTTAATTGCAAAATTATAGTAAGAGCATTTAACGTTCACACACAAGTGAGAAAAGCCCGTAAATGTACTAGAAATGATCTTCTTACCAATGCGCAGATAGAGGAATGCTCGCCGTGGAACCATGGGAAAAGCAGGGAAATGCTCCCAAATGCGCATTTGCTTTTCACATTACGGTAAATGCGAAATTACTGTAATTTCGCAAATGCATTTCCTCAAAACTACCCAATTTCAAAAGATCTCGGATAACACCAGTTTCTGTCCAGTTTCTGTGTGACGTCGTGTGAAATCGTGAGGCACAAATCCAGTTTCTGTTTGGGATTTGTGTGGATTAACCAGCAGATTTCCCCCGTGTGATAACATCCATGGTGGATACCAAAACCATAGATACTTAAGCCCCATTATACACAATAGCATAGTAGAATATAAAAAGCCAAAACCAAGGTTTGCTTTTGGAACTTTTTTTGGGGGGGGGGGGGATTCAACCCCATAGATGCAGAATCCATGGATACAGAGGGTAGACTGTATATCAAAAATGTATTTTGGGATGAGGGTAAGAGCGGTGGATGTAAGGTAACATTTCTGTTTCTGAGGTGACAGGTAAAGCCCTTAAAATGGGAGGACCAAGGCAATGCCTTAGTAGACCATGGTGCAGCCTTCCCCAGATGAAACTCTCCCCAATTGATGTGTTGATGACTCTGCTCCAGTCAGCAGAAGCATTGAGGAAGGCTGTTCTTGTGTGTTTTGAACATTGGACACGAGTAGCAGAGGATAAAAATGTTCTTCCCCTTAGGATGAATTACACGTCTCCCCCATTCATCAGTCATCATGCAAAGGAGTACCATACCTGCCCTACATAATGGCTGGAGGGGAGTCTAGAGGCTGAATAGGGACACTTAGGCATGGTCAAATGCTTGCTTTACACAGCTGGGTACCACAGTGTTCTGAATGAGCAAGGATTGAAAAAATTATTCTCTTTAGGTCCTAAAATGGGGGAAAGGAATAGGGTGTAGTTAGCCAGACCATACAAGTATCAAGACTGATCAAATGAACCCAAGCTTCAAAGCCTTAGATTTATCTTGCCCGAGAACTAAGGGTTGCTTTGCTACTTTGTGAGTCAGTCAACTCACTCACTATACAGAGCAACCCATGATATGGGAGCCTGGGCTTCAGCCGCTGAGACCCATAGAAAGAAACCTGGCAGCGGGGAGGGCCTTGGCTGCTGTGGAGGTGACTCTGCCCTGGTTTCCTTGTCCTGGCACTGAGGGCCGTGTGAGACAAATCTCACGTGCACAATGGTTGCTTTGTTTGTAATACTAACCTCCTGGCACAATGCCCTGGCTGTTATATAACCAACGGGCAGTAGGCTGCTGGATGAAAGCCAGGCCCTTACAGGAAGGAGGAGGCTTGAGGGCTGAAGAGGGGAAATTGTTTTGGAGCCATGTGATTTGGGCAATACATGGGGGGGGGGGGGAGAAAGGAGCTCGAACCTAGGGAAACCCTGGCTCTCATGGCCTGCGGGTATGCCCAAACTTAAGCTGTTTATTTGTATGAGATGCCACACCCTCAACCAGGGGGTGATGGTACCTCACTCCAAATCCAGTCTCTTCAGTGGTCTTGCTTACCTCTCTGGACTTCAGGAGAAAAGAGAGTAGGGACGTCCTCATCCCCAACCAGTTTATCTGTCACACATTCCCTCCCAATCCCATACACTTGCAATTAGAGAAGGTGAACACCAGAGATGCTGTACAGGTTGGTTTATTAACATGACAATGTGGCTGCCTGAATAAACCCGGAGACAGATTTGATGGCCCAGAAGACAACTCTGCAAACAGATTATGTGGCTGACCACTTCCCTTTTGTGTGTGTGGTGGGAAGTGGGTGATACCTTCATCGAAACGACAGGAACATGGGGAGTTTCACCAAGCACTCATGCATGTCAGAATACTTGTATAATGCTCTCCTTTCCAATGTATGCAGACTTGGGTGAGAGCTTGTAGTGACTGGGGTTTTCCTCCTGCTTTTCAAGTGATTTCTTCTGTTGTAACTACGGCCCCTGCCAGCTCCAAATTGGGGAAGAAAAGGAATCTTGTAGATAAAATGTTCTCCCAACTCAAGCCCACCATGTCCGTCTGCCCCATCACAGTTTAGGAGTTATGGCACTCAAAAACACTCATTTGCTGCTTTTGAAGCCTCATCTACAGCAAATGCGATGCCTACCCACTGTACTAGATCTCATGTCTGTAGAGAATAAAAGCATATAGGCTGGCCAGTGCAATCTATGCAAAACCTATCACAGCCTACCTGCCCAAAACTGTGGATTGCCAGGTTCTTCACAACCTGTTTTTGTACTCAAGCAGGTAGGAAAGAATATGGTTCAAGCCCCTGATGGCCCCAAGTATCTGGCTTGGTTGAATGACAGATTTGCATGAGGGTTGTGAGGTCTCAAAGAAAGGACCTCAGTAGGCATTCCACTGATGCTGATGCTCTCTCTCTTCGAGAAAACAATCAGTTTTTACCATGATGGATGGATTAACAAGGGCTGTTGTAGCAGGATAATAGGAATGAAATTGGAAGGGTGGAGGGAAGGGAAGGGGGGAAAATCCTCTGCCTATCAGCTAATGATTGCATAGAGAGTTTGTCTCCTTTCAGAGGCAACTGGTTGGGAAAGAACTGATGGGGAAGGAGACAGACTGGTGCCTGGGCCAAGCCGAAACTGAATCAGTGTTGTGATATTGCCATCAAGAACACATTTGCTTTACCCCTAATGGATATGATGTGCTTTTGCCATTTGTGGTGGGGTCACCAAGTCTCTGGGTTCAATGATCCCATGGGAGAAAGGTGGGATATAACTGAACAAAATAATAACTGTATATAATAATAGATACAATGCTTTCTCAGATTTTTCAGGCTCAACAGCACCTCTAATGGACACAATCCTTCCCTCATATCTGTAACAATTAGACAAGGGTTGAAAAAGCAGGAGCAGCAGAAGGAGCCCTGCTCTTCCCCAGTTCACCAGGCTCTATTCTGTTTCTGGGGATTTCAGCCTTTGGAAACCCGACAACCTCAGCACAGTGGACTGAACTACCTAATAACAGTAGACTTGCTCTAAGATAGTGACTGCACACCTAGATACCACAGTGATCCTGACAATTTACAGCACTATCATGCATGATGATATCACTGTCTGCAAACACTAATGACACAAAGGCATGACTTGGCAGCACAGCAGGCCTTATGCATTTTGATCAAGTGATAGCTGGAAGAGATTAGCTACCTCTTGCAGAGGTTGCCAACTCAATCACTGTCTGACAATGGTGCTAGCCATATTATATCTGCCATACACACCCCTTTATTGCAGGTTGCCATCTATGAAGTACAGTTTCACCCTCCTTCTGGTTTGAGTTCTAGTCACCAAGTTTAATAGCCAAGTGGGCTAAACTCTGTCTCAGTAGTTCTATATATTAATGGTCAAGCACACAGTGAATAGCTAAAAGGGGTCATCTTGTGTGGCAGGTGTAATGCTACGTTCCTATCTTTCTCCTATTCAAAGCTGTTCTACTTGGGCTTCTTCTGAGAGACCATGGAATGGTCTAGGCAAGCTACTTTAAGCTCTCTCTCTCTCTCTCTCTCTCTCTCAAAAAAAGGGGGGAGTGGGAAATATTTTTTTTTTAATTAAGATTCCAGAAAATAGCTTTCTCCTCTAAAACAGGGTTGCAATATACTTCCATGTTGTGCTCCACTGTGAGTTCAGGCTGCAGTTTTGCAACTTATACCCTTAAAAATAATCAATGAAGTCTTTCAGTAGTATCCAACATCACAGTCTAAGGACAGCCTTTTCACAAAGGCTGCATATCTGCATTGGGTTGTGTCTGACAGACATCAGATTGTAAAAATACATATGTCACAAGATGAAGTTTCTCTCTTAGATAGCTGCCCTTTACCAGGTCAGACTGTTAATCAACCTGGCAAAAGACGTTTTACTGGCAGCACATCTCCACAGTCTAAGAGAGGAGCTCTTCTTATCTCCTGCTACCTGATTCCTTTTAACTGGGGGTGCCAAGGATCAAACCTGCCTGCTTGCAAAGCCTACGCAAATGCCAACTCAAGGCATTTTGGTGCCAGAAGTGGAAAATCCACATGGCATCATCCTTCCATCACTTGACACAACATGCACTCCCTTGGGGAGCTCTCGGGTGCAAGCCTCATTGCAACTGGGCTTGCCCAAGGAGGTATCACATGACATGGTGCTTCTTGGGCCAGATCTCTCCATCTCCCTTTTCTCCTGCATTTCACTGTACCCCACCTGTGAGGACCACATCCACCTTGATTTCTGGTTAAGACAGCCTCTAGCAGAATTCCTCCCTTCTTCTCTCCTTTGAGCATGATCACAGCCTAGCTCTGATTTAGCCAGTAAAGGTTTACAATCTTGGAAACTAACTGAGGAGCAATTTGCTTTGCTAGAAAGTTCTATCCAATGTTTAAATTGCTCACTTGAGGGAGTGTAATTAGAAAAGCAAAATAACAAATTCAAGGATTCTGCATCTCCCCACCTCACTAAACACAAAGAGAAAAAACTAACTTGCCTGCCACATGTGCTATGAGCTAGGCAGGGTGTGGCCTGACTTTGGTTGTGAAGGGCGGAGCCTGTTTGTTTGCAGCTGCTGTGATACCAGCCTGGTAATGCCACAAGAGTTAACCTGTCACCTCCCTGGACTGCCACATCCTGATCCCAATTGATCAGTGACAAATTTGCATGAAGAGCTGAACACCCCCTTTTGCATGCAAACCTTGCATGCAACGATCCAGATGCAACAAGAATTACAACTGGAGTTTATTTGTTTGTTTTTGCACTTTGTGAATTCAGCAAAATCTTCTGCATTCAAACATAACTTGATATATGTGTTCCAGTTCTAGTAACTTTCCCCTACACATCCATTCCCCTCTTTTAACCCCCTCCAACATACTTCAAGGTGTAGCCTGAAGCACGGGGAGTAGATTTTGGGTGGGTGTGATCACAGTATTAACCTTTTCATGTATAGAGTAGTCTTGCTCATATATATATATATATATATGTATATATATATTTATATAAATAATATAATATAATATAATATATATAGCGGGAGTTATGTATAGATACTTTACATGGCCTAACCACCAGACATGTCATTCGTAGGTGGGGGAGGGAGGATGGCTGGGGAAGTGGGGAGGTGTCATTGCCTCTGCCCTTCATATTTACAGGGAGCTATAAGGACCAGCCCCCTCCAACTTTGGTGGGGTAGGACCTTGCAACCCTACCACCACCACCACTGCTGCCGCCACTGCCACAGCCACACCACTGAGACTGGAAGGCAAAGATGAGGGTGGTGTCCTGGGACTGTGGTCCTGGTGGCTAGTACAGTGAGAAAGGCAAACCTTCAGTGTGCTGCCCCCTTTTTTTCCAGTGTAGGCGGGGAGGGCCGAGGGGTGTCCCCAGCACACTTGCTCCCTGACCCCAATACAGGCACCTCTTCTTTCCCCCGTTTCCCCTTGGCCTCTGCTGAGCCCCGCTTCAGTCCATTCTTAGTCCCTTCTGGGCACAAGCAGCTGGGGGTCTTGGCGCATGTTCCCAGGGTGGTGTGCTCTTCCACCACCTCCAGAATCCACTTCTCCTTGGGCGAGCCAGCCTTGTCCTGGGGGTGATCTACGGCGGGCTTCCTTGGAGGGCTGGGCTCCTGGCTTTCCTTGGGCTCCAGCACGATAGGGACAGTCCCCCGTGGGACCAGCTCAGCCTCCCCACTGCCTTTCCGTCCTTGCTCGTGCTCTTGAACGGGGCTCAGGGCTTTTGCCAGGGCTCGATTTGCTCCTGCAAAAGCCTCCTCTGTCTGCACTGCTTGACTCCGTCGGCAGTCCCCAGCCAGAGCTTCTGGTCCCCTTGTCTTGGTGCTGGTCTCGACAGCAGTCGCCTCCCCGTCTCCTACCCCAAAGCTAAGTGGGGATTCCTGCCGGCCCAGGCGTCGGGTGGCCAGCGGTTTGGGAGTCCCTGATTCACTGGGACTCTCACCATCTGACTCGGCCAGGCTGTGAAGACCAGGCTCACCATAGAAGTCTTTGCGATATTCAGAGTGCACCACCTCCAGGCTGTGCTTCCTCACCACCACCTTCTTCTCAGAGCTGAGTGGGGAGCCGAGTTTCTCAGCTGACTGTACCCGCTTCAGAAGTGGAGAGCGAGGGGGCTCAGCACTCTTGGGACGAGGGCGCACCACAGGTGGCGAGGAGTGGAGTTTGGCCGGGAAGCTCTGCGTGGTGTTGGAGCTGCCCACAGTGTGGCCGGGCAACGGCGGCGGTGAGGACTGCGTGGGAGAAGGTGTGTGTGCCAGGGGCGAGAGGGGGATGTTTCCGGCTGACTTGCAGCGGGCAGAGCGATACTGGCGGTGTAGTTTGGGAGACAGGCCGTGCAGCGTGCTGGGTCGCATGTGGTGGGATGAAGTAGCTGGTGAGTTGGGTGTGCTGGAGGCTGGGGAACTGCTTTGCGAAGAGGCACCTAAGAAGGGACAAAGGGAACAGGCAGCTCAAGATACACCAAGAAAAACTCCTCTGCTGCTCAGAGACCCAAGCAGAAGTCCACTAGCTAGAGAGGGACACAGGCCCTCACCCTTCTTTCAGGCCCATTAGAGTTGCTCACACTGTGAAGACAGGATGTTTTTCCACTGATCTATGTCAGCCTTACCCAGCCTAGTTCCCTCCAGATCTATAGAAAAACAAAAACTCCCACAGCCAGCCATCTCCCTGAGGCAAACGCAAGAAAGGTTCAGCTTGCTAACAGGCAACCTCTGCTGCTTGCCTCCAGTCTCCTGACTGGACAGAGGCCTGGACAGCCTTCAAATAAACCAGATACCTACCTACTCCTCTTGTAGATATTCCTCGGGATAATTTTGGGGCCATGCTGTTGAAAACAAACTGCTGGAATGATGATAAACTTTAGGTCTGAAGCAGAACTGTTATTTCTCATTAGGTTCTTAAATCTGACCTACAGAATGCAGACCTGAACCACCCATTCTTTACAAACCACCCAACCCCAAGCTGCCAAATTGCCTAGGCTTTGTAAAAGAGCTCTTTCCATGTGAACTGAGCCTCCAGTACTGATCCTATGATCCTTCATGGTCTACCAGGTAGACTTGCAGATGATCATCACAATCAGTATGTAGCTTTCAGTGACATAGGAAACCCTTTCCAAAGCCAATGTTTGCTCTATGGCAGCTACCACTCTATGGAATGACTCCCCACCTCTCATGCCACCTCTTTCCAACCTTGGTGAGAACCAGAAGCTAGTCCCCAGCCCACTCCTAGTTCTCCCTTGATGCTAAAAGAATCAAGAACTCCAAGAATACCAAACAATTAACCAAAATTTCCCACAAGGACTGACTTCTTAGGAATAAATGTCCCTGCTATGGCGATCCTGTTCACCACCACTTTTATGTCTCCTACCTAGGTAGGCAGAGTCCGGTGTGGAACGCAGGCTCTGGGTGGGCGAGCGGGCACTCAAGCCATGGGTGGGTGAGCCAGGCAAGCTGTCACTGGAGGAGAGTGAGCGGTTCAGGGATGACAAGCTGCGGCTGGTGTGCAGCAGGTTTGACTGCTTGGTGATCTTGCGGAACAGGGAGCTGCGCTTCTTACTGCCAAGGAAGGAAGGATGGAAGGAAGGAAGAGGGTTATCTAAAGAGGATCCAGCTGTATTCAGCAAACTGTGTTATCATAGAATCATAGAGTTGGAAGAGGCCACAAGGACCATCCTGTCCAATCCCCTGCCATGCAGGAACTCAAAATCAAAGCATCCCTGACAGATAGCCATCCAGCCTCTGTTTAAAGACCTCCAAAGAAGGAGACTCCACCACACTCCAATGGATAGTGTTCCACTGTCAAACAGCTCTCACTGTTAGGAAGTTCCTTCTAATGTTTAGATAGAATCTCTTTTCCTGTAACTTGCAATAGCAATAGCAATAGCAAGTACATTCTATACCACTTATCAGTGCACTTAAGCACTCCCTAAGCAGTTTACAATGTGTAAGCTAATTGCCCCCAACAAGCTGAGTACTCATTTCAGTGACCTCGGAAGGATGCTAGGCTGAGTCAACCCTGGAGCCCCTGTCTGGTATCGAACTCACAACCTTGCAACTGTGAGTGAGTGAGTGGCTGCAATACCGGCATTTAATCACTGTGCTATCAGGGCTCCCTGATGCATTCATTGTTCTGGGTCCTATTCTCTGGAACAGCAGAAAACAAGCTTGCTTCATGCTCAATATGACACCCCTTCAAATACTTAAACTGAGCGATCATATCACCTCTTAACCATCTCTTCTCCAGGCTAAACATATCCACCTGCCTAAGTCACTCCTCATAAGGCATGGTTTCCAGACTCTTCACCATTTTAGTCATCCTCCTCTGGACATGCTCCAATTTGTCAACATCCTTTTTGAATTGCGGTGCCCAGAACTGGACACAGTATTCCAGATGAGGCCTGACCAAAGCAGAATACAGTGGCAATATTACTTCCCTTGATCTAGATACTATACTTCTATTAATGCAGCCTAAAATTGCATTGGCCTTTTTAGCTGCAGCATCATACTGTTGACTCATGTTCAACTTGTGGTCTACTAGGACTCCTAGATCCCTTTCACATGTATTGTTGTTAAGCCAGTGTCCCCCATCCTATATCTGTGTATTTCATTTTTTCCCCCACCTTAAGTGCAGTACAATACATTTCTCCGTGCTGAAGTTCATTTTGTTAGCTTTGCCCCAGCTTTCTAATTTATTACAGTCATTTTGAATTTTGATCTTCTCCTCTGGGGTATTAGCTACCCCAGTGATTTGGGGTCATCTGCAAATTTAATAAGCATGCCCTCTATTCTTCATCCAAGTCACTGGACGAACATTTGAAAATTTTGAAATTATATGAGCTTTTGTTCCCCCTCCCCAGTTCCCTTCTCCATATATCTCACCTCTCCTGGCCTTCCTTGGTGGTGCTCCGTTTGTTCCTTCTGGCCATCTTGGACTTGTAGCTGCTCTTGCGAGCTGGCCCAATGCGGATGGAGGTGTTCTCAAAAGGCGTAGTAGTCACCATTACTTTGTTTCCGCTCTAGGGGAGAAAGAGGGAAACTAGCTGTGGGACAGTAGCAGCACCACTTTGCCTTAGTCCCATCAGACACTGGACCTTTCCTGCCCCACTTCCTGCTTACCTTCAGGATGAGTTCCACCACCTCAGTATGCACCAGCCCATGCACTGGCTCTCCATTGACGTGGGTGATGAGGTCTCCAGCACACAAGCCTGCCTCATGGGCTGGACCGCCTTCCTCCACATGCTGCCAAGACAAAGAGAGAAAGGGAGGGAGAGACTGAGAGAGGAGAAAGATCCCAGAACTATCAAGTCCCATTTAACTATAGGACTCCAAGTGCCTGTTTCTATAGGCTCCCAGAGTGCTGAAGCAAGTGAGGCAGCTGTGAGACTCATTCTCATTGTGTACTATCAAGCCTGGACCACTCAGTATTCCCTGCTACCATTGCAACCATGCTTACCCAGACAATATGGTGCACACTATAGACATCGCTGTCACCCATGTACACCCGAATGGCGCGCAGCGTGAAGCCATACTTCTTCCCCGAACGCTGGATAGTAATAGGTGAGCGGAGGATTGTTACAGCTGGTGAATAGTCCCGTGATGGTGAGGAATCCCGGGATGAAGGGTTGGATGAGAGCGAACGGGGGGACATTGGACTGGCCAGTGGGGAGCTGCTGTGCTGTTCCACTGCAGACAGAGGGGAGGGGGAGAGAGCAATAACATGAAAGGGTAAATGAGAAGCCCTTCAGTTTCATGGGACAAGCACACACCAACACCTTCTGCCTTCCAGAATGGAATCCTAGCCCGCAGCTTCCTTGCTCTAGCCTACAATTGTTTTCTGCAGCTTCCTTACTCTAGCCTACAATTGTTTTCTGCAGCCTCCTTGCTCTAGCCTACAATTGTTTTCTGCAGCCAGCCTTGTTGAGGCCTCCTGAGATTTTCAATCACTTCTCAGGACCCGTTAGCAGCAAGGGACTACTACAGAACCTTGAACATTTGGGTAGGGGGAGTTATTTTAGTATACATATGAAGGCTAGGGCTTTGGGTGTACTACATTAGGGCAGTTGAGTCATGGGGTACAGTTATGTGCTTCTGGAGGTCTCACAGACAAAACAAGCCCAGTAGGTATTTTCTGACTTGACAGGGAAAATGCTACCCAGCAGTAGTGTCCCCGAGTCCTTCCCCTGTCCCTGTTTTCTTAAGCACACAGGATTGACCACTGCTAGAGAGATGTAACTACAAAGGCTGTGTCATGGTGCAATGACAGGCTGCAGAGTATCATCATGCCAACATTCAATTCCAGAGAAGCTCAGTTTGCATTTCAAATGAAAAGGAAGTTTCTAACTCGCATGGCTGCAGATATATTTTTGAATTTCTATAGCTTTTGAAATCTCAGAGGGGTGACTGAATGAGAATCCCAGTGATCACTGGGGGGTATGGTGGGGGTTGAATTCTGAGCCTTGAGAAGCTTTACTTGCCTCTCCCCCCACATAAGTCACAGAAAGAACACAAGCTATGCAAAATAGTAGAAGCTGGGATGTATAAATCATGCAGTGAACAAAATGCCATGCAAATTTGTTTCATTTGCATAAAGTGCAGCTTGCAGAATTCCACTTTTTTTTCGACTAGCTTCTTTTTATTGCAGAACACACACAGCCCAGCAACTAAGGGAAAGGACAGGGATAGCATGCAGGACAGCAATGAAGAGATCTGCTATGTAGGGTGGAGGGCAGGCTAGGGGCTGTGTTGGGGAAAAAATGCTACCTGCAATGGGGTGGGTTTATGCCTATCCAGTATGGGGGCAATGGCCCTTGTGCTGAGGGGTTGGATGGGCTTGATCAAGAGAGGTCCCACAGAAGCAGGCCTGATGGATGTGGCAGCAGTTCTGTGCAAGGGGGAGCAGAACGTGTGGCCGATATGGGGTAACAGAAGGGTACAGGGTGGTGTTGGCAGTGTGTGAGAGAGAATAACAGTCCAGGGCCCCTGCCAAGAATAAAGGGTGGCCTGAGAGTGTGCTTGTGGGAACTGGTTCAAAGTATGGGGTTGGTGCTGTGCCTGCAGATGTGGGGGTGGTGTGTTCAAGGTGGGAGTGGGGTGGGTGCAGGGGGGGCAAGGGGAGGAGGGCCGTACCTGTGGGGATAATGACGGACAGCGCAGTAGCTGAGGCAGATTTGATGACCTTGCCCCCTGTGCGGGAGCTGCGCTTCTCAGCCGTGGAGTCCCCTGAGAGCTGTTGGTGCCGGGCCCGACGCAGCACCAAGTCATTGGTAGCTTTGGGGGCTGATGGGTCCAGCTCCTTTAGGGGCTGTAGCTCACCCGCTTTTGATTTATCGCCTATTGGGGAGTGGAGAGAGAGGGAGGATGACTCAAGCCCTATGTCACAGGACCACGCTCCGGAGGGGACCCCACCCCTGCCTTCAAACAATGGCTATGGGGCTATAGGGACACCGTCACAGGGGCAAGGGGGGAACTGTCCCACCACCACCTCCACCATCATCACAACCCAGAGGATGTCATCAGGAACACTCTCCTCTCCCCATCATTCATACAGAATACCCCTCTTCTCTCCCCATCATTCAGGGCATTTCTGCCCATCCATACCTTGTCATTCCAGAGATGGGAAATTGATTTATACAAGTGTGGACATGGATGGTGGTGGTGGGAAACATCCAGCAAAATACTTGAGTGAAATTTAGGCTCCTACGCTTAAGCCACAATGTGGTCACCATCAAATTAACGAGAAAAGGAATGAGAAAATCATGACCTGTCCTCATTAAAACATCTGCAGGGGCTCTTTAATACACTGGACCTTTGCAAGGCTGCCCTTGTTGGCTTCTGCAAGTTTCAAGGCTGTCTCCCTATAACTGGATCAGATTAAGATGCCAGAGCAAAATGTGGGACACTGCAGAGTGAAGCCATGCCATTAAGCAAAGTCTTGGGCTGCAAGACTCTGCCATAGTAACTAAGGAATCATTATTTATTAAAAATGGCAAACAACTTGGATGCCATGCAAGGGGATTCCAACTCCCCCTCCTCAAAATGTGTCCCAAAGGGGCTGGGTAGAACCACCAAAGTCAGAAGGGGGTTGTGCCTGGCTATTGCTGTCTTGCTGTGAGCCAGCAGCAGAGGAACCTTTCTACCTGATCCTAAGCACTTCTCAGGAATTCTGCCTTAACAACTGGGGGCTTTAGACACAAGTCTTTCAGTTTTAGGATTTCCAAGATACCTGTGGCCACAACACCTCAAGACAACATGAGATAGCTCCAGCATGAAAAACTAGTTCTTGACAGACTTTTCTCCATATATAGCCTCCAAACTGAAGCTGGGGGGGGGGGGGGATAACTGCAGCATCTACTCTTTGGAAAGTCCTGTCATTTTGCTTTTGTAATCCTCGGAGTACTCACTGTGGTGATATCTCAGCTGCTGGAAAGGAAGTGGGTGACAGCCTGGCTGCAACCAAAGCCCAAATGCCTGGCAGAGTGGTGAGAGCTGGGCATGTCACATTCAGGATGTAAATAGCTGAGGTTGGAAGGAGTAGAGCACTTGCTAACCACTGTCACAGGCTTTCAAAACCAAATTACATCTCCTAGACACGTACAAATCACTGCATATTATTCCTTGCACTACACTACATCCTGACCCAACATAATCCATGGAAAAAGGGAAGTTTTCTTGTAACTGCAAAATAAATCAAATGATCTCTGTATGAGTATGTATACTCCTGTGGGGCATGTGTACAAGCCTGACCCCAAGAAAATTATAATGGATAGCTAGCTATATAGACAGATGGACCGTTTAAAAAAAGAGAGAAATTTTTAAAAAGTTCAGTGAAATGGTGGGGCACTGCTGTAGGAAAACTGTTGTTTTGAAAAGGAACCTCGCCATTACAAAATGACATTAGGAGAGACAGGAAGAGGGCTGTGTCAGTCATCATTATTAAGATTGGAGGCATTGTCCAATCAAAACCATCTCTTTCTTTAGTCAAGGGAAGCAATTTTTAAAAGAAAAGCAAGCAGCAGGTGGCAGAGTAAGACCTGACCCATGAATTACAATCCACCAGGAAATATTTTTGTGCAAAGCCCCATTGAAAAGGCTATAAAACAGCACTAGAATAAAAATAGTATATATGATCGAAGACAGTTTCCATACCAACAGATATGTTTTCTAGGGGAGCAAATATTTGGATCCTGTGCAACAACTAACAACTATGCATTTATTTATTGAACAACTTCTACTGCAAAATCACTCAGAGGCAACCCTAGGAATGAGATTTACATTGAAATGAAACCTAGTAATTCAGTAGTGGGATTCAGTTAGTTTATGTGCATACTCCAAGATGTATGGTCTGTCTGACCTAAAACATATCTCCTTACAAGAAGTTGAAAAGAGAGAGGATCTTTGTACTGGGAAACAGATGGAAAAAGAGAGTGATGCACCAAGAATCTGTTTAGGCCATTATTGAGATTTCTGTAACATGTGAATCAAGTCTTCCATAGTGACTTCTTTCCTTAACCTACCAGAGCAAGGGCCTTCTGTGAGCGACCATCCTGACTCACCTTAGCCTCCAACTCACCTATGTCAGTCTCCACAGGGGTAGGACACTGTCCAGTTTCTCCTGTCGCTCCCTCTTTGCTCTCCTTGCTTTCGGCCTGGGACGGAGGGGCCATGGGCCCATTTTCTGTGGGAGCCTTCATGGGCCCCTTGCCAAGGGTCTCATTCTCACTTTCTAGTGGCACAGCAAAACGGTTGGTGTCCATCAGGGCAGAAAAGCGCCGGCGCGCACCCAGTGGAGGGCTTGAATCACTCTCTGTGTATGAAGACTCTGAGGCAGAGAGACGCTTCCTGAAAAGCAAAACAAGCAAGCCCCCCAAACTTCAGAAGCCAGGGCCATCACCAAAATACCAGCCAGGGCTTCATCTTCATCCTTTCCAACTTCTATGATTCTATGAAAGCTCACTAGAACCCAGATAGTTTTTATTAGGGCTGTAATCAGGACATTGGCTCCTATAATTTTATTTGTCCAAATGTAATAAGTCAGCATGAATTTTAAACTTTGGGGCTATAGTTTAGGAACTTTTCCAGGATGCTTTTGAGGCTGTTTTGCATCTGGTAAATCTGTAGAAGGGAATGAAAAATTAAAAATGACCTTCCCTTCAAAGACCAAAAGATATAGGCTGGTATACTGTGTTTCAGTTACAGATTTGTAACCTAGAGTTACAGATCTATAACTGCTCTGTATTCAGTAATACCATATAGTCATGATCATGGCTCTATTATCACGATTGTAAATGCCCCCTAAACCCAGTTTGACAGCCAGCAGCCACATAGAGTGAAGGAGGTCTGTTCAGCTGACAATTGGGGTACAAGCAGGATTACATTTCCAGCCTCCTCTAGCCAGCCAGTGAGGTTGTGACAATCATAAACAAGACCCCTGCTGCTGTTCCTCATTGCAGCCTTGCTTGCTTGCAGGAGGAGCTGGAAATGTCATACTCCTTGCACTCTGATCAGCAAATCTCCTTTGCTTAATCTGGCTGCTGGCTGTTAAAGTGGGTTTGAAGGTCGAGCTAAGAGATATACATTTGGCCTTCCATATCCACAGATTCAACCATCTACAGCTTGAAAATATTCAATATATATATATGTATAAATTCCAAAAAGCAAACCTTGATTTTGTTATTTTATATAAGGGATATCATTATGCCATTGTATTTAGTAGGATTTGCCCATCCATAGATTTTAATATCCATGGGGGTCCTGGAACCAAACCCCAGTGAATACCAAGAGCCTACTGTACTTAGTTATGCATCCACAATTAAGTAGCCAATGCAGACTATTGCTGGTCATTTTAAAATTGAGTTTGGTTGGTATCTGATACATTTTTCAGTATTTCAGAAAGTCACACACAGTCTGCTTCTAGACAGATGGCTTTTAGCATTACCAATAAAAAAGCACTGTGCAGCCACTCTGTCTTTCTGTTCTTAACAGATTTTCTGTTAGAAGAAAGGACAGTAGCAGTAGTGGACAGAAAACAGAAGTGTGACAAATAGCCTCAAGATCCCTGTGTTTGAGGTGGGGCCATTGCTTAATAAAAACCTCAGCAAAGGCCACTCCAATAATAAAGTTATAAAAATATGTTTTAATGTAATCGCTAAATCAATTTATTTTAATTAGACAGATGATGAGTTGACTAAACAAGTGCTACTCAAAGGGCTACTCAAATTGGCTGCCAGTCCCTGCTGAGTTTCTAGGAAAGAAATAAAAAGTTGTAGCCAATGGGTACAACTATGGTGCGGGTCTTTGGCAGATTAGAAAAATAAATCTGCCAGGCCCCCATATCCTGATAAGCCACATTTATTCATCACGAAGAGCTCTAGTTTTCATGGCTAAGTCCTCAGGATATATGAAAGAATATTACGGTAAATTCCTTTTGTTCAGTGCTGGCTAACACCAATCAGTTCCAAATACCTGAGGAGCAGAGGACAGGGCTAGAATCCTAGAATATCCTGTATGCCCAATTTGCTGGATTGGTCTGTCAGATTTAGAGGCAGAATGGAAGAGCTCTGTAGTCTCTCCTGTTCCCACCCCCTAAATCCAAGGAGATCCCTGCATGTCCGAGACAAAAACAGCCACTGTGACTCACATTTCTGGAGAATTGGTGCGCCAGCTCTTGTCTCGAAGAGTGAAACTGCCCAGGCTTTCCCTTTTGCCTAGCTTCTCGTCCTTGTGCTTGTTGCTCTGGTCCCGCTTGGTGACACTGGGAGTCTTCTGCTCATGCTGGGATAGGTGCTCCATGCTGCTGTACACCTGGAGGCAGGGGGAGCAAAGCACAGAGCAGTGAGAAATGATAGCAAAACATACCAGATGGATAGATTCACTTGCCATGTCTCTCTCAATCTGTACATGTGTGCGCGCGCACGTGTGCATACACACACACACACACAGAGGGACAAGTTCATCAAGGCGACAAATAGCCTAATCAAACCATTGGGCCATAGATGGAAAATCAGAATGGCCTCACTGTAAGAATTAATATGATGTACTATTTACAGTCCACAATTCTCTGCTTTATCCCTCTCCACTGTAGCCAAGGCCAGTTCAAAAATACGTATTTTCACCCAGAAGGTTTACTTCCAATTTCTGATTTTGTCTGAAAGGGGGGAAAAATAGGCTCAGGAAGAGATGGGATGCTGAGGGTTGCACAGTGCTGGAGAGGTAAGCTATGTTCAAGCTCCCACTAATTTTCTCCTGAATGTAGCCCACAGCCCTAGATTCTCTTACTACACATGAAATTGAGAACATGGCTCCAAACCCCAGTGCACATCTCAACTACAGTAGACACACTGAATCAGTGGCACTTACCTAAGTGTTCACTTACCAAGTTCACATTGATTTAATGGGTCTATGTTAGCTGAGACTAGCAACTAGATTTAAGGTGACACTGTTCACTCTTACTTACTTGCAAATAAATGTGCAGAGGATTAAGCTGTTGATGGCAACTCCCTCATCTATTCATACTTATCCCCTCTGTGTACACATATGCTGTAAATAGTGCCCATCCCCAACTCCACTCACCTTTTGCCTGCACCTTACATTGTATTCCCAGACACAAGCAACTTTCTGGAATGGATGAATTTTTCATAATGGTAACAAACAGCAGCAGCATTCCATAACACACTTCACATTTTCATAACATTTCATGTAATGAGTCCATGTTTTGATTATCAAATCTTGGCTTTAAAAGTTTAGGCACACCAAAGGTTTAGGACCCTGCATGCAGCTGCTTCACTCCTTTGTTTATTTACTTATTTACAAGTGAGCATACAAGAAGTTATAACTAACTATAACTTCCTGTTACATCCAAACTGAGAAACAAAGGTTAACAGCTTCCAACAAGTCTGGATATTAAATTATGGTTTTGTATCAATATTAATTTTCCCTGAGTGTTGTTTTAAAGTTTTAAAATTCTTTTAAAGTTTAAAACTATAAATCACAAGGAGGAACTTTCCTTGGCCAAAATGTTATTCAGAAACATGTTGAATCATGTTATTTGTTTATTTATAAAAGCAACATTGGTTTCTGTATCCTGGTTTGATTAGAAACTATTAACCATAGTTCTTGTTTGGGCAGAATGGGAAGCTATGGTTAACTGTGGTGTCTTGGTTTGTTAAGTAGTTGTGTGCGTCTGAAGATCAAGGACTTCTTGACTTCAGACAAGATGTGGTTGTCTGAAGGTGAATATTAACTAAGCAATCCTTAGAACTGCTCTGATATGTAGGCCTGTGACATTAGGCGCCACACGGTGAAGGCACACGGTGTAGGCTCCACACGGTGTAGGCTCCACACGGTGAAGGCGCGCTCCGGAGGCTGTGGAGGACTGTTTCCCTCTCCCACAGCCAGGAACACAGCTGAGCGCTGCCCCGCCCTCCGCGGCTGTTAGGGCTAACACCTTCCCTACTAATTCACCGGTGATTAGTTTGCGGCTGGAGAAACTGGGAAGAGTTAAAACCCTTCCCCAGCAACATCTTCCCCAGCAACTATGTAATTTTTATTTCATATGTATTCTGTATTTAAATTGTATAGGGTCTTGATATTGTATAATTTTAACAATTGTCTTTTAATTTGTTGATTTGTTTGAAGGGTGGGGTGGGTGGGGGCTGGAAGGAGGGATGGGTTTTGATTGATGTTATCTTTGAATGATATTGTTTAATTTGTTGTAATGTATCATTGTTGTTCACCGCCTAGATTGGCTTGCCAGAGGGGCGGTATACAAATAAATCATATTATTATTATTATTATTATTATTATTATTATTATTATTATTTTGTTTGCAAACACATGGAAGATTCACAGGTCAGAAAATTGTAACTGTAGTTGTGAAGTCTTAGGCTTTCATGGCCAGCATCCATAGTTTTTTGTGTGTTTTTTGGGCTGTCACCATGTTCTAGAAGAGTTTCTTTCTGATGTTTCACCAGCATCTGGATGCCAGCCACAGATGCTGGCGAAACGTCAGAAAGAAACTCTTCTAGAACATGGCCACACAGCCCTAAAACCCACCAAAAACTATGTAACTGTAGTTCTTCAAGTGGTCATCTGGGAACTCACACAAATAGGTTATCCTGTGCCTGCATGATGCCTCTTTCGGCATGTTCTATAGCATTCTGAAGAGTTTTGGTTGCAGCCACCTGACCTCTAGCTGCCCTATATAATGGCTTCCCACAGAAACCCACTAGTTTCATAGGATGCTGATGCAGCCATCCATGTGAACCAATAAGACACAACAAGGGGATGATGGGGAGAGTTGTGTGTGTTCACAGATGACCACTCGAGGAACTACAGTTACAAGTATGCAACCTGTCCTTCTTTGTGGCCTCTGTGACTCACGCAAATGGAAGACTAGCAAGCTACAAGAAATAGGAGGTGGGAGTGCAAACAATCAAACTTTATTAAAAAAACACATGTGTATAGCACAACACCCCCTGTTCCAGTATGTCATACAACGAGAATGACAGAATTGACACAGTTTCAAAGGAAAAGTGAATCCCTGAGTAAAACATGTACTGAAATAAGACTGGATTCAAAGGAAATCAGCAATACAGTACTGAAGTTGCATTCAACAGTAACAAAATAAGGCTGGATTCAAAGGTATTTAGCAATAAGATACAGAAATGGCATTCAGTCTGTACAAACAGTTAAGGTATGAATGAAGTACAGCTTTCCCAAACATGATATTGGCTTGAGACCTAAGTATTGGCTAAGTATTTAGTCCACTCTGTAATGTGAAATCAAAGTCACAGGCTGGGACCAAGTAGCCGCAGAGCAAATGTCTTCATTCAAAATACCAGCCAGGAAAGCATAGGAGGCAGCAACCCTCCTTGTGGAGTGGACTCGAACCTGAATCAGAGGGTCCTTTTGAGCCAGTTTCTAAGACATACAGTTCAAGGCTGTACCAACTGAAAAGGACAGCATCTCCTTGTGACTTGCTCTGCACTGCCCTGGAACAGAAACCTACACACTGGGCATTTTGAAATGAAGCAAAATGATCTATCTAGGGAACACCCCATTGCTGAAAAATGGACCTCAGCATCTTGGTGTGGAGCCTCCACTCATGACTCAAATGTGTATTTTGGCTGAGAGCATTTGCAAGAATGTTTTCTTCCCCAGGAAGATGATCAGTGAAAATGGAGATGTCTCCTTGAATGCACAGTCCCAGAGTCAGATAGTGAAGCCAAGGAGGGTGTGAGATTGGGTACCACCTTGCTCAAAGTCAGTGCTTGGTGACATTGCTGTGCTTCTTTAGGTAATACATGACCATGGTATTGTCAGTCAACACTGGAATCACTTTGCCTCTCAACAGAGTTTGAAAGGAAGGAAACACTTTTTCTATTGCCCACAGTTCCAGAGCACTGAGGTAAAGGCTTTTTTCTTCCAACGACCCAAAGACTTCTCACAATGAGATCATCTAGATGGGCACTCCTTTCCATCAGTTGTGATAAGGGCTTGGGGCCTGGGATCAAGAAGAGCATGCTGACCTGTAGGGACTTCTGTACTGAACCTGGTGCCATGAGCCACTTTCTTCAAGAGTCCTGACACAGATCGAAGGAAGCAATAAATCAAGCCTGGAAAGGATGCATATGAAGACAGGTGTTCAGGGTCATCAATGTAGTTGATGCCAAGTAGCCTAGAATGAGTTGAACCTGTTGAACCTTGAGACATCATACCAAAGGTAACTCCATACTGACTTGCATAGACTTGCTGAAATGGTTGAGAGGAAAGAAAGCACCCTGAGCTGTAGAGTCTTGGATCGTCCCAATAAACTGGATTTGATGTCTCAGTTAAAAGTTGGACTTTAGCTTGTTGAGACAAAGTCCCAGTCTGTCTAAACGAGTCAATATTATCTATACATGCTGTAGCAAGAGATTTTTGGAAAAGGTGATGACTAACCAGTTTACGTATGACATAGGGTGACACCTTGCTGCCAAAGAAAAGCAACCACAACAGCCATTACCTTTGTAAACACTTGAAGAGCCGTGCTGAGGCCAAATAGTAGAACTTGAAACCTGTATCTCTCTCTCCTCCTACAGCGAAGCATAAGAAACATCTGTGACAAGGTCGAATCAAAATATGGAAGTTAGGCATCTTTTAGGTCTAAAGTGGCATACCAATCACCCTCTTGCTTCAATGGAAAGAGGGATGATAAACTCTCCATCTTGAAGTGCCATGGGTGAATATACAGGTTCATATCCTTCAAGTACAGAACTGGCCTCAGACCATCCTTCTTGATGACTATAAAGTAAGCAAAACCTCTGATAAACCTCAGAGTGAGGGTGCAGGTTCAATTACTCCTTTCTGAAAAGAGCTGCCTACTTCTTGTAGTAAAACTGTGGAAGGAGTTGTAGATCAGAAGAAGCCAGCTGGAGGATAAGACTTGAATTTGATGGTGTAGCCTCTCTTCACAATGTCAAGCACCCATGAGTCCATGGTGATGAGAGTTTGACATCTGATGGAAATTCTGAAACTGTTCATGGAACAGTGGGTAAAAGATCCAAGACCATCAGGATGGACAGCAGTCTGGGAGATAGAGGTATTGATGGTCCAGTGGATAAATACTCCAGGTAGTTTGGATGGAGAGCAGTGTGGAATGTGGAGACTCAGCCATCCAAGTGTTGTTCAACAGAAAGTTAAAGTCAGTGCTTGACAACATCACTGGGCTTCTTCATCTCCCCACACTTGAACTTCTGGCCTGATGCAGAGGACCTTTGAGCAATCGCCACAGCCAGTTGGTAACTGCATCAAAACCAGGATCTCAATGGATTGTATCAATGTTTCGGCAGAGGAAGCCTTGACAAGCTCCATACTGAAACCTAGAAGAAGCCAAACTTCCTTATAATGGACCATATCTTATGAGTGTATTCCAACCTGGATTCAGTTTCTGAACTCAATAGGCCAGTGTCATCAAATGGAAGACATTCTATTACCGCTTGGACCTGGTCAGAAAGACCTAATGATCAAAGCCAGGCATGGTGATGGAGAGCTGCCATGGCCATCGTCTTGGGCCGACAGCCAGCAATGTGTCATGCAGTCATGATCTGATGAACTGCCAGTTTTGTGCCTCCAACTGTAGGAGAGAAGCCACTCTAAGATCTTCATCTCTGAGCTTGTTCAGGAACAGTATTGTTTTCTCCCAAAGGACTTTGTTGTAGGCCCCCCTGCAAGCCAAATGGTTAGAAATCATGGAGATGAGAGCAACCAAAGAATATAATTTCTTCCCCACAGCAGTGAGCCTCTTGTCCTTGTCTGCAGGTGTAGAATGCAGATAGTGTGAAGCTCTCAATTGGACAGTATTGACAATGATGGAATTAGGTTTCGGATGCTGTCCTAAAGAAGGAATAGATGAATCATTTATCTTGTAGAGAGTCTCTAATTTGCTGGAAGTGGATGGAATGGATGATCATGTTGACCAAGACGTCCAGATGACTGGTATGAGGTACAGAAGCATCGGTAAAGCCACAGGAGTGGATGCTTGCAATTGAATTTGCTGGAAAACTGGATCCTCAACTGGAGTGAGTTGGACTTTGATATCAAGAGAATTGGCCATGTGCTTGACTGACAAACACCTTGATATCATCAGTTGGGGAGGAAGGGTTAATGGTGCCTAATTCCATTGGAGGCGACTTTCTGGTAGGCACAATCACAGAATCAGAATTGGATCCAGACCTGGAAGTCCCAGACGTTGTAGAAATACAGATGGTCTGGGTAGCAATGGGAACAGAGGAGGTAGAAGGAATGGACTTTTCCTTTGTATGTGGTATCTTGGGCTTCAGCTAGCCAAGACCCAGCCTGATCTTGAAATGACTTGCTTTTAATAGGATTTTGTTCAACCGATGCTTGACCATGTTGAATGGAGGCTAGGACAGCAGAATGCATGCCATCATTCCCTGTGTCTTGAGAATCATGTTGAGGAAGCCCCATTCCTATAGTGGCAAGTATAACACCCAGAATGGCTGTCACAGGTGGAAGAGCTGACATCAGAATAGCAGGATTTCCAAGAAAGTGATCTGTATCTGTAGTAGCCATGTTATTGTCGGCTATGGAATGCCTGTGGGTGTGACCGAAGGTATTGTCCACTCTGGTAGTACTGATAAAAAGAAGCAGAATCAATGTCAGGACCAGAATAAAAGTGTGATCTGGAATGGTACCAACACTAGTGTCAACATGGAGATGGAATTGCTGGAAGAGATTTCTCTCAAACTGAGACTCGAATAGGAAAAGAAGAAAGTGTAATTAATGACAGGAAGACTCATGCATTTCTCCCTCCAAAACATGGTCATCTGACTTTCTGTCCTGGATGGAAATAGGCTCCATCACCACAGAACACTGTTTTGGAGATGCTGGCAAAGAAGACATCACAATCACATTAAAAAAAAAAAACTATCTCTGAAGCAACTTCCTAGAGGGGAGTAGATGGCTCAGCTATAGCCATAGCTTCAGCTGAAGGGAAGAGGGCTGAGGCAAGGAGTATTCTTTTGATTGCTTATTATTATTATTATTATTATTATTATTATTATTATTTATTTATTTATTATGTTTATGCTTTAGGCTAGTCTGCATTTCAACCTCATGAGATCTGGTGAGGGGGTCAACGGGCAATGAGACATCTTGTCTTCAGTACCATCTCTGGCCTTTTTGTGGGTGTACAGATGGTCTCCAGCAAAGTACTTGTGGCCTTTCATTTATAGGAAATGATACACTTTTCCATACTTGACACTGACCTCTTCAAAGCCAAGGATCAATGTCAAGAGCATGCTTTGTCTCTTGAAGTTGAAGGTGGCTGACAACACCCAAACTTTTGTGGTTTCAAGGACTGCTCACACAGAGGAGCTCTAAGGCAGTGCTCTCTGTTGTGTTTGGCCTGTGGTGTGAAAGCTGCACAGTGCATACATAAGGCAACAATATGGAACTTGCCCAAACACTGAAGGCATTTTAAATGCCCATCTTGGCCTGGAATCTTAGCGCCACATCCAACACACTTCTTAAAAGAAGCCGGTGTTACTGAGAAAGCCTCGAGGACTAGTGTGGCTAGAAAGCCAACCCCAATGATTGATCCTCAGAAGACGTCTTCCGATTCAAATATGTGGACACTGTTCCTGATGAGGCAGTGCAGCGGTGGATGAAAAGGAACTGGCAGGTTTTAGCGGTAAGCCCCTTATATAGGGTTGCTAGAGATGGGCAAGGCTACCATCAAAACTTCAGAACATTGTAGAATGTTCTAAAAGAGGCACTGCACCGGAACAGGATAACCCATTTGTGTCAATCACAGAGACCACAAAGAAGAACTAGTCTTGAGCAAACAGTGGTTTGCTAAGGGCCATCTTGAAAGTTTGTGGCCAAAGCAAGATTTGCACCAGGGACTTCTCTACTCACTCTTTACTCTCATCATGTTATATTACGGTAGTTCACAGATTTTTAAAAAAATAAATAAATCAAAATTTAAATTAAAATATAGTAACTGAGGGCTCCACCTTGCTGAATCTGGGAGAGCAAGATGAAAACTGTCGTATCTCCACAGGTTCATCTTCAGTCGTGTCATCATCATCATATGAGTTAATATGGTGGTAACGATCGGAGCGAGCTGAAACGAAACAATGTCCCATGGAGTTCACAGATATCTGACCCCAGGGGAAAAAGAGGGGCAGAGCAGCATGGTTTCTGTCAAATTGTCTGTGTTTTCTCTAAACCTTCCTCAAGCTGTTAAAAAAGGAGTTTGTTTTAGTTTACTCTCTGACCACCGGGCAACAGATCTGGGGTGTGTAACCATACAAAACTAGTGCCTTCTTGACACCTAGGAAGCATTTAGCATCCACACCTCACAGGCAAGGATAGAAGGAATCAACCCCAAATACCCACCACTATTTAGAGCAGGGGTAGGCAACCTTTGCCCTTTAAGGGCCGAGGGACTTCAGCTCCCAGAATCCCAAGAGCTATTGGCCAACATGGGACTATTGGCCAACATGGCTGAGGCTTCTGGGAGCTGAAGTCCCTCGGCCCTTAAAGGGGAAAGGTTGCCTACCCCTGATTTAGAGGTTTGAGCCTCTTTGCTATCTTGAAGACAGAGCATTGGTCAATGTAGCCTAAACATTATTCTTTCTATTTTTAGGCTGCTTCATCTTGTGGACATAGGAAAAGGGATGCTGAATCCAGAAGAAAAAAATATTAAACCCTATAGTGTCATCAAACTAGCCTTCCCCAAACTGGTACCAACTACATGTATTGAGTTACAGTCTCTAGAATCATCCACCAGCACAATATAACTGTCTGAGGGATTCTGGGAGTTATAGCCCAAAATATCTGGAAGGTACTAGGGTGAAAAACACCACCATAAACAAACTTCATTATTTTCTAGTGGAGGTGGAGAGACACATTTAAAGCCACCCTGAGCTGGAAGATGTCAGGCTCCACAGCAGATATGGGTGCTTGGCAGTGTGGATGATGGTCAATGTATACAACTGTTTGTGTGAAACAATTCTCCAACTAGGAGGATAATTTCAGCCACATTAATGCAAGCTCCCCCTCTTCTAAAGAGGGGATCCAAATAACAGCTATGCCATTGATTTTCCAGCTTCAAAAAATGATCCAGCTCATGCTTTGGTGGACCTCTTAAGGCAGCTAGTGTTCCCCTGTTTTGCTTTGAAGAACACCTCTGATTTTAACTGAAATGAAAATAGCAGTTTCTAGAGAGGATGGATGGAGGGTTTATGGGTCTGATAATTATTCAGTTCATGCAGGTGGAGAGAGGTAATGTAAGCTTTTTTTTTTTTTTTTTTTTAAAGGAAGGAACATAGGAAGGTACCTATACTGATCCATCTAGCTCAATACAGTTGATGTTGACTGGCAGGAACTCCCCAGAAGTCTTTCCCAGCCCCACTTTGAGATGCCAGGAACTGAACCTCAGATCTTCTGTGTATAAAGATTAAGTTCAGCCATGAAGCCATGACATTTCCCCTCTTACAGTCTTGATAAAAACCACCATTCTGAAACTCCTATTTGTAGTAGTCAAAAATCACCCTACTGGGTCTCCCAGAACTTCTCTCAGATACTACGAAGCAAGGAGATAGCAATAGCAATAGCAGCTTCATTTATATAATGCTTCATACTGCCTAAGTGGTTTACAACTATAAGCTAATTGCCCCCAACAAGCTCAGTACTCATTTTAGCAACCTCAGAAGGATGCCAGGCTGAGTCGACCCTGAGCTCCTGGCTGGAATTGAACTCACAACCTTATGGTTTGTGAGTGAGTGGCTGCAGTACTGGCATTTAACCACTGTGCTACCAGGGCTTCTTTTCATATGGCTTTCATAGGGTGGGGACACTTAGGATTAGGGAGTATGGGCAGTAGAAACTGGAGCAGATTGTGGGTCTCATCCTTACTTAGTTTACATCTGAGGAAGCAGGCTCAAGTCTAGGAAAGCTTATGCTACCAACTTCTTTCTTTCCGATAGTCTCAACGGTGGTACAAGATCCCTTTGCATACCTTACTTTTAGTTTGTTAAAGTGAACTATTCTGAAAGGGAAAAATAAAAAGCTGAAAACTTGCTGTCAAAGTAGCTGGTGTCTTCTTCAGATTCCAAGTGAGGGATGAACTCTGCTTTCTGTCTCAGAAGTCCATTCCAGTCCAGATCTTTGAAAAATGCATGCTGTTTCACCTCATAGGCACCACCTGCAGAGAACCAGAAAAACACTGGAGTCTGCTTGCCCTCTGCTGGACAATGCTACAAATCAAGCCAGGAACAGTGAGAAGGGAAGGGAGGTTGTTCTCTTGCCCAGAAATAAGAAAGGAAGCTGCCAAACAGGAATTTGGGGGGAAAGGATGGGACATTCTGCCCACCTAGAGACCATCGGGCCTGGGACTGGTTAAGGCCAGGTCTAGCCAATAGTTTGAAACAACATTTTAAAAGAAGAACTATGAGAATACTGGAAGATAGGGTGACTAGATATTGTCCTTTCCCAGGAGCATCACTAAGAAGCATGCATTTATATTTATATGAGAGTTTTTAGCTTGTCTTGGGTCATGTCCTCCGTTTATCTTGAATGTTTTCCACTTGGCAGTGCCTTGTCCTCAGAATGACCAGACATCCTCCTTTTCCAGGGCACATCCTACATTTCAACCTTCTGTCCAGGAGGAATTAGAAAACATCCTCCATTTTGAGCAAGACTAAGAAGCATGGATTTATAGTCTTATGAGTGTTTTTAGCTTTTATTTGGTCATGTCCTACATTTTTCTTGAATGTCCTGGATTTTTGCAGCACCTTGTCCTCCATGGTGGTTAAGACATCTGGTCACCCTGTGCCAACTTATATGCATGATGCAAATTTAGAAATATGTACAGGGTGACCAGTGGTCCTTCTCTTCCAGGACATGCCCTACATTTCAGCCTTCTATTCAGGAGGAATCCCAAAATATTCTCTGTTTTGAGCAAGACTAAGAAGCATGAATGTATATTTCTACGAGTGTTTTTAGCTTTTATTTGGTCATGTCCTCCATTTTTCTTCAATGACCTATATTTTGTGCTGCCTCGTCCTCTTTTGCAGGTAGGGCATCTCGTCACCCTGTGGGAAGAGGAATTTATCTCTCTCCTTCTGAAATGGATCACACTAAAACCCCACATACCACCCACTTCTCCCCATCTGCCCTTACCTGCTCCCAAGCGGAGAAGAGGGTTGGTCTGCAGGAGGCAGGAGATGAGATGCTGAGCATCCGCTGGGAGTGCCTCCTCTCCTTCTGGCCACAAGATGTCATCTGAAAGCAAGAGAGCAAAAACAAGGAGTTGCAACTGGGGGAGTGGGTGGCTGGGTGGGTAGAAGAGTTTCCTCAATATGGAGATTATATACACACATCAAAAGAAATTCTATGTAGAGAGATCTTGTAGCACCTTTGAGACTAACTGAAAGAAAGAAGTTGGCAGCATGAACTTTTGTAGACTTGAGTCTACTTCCTCAGATGCATTTCGTCTACTTAAGCCTACTTCCAAATGCATCTGAGGAAGCAGACTCAAGTCTATGAAAGCTCATGCTGGAAACTTCTTTCTTTCAGTTAGTCTCAAAGGTGCTACAAGACCTCTCTACAGATCTTTGAATTCCACCGATAAGAAATTATATGCACTTTCCCACAAACTCTTACCCCATGTATGGCAGAGTAACACACACATTTCTCAGTCCAGAGATTCAGCACTTCATCCTCTTGTTTTCTGACACTCTCTCTATGGCTGCATTGACACTGCAGAAATAATCCAGTTTGACACTACTTTAACTGCCATGGCTAAATGCTATGGAATTCTGGGTATAGTAGTTGTGGCACCAGAGTTCTCTGACAGAGAAGGCTAAATGTCTCACAAAACTACAATTCCCAGACTTCCATAGCATTGAGCCATGGTAGTTAAATAGTGTCAACCTGGATGATTTCTCCAGTGCAATGCAGGCTATATCCTTCTTCACACCTATTTCAGTCCTTTAATAATAATAATAATAATAAAATAATAATAAAATTTATTTATACCCCGCCCCTTTGAGGTCAATCAGGGTGGCTTACAGCATTAGAAAACAATACATCAACAACCCACATCCCTCCCCCTTCAAACCCTTGCATATGCCCACCCATGGCCAGGAGCCAACTTATCCCCTTAGCCAAACCTGGAGCATCTAAGGCCAGTGAGTACCAAGTGAACACATAATCGGACACAATGAACAACAGTTTCCTTGCACATACCGGTGATGACCTGACCAAAGAGCTCCTCAGGGGTGTCTCCAAAGAAAGGCACACAGCCCACCAGGAACTCATACAGGATGATGCCCATGGCCCACCAGTCCACTGGCTTCCCGTAGCCTTGGCGAAGGATCACTTCAGGTGCAATGTATTCTGGGGTCCCACACACCTATAAAGACATTTGTTTTCATTCAGCTACCACATACATTGGCTCACAGAACCACAGGAATCTCACCCTAGCATGCAACCCTTGCTGTCCTTTGGTTTGGCTGAAAGGTCGGGGGAGCCCTGAATGTTGCATTGTGGCTGAAGTTAATCAGGTCTGTACCTATTCATGACATGGATAAACTGCTCTAAGCTGCACTAAGCCTTCCAGAAGGACAAGCAAAGTAAATACATTTGTATATATGAAAATAGCTACTATGCATTTGCATTTGTTTTAATTTTGACAACTACTTTGTATCAGTGAGTCTATTTTCTTAACACTCCCAAAACTGTGTAAATATGCTTTATACCTGAGCATTTATTATCACTCTGTACTGCATTTGAAGAAGTGGGTTTATTTCCACAAAAGCTCATGCAAAAATAAAAACCGGTTAGTCTTAAAGGTGCTGCTACATTCCTTTAATTTTCCCCTCCCCTTTCCTTCCTCCTTTTTATGGAGGATTTCTTGTTTGCTAAAGCACTACAGTTCTTTCCCAGGATTCCATAGGATGGAACCATGGCTGTTAAAGTGGAATCATAACACTCTCACTATTGTGTGAAAGGGCTCCATGTATGGTTCTCCATGACATAATAAAATATACATAGCCCTTATTTATAGCTTCACAGTGCAAGCCACCATTATTTCCATTTTACAGATGGGAAAACAGTAGGTGAGGGGAAGGGACTACCTGCCAAGACAGCTACCTAATATTTCCATGACAGACTTGAATCTGGGTGTATAGTTATCCTTGATTGGTAAAGGGATGTCTTTCTATCCCGAGTTTATGCACACCTCTGTTTGGGTGTCAATCCAAATTAATTTGGTAGATGTTCCTGAGTCTATGAAGTTTATTGATTATTATAAGCACAGGGAAGGTCATGAACTGTCATCAGGTCATTTTTTTGTAATCAGAAAAGTTTATGCATTTTAATTCCCAGATGTTATCTTTGAACAGTGCTTTACAAAGTCAAGGATCAAGGATTGTCTCAAATCAGATGACTTTGGGATAAAGATAAAAGGTGCTGCCATATTTCTTTTTATTCCTTTTTTTTGTACCCCTTCCTTCCCCTTTTTTATTTTCTTAACAAATATAGTTAGATTCTTTCTAAATAAGTCTTCTTAAAATGAAGCCTGCTGATTCCAAGTATGCTTTTGCCTTTTCCAAGCTCTCCTTTACCACCAGTCTTCTGCTATCTATTCTATTCTATTCTATCCTAATCTTATTTATATGCTGCCTTTCTCCTAGACTGGGAACGAAGGCAGCTCATAAATGGAATCAATTAAAACTGACAATAACACTTAAAATAATTAAAATTATCATATTAAAACTGCATAAAATTATTTTAAAAGAACATAAAGGTTAAAAATAAATAAATAAACAGGTCATGTAACCTTGCACAACACAGTTTCAGTTACGTGTTTTGAATATCTCACCTGTCCCACTCATGCCCCCTTGAACATGCTTGCAAAATATCAGGGCCTTACCTGTTTGTCTAGGAACTCCCTAGCATCCTTCTCAATGTGGCCCTCATACAAATTGGTGGTGAGGCTCATCAGTCCCATCTTGGAGAGACCAAAGTCAGTCAACTTGATGTGCCCCATAGAAGTGATGAGTAGGCTGGGGAGAAAGCCAGAGGGACAACTATCAGAGGGAGCAGATCACAGCCATTCCCTGCCTGCAATAATGGCAGAGGAACCTGATGAATGCCAGCCAGGATGAGCCAAATGTGTTCTTGTCCTCCCCACTTTGCAACCTAAACCCAAATCAGTGCCTCTCCCCACTTTTAAGTTTCATACTTGTCAGGCTTGAGGTCACGGTGGACAATGCCATAGTTGTGTAGATACTCCAGGGCGAGGACAGTTTCAGCAAAGTACATGCGGGCCATCTCCACAGGCAGTGCCCCTATGTTCTTCAACAATGTGGCACAGTCCCCACCTGCTAGGAAAAAGGTAAAACAGTTAGGGAGATGTCAAGGGTGCTTTTCTGCTCATACAGTGGATTACTACTCTGTCCTGTCCTTGGAGTGAAACCTACTGTGATAAGAACATAAGAGCAACTGTGGATCTGACAAATCTATCTAATCTAGCATTTGTTTCCTCACAGTGGCCAACCAACTACACACCCAAGGGAAGCCCACATGGGCACAAACAGATCCTCCTGTTCATGCTTCTCAACAAGTGATAGTCAGAGGCATGCTGTCTTTCACACTGGAGTTAATCTATGGCCATCATGACTAGTAGCCACTGGCAGCCTTATCCCCCATATATTTGTCCAGTCTTTAAACCATCCAGCTTTGTGGCCATCACAATGTTATCAGAACACAACTAAGTCCATAGTTGACCTGTATATTATGTGCAAAAGCAATTTCTCATATGCCATCTATTCCCCATCATTTCTTGGCATTGAATGAACCCAGATTCTAATATCAGGAAAGACTTCTCTCTATCCATTTTCTCCAAACCACGAATAATTTTATTACATCTCTATTGTGGCCCCATATACTCACCTGTCTTTTTAATCTAAAGAGTTACAAATGAATGCTGTAATCTTTCTTCACTGGGGAGCTGCCCAACTTCATCATTTGGATGCTCCTTCCACATCATGCATTCATTCATGATGTTCATTTATTTATCTTTAACCTTTCAATGTAACAAAATCCCTAAGCGATTTACATACAGAATATATGTATGCCTGTTTCAGCTCAACAATACAATTTTTGCAATGCCATGTCCCGAAATATACGCAATATTCCAAGTGTGATTGCACCACTGATTTGTAGAAAGGCATGTATATATTACCAATTTTATTTCTGATTCCCTTCCTAATGAGTCCCATATATATAAGGATGGTATATATATATATATACCATCCTTTCAAGTAAGACAATATGCAAAATCCAAATACTGCAATACAGCATACCCTGCAGACATACCCCCAACATCAATTTTCACTGCTATCCCTTGGAAAAATTACCTCTTTGGATGACACATTTCCCAGAATTCACTTGCTAGAATGCCAACTAGCCATGTTGGGTGGGGGAATCTGGAAGCTGTAGTCCAGACAAACCGTATTTTAAGCTTTCTGACTGCAATTGACAAATATGTGCCTTAGCAGCATAGGAAGCTGCCTCATACTAAGGCCACTCATCCATCTAGCCCAACAATTCCTCAGGGTCTCAGAGAATGTCTTTCCCAGCTCTCTCTGGAATTATCAGGAAGTCAACCTGAGATCTTCTGCATGCAATTTGTTGGCATAACCACTTGGCTATGATTCTATTTCAGCTTTCATTCTAGCATGAAAGGCTGTAGTTTGTCAACCAAACATAATCTAGTAGCAGACTCAGGCACTTATTTTATGGATGTCAATTGTACTGTGCTCTTGAATATATATACTTTGCAAAATTCTGCACTGTAATGACTCAAGCCAGGTGTGTAACAATAGAACTGCTTCCTTGTGGACCATTTGCAAAGGAGATCTCTGGCACAATATAGTTGAAGTCTAGGCTAGAGACCACATGCCACAGGCCTTCCTTCCCTCTGGACTCGACGGCTGCGTACCTTCGACATACTCCATGACCATGCAGAGGTAGCGCTTGGTTTCAAAGGAGCAGAACATGCTGACCACGAAAGGATTCTCTGCAAATGTCAGGATGTCACGCTCCACGAAAGCTTGCTGGATCTGGTTGCGCAGGATGAGGTTCTGCTTGTTAATCTTCTTCATGGCAAAACGTTGTCGGGTCTCTTTGTGCCGCACCAAATACACAGCTCTGAAGAAGGAAGAAGAGGGTCAGCAAGAGATAATTCTTTGTGTTCCAACAAGAAGACTGAATTTTCTACCAGGATCAGAAAATGCAGAGTCCTCAGGCCCCGACACTTCTGTCCTAGCTCAGCCACAAAGCACTCCAAAGCCATACTCTGAAGAATGAGGCAGAGAATTGGATAAACTTAAGGACACTCAAGCTTGTTCCTCCAGTTTAATGGTTAGAATACGACTGCTAATTGAAACAACACAGAACATGTTAAAATGCTACAATGAAAATGACATTATAAAAGATGGTTCTCAGCCCAGAGTCAGCTTAAAAAGTCCAGAACAACCTGGTCTATTTACAAACAGTCAGTGAGGCAGCCAGATATACACTGTTGAGTGTTACATTCCATAAGGATGGGGCTAATATAGAAAAGGCCCTGTCTCTCATGTCTCCCAGTTTAATGGAGCCTACTGGCAAGTGTGTAAGCTAGGCCTTTGTGGCTGATCTTATGCTTCAGGAAGATTTATATAGATGCAGATGATCCTTCAATAATTTTATCCCATGTCATTTAGGGCTTCAAAGATAATCAGAATTTTAAATTGGGCCCAGAACTGGACTAGAAAATAACAAGAATTAGTCTGTCCCCTGTCCCCCCCGGAATGGGGACCAAAGTTGTTACTACTCCAAAACTGTGCTGCAAGCCAGATAAGAACAGATACAGGTAATCACTATCAGCCACCATATTTTCTTCCAGTGTCTTACTCAAAAGTGAAGCAATGATAATTATCCAGATATTAATTATGTAGATGTATGGGATCTAACTCCACCTCCCATCTCACAGTGTAATCTCTCCGTCATAGCTTCCATCAAATTTGTAGCCTCCCTAGAAAAGGTAGCTATATCAAGCATGTTGAAGTTATTTTCTAAGATTATAAATTCATGCATCCATTAGCTTCAGCAGATGACTGCTAGGCTGTAGGGCAGGGGTAGGCAACCTTTCCCCTTTAAGGGCCGAGGGACTTCAGCTCCCAGAATCCCAGGAGCTATTGGCCAACATGGGACTATTGGCCAACATGGCTGAGGCTTCTGGGATCTGAAGTCCCTTGGCCCTTAAAGGGGAAAGGTTGCTTACCCCTGCTGTAGGGTGTACAATACACCAACAGTACCTGCATAATGTCTCAATCCCTAACATCAGTTACAGGCATTCAGGACAAGCTGACTTTTAGATTAACTGACTCTTTATAAGTCAGGAATCACATAGCTAACCTAAACAAGTTCGGATTTGCAGGGCCAAACAAATTGCAACCCAAAGTACTGAAGAAACTTGCTGATTTGCTCTCTGAACCACTTACCATCATTTTGAGAATACTTGGAGGACAGGTGAGGTTGGAGGACTGGAGAAGAGCAAACATTGTCTCTCTCTCCACAAAATCATTAAGGGAATTGACATTTTAGCCACCTCCTTCTACACACACACACACACACACCCTTTTATAATCTACTTTTGTTTAAAAAAGAAAAAGAAAATATTAGGATGGATTATCCAGCAGTCTTTCTTCAAGTATTTTGATGACAATGGAGTGATCAGCACCGGCTTGTCAAAAACAAATCCTGACAAATAAACTTTATATCTTTTTTCAATCAGATCACTAGTTTAGTAGATGGTGGGAATACTGTGGATGTCACTTATCTGCATTTCACCAAAGCATCTAATAAGGCTCCTCATAATACTTTGGTTAGCAAACTGATTGAATGTGGAATAGATGGGAACATTGTCGGGTGGATCCATAACTGGTTGGAAAACCATGTTGAAGGAGTCATTATCAATAGCTATGCTTCAAACTGGAAGGAGGTCTCAGGCGGAGTGCCTCAGGGCTCTATCCTAGGGCCATTACTCTTAAATTTTTATCACTATCTTAGATGACAGAGGGGAGAGAATCTTTATCAAGTTTGAAAATGACAAACACAAAAAAAGGAGGTGAGGCCAACACATTGGAAGACAGGAGCAGAATTCTATAGGACCTAGAGACAAACTAGAAAATTGGCCAGAAATTAATAAAATGAAATTTGATAGAGACAAATAGAAAATTCTATGTTTAGGCCACAAAAATAACATGTATGCATGGTTCAACAGTACTAGATGCAAAAAGTATCTTGGAATTATTGTTGATTGCAGGTTGAACAGCATAACTGTGATGCTGACGCAATGAAGGCAAATGCTGTTTTAGCTTGAATTAATAGAAGCACAGTTTCCAAGGTGAGGGAAGTAATAGTCCCACTATATTCTGGACTAGTCAGGATTCATCTGGAGTACTGCATTCAATTCTGGGCACTTCATTTTAAAAAGAACATAGACAAGTTGGAGCAGGTTGGTAAGAGCAATGAGAATGACAAGAGAAGAAAACATAAGATGAAAGGTTGAAGGAGCTGGGCATATTAAGGTTGGTGAAGAGAAGACTAAGGGTGACATGATTGCACACTTTAAATTTTCCTAAATATTGGAGGGAACGTCTTGAGAGTAAAAGTGCTCACCATTTGCTCTGGACCTTCCCAGAAAATCTGGAGCAGTCTGGAGCAACGTGGGGTGCTTGTCTACACATGCTTCCTGCTGTGCTGCCCAGTGCCACTGCTGCAAGTATGAGTTGCTCTTTTGAGGTCATAGTGAGCTGCCCAGCCATGTGATTGACACTGGGCGCCTCATTTTCACTCACATGGGGCGGCACACTGGACATATGTATAGACAACTGTCTGGCATCACTACTGAGTGCCCAGGTAATGGGGGACTTGGGGCAGCTTTGGGGCCAAAATATTCAGGGAGCAGCCTTGAGTTTTCTGACCAGTGTAGACCTGGTCCATGGCTCCCCCAAAGCATCTGTTCTCATGTCAAGCTGGTTGTGTACTAACATCATTTTCAGAAATAGTCTACTCATGGTACACATAAAGGTTCCCTACACACACACACACACACACTTTTAAATTAATAAATTAAACCTCTTTTTTCACTTGGGTGCCAGCAAAGGACAATACTTGATTTGGCCGGCACCCACCTGCCATCTTACACATGGGACCAAAGGTAATCTGTAGGAGCAAAGATGGAAGGAAGCTGCAGTCCAAGAGCTTTGCTTTGTAACACTCTAAGCCAGGCATGCACAACCTTTCTGTCTCCAGTGTATGGAGGGAGCTGGCTCAGGGTTCAAAGACTGCACACAGAAACATGTGCACACTTTTCAGTGATCCTCTCTCTTTGTTCAGAGAAAGTAGAGACTTCCCCCCCGCCTTCCCTCCCATAGCAATCCCGCTCTGGACCGCCATCTCCTTACTGCTAACAGCAGCAAAGTAGGGGGGGGTGTATATTAAATCAGCAGGAAATTGACTAGAGGGGGAAATTCAGCCACTGCAGTAGGATCAGGGCACACCTGAGGACCTCACATGGTCTCTGGGCTGAAGAGGATACATTATTGTGCTAATCTGTATTCAGCTTCTTTGGAAAGTTATCTTTTAATTTCATTAGTTTGCCTTGCCAGAATGTTTCGTGACTGGCTGCACCTACCATGACAGCCATTTTGTGATGTCTCCCATGACATCTTCTCAGAATTCCAGCTACACTCAGTAATCCATAAAGACTGGGGACTCCTGCTTTACAATGGATATAAAAGGATTTTAACTGCTGTTTTATTTAATGTTCCAACTGTATAATTCTTATTAAGTTTTACTGTAATTATGCTTATTTCCTGTAAACTACTATGAAAGTAGAGCTTATAAAAACATTTTTTTAAATGACAGATTTGTCAATTTCAAGGGATGATTCCTGAATGCCTGAACTCAGTTTAGATACTTCTGGGTACCAAATATATTACTATGGATGCTCAAGAGGCTCAGACTAGATAATGATTTCACCCAAATGAAAGGAGCAGAGTGAAAGAGGAGGAGAGATTACGTGATCCAGAAGACCATATGGCCTGCTTACCTTACACATTTTGCTATAATGGCTCTCACAAGGAGTGGACTGATGTACCATACTCTCAAACATTTCACAGATAAAAACCAGGACAGGTGTGGCTAAGTAATATGAGAGTGTGGTCAAGATAGCAAATATCATTAATAAAAAAAGAACACAGAAACTAGGAGATACTGCAGAAGTTTACTTTTGCCTGAGCATCCTGGGAAAAACAAGATTCTGCCTTCTCCTCTCCTCTCCCCCTGCTGAGTTAATTGTGTGCAAGCTACTTTTTCACTATGAACTCAGCTTACAGCTAGTGAAGTAAGCTGAGGACAAAGAGGGAAAGTGGGAGGAGGAAAGAGAAACTGAGACATTTTAAAAGTAGCTGAAAAATGCAACAGCAGAACATTAATCAGGGCTGTTCTTGCCAAACTGGGACAGTTGGAGGATATGATGTACTCCCGTACCATAGAAACAAAACCTTTGGTTAAGGTTGAGTTTTTGAACCTGATTTTATTTGGAGCTGAAGTGCTGAACCAGAAGCAAAGAGATTGTCCCATGTAAACAGAGTCAAGGAACTTGGTATCTGAGTAAACTCACTCACCCATATGCCCCATTGCTTATAAGTTTGATAGTTTCAAAGTCTCCTTCTCCTGGTGGCTTTTTTGGCTTTGGAGTAGTCCCACGACTCTGCAACAGTAAACATACTGGGTGTAAAGACATAAGCAGCAGTACATATGGAGACAGGCATTTAGCCCCCCTGTTTTAAAATGACTTCTTTACAAAGGCTAATACTGCATTTGAGCCTGGAATATGTATGTCACTTACGAACACTGTTAACTTCAGTACTAGAAAGGTTGGAAAGTTATTCTGAAACTGTTTATGCATGGCAGTCAGTGTAGTATTTTCATTGGCTGTGCAGCTGCAAGAAATGCAAAAACTGAAGGAGAGCCAAACACAGACATATAAAATGGGGAAATCCCTAACTAGGCAATAGCAGGCAGAGATCTGATAATAGAGATGCTGTTGTGAAGCTATTCGCTGATCCAGAAGCCTATTAAGAGGTTATTTTCAAGCTGAGTCCCTCTAGTTCCTCAGAAAAGGTTCCTGAGCTGGCCAACCTTGGTCATGTAGGTGAGAGCTCAACATTATAAGAAATTCCGTGGGATGCTTTGAACTTTATTTTTATAGTCATATTTGCTTCATTCTCTCTATTCCAGAGCACCAGAGTAGCATGTTGATGATCCTGCTCCTCCAGTGTTTTCCCCACCTGGTCTTGAACAGAGCTTTTTTGTACTACAACTCTCAGAATACCCCTCAAACAAGCCCTGGAAGATTCTGGGGGATGTCGTCCAAAAGAATAACCTTTCTGAGCTCTGAGGAGGTAGAAACCTCCTCAATTGGAGCAATTCTCTTTCTTCCTTTCTGCCTCCCTCATCTTTCCTAGAAAATATTTCACACAGAAATAAGTGGCCATGTAGCAGTTCTTCTGGGGAAACAAATCCCATTCTATCTAACTCTTAATTAAAATACCCAGTTCATATTATTCTTTAAACACCTATAAGGGACATCCCAATCCCAGCATCATTCTATTTCTTTCTTTCATAAGGGCTATCTCAAGGACTGATCCTGGTTGCCATTGTACTGGACTACAACTGGGTTGTAGCTAAGGTCAACTATATTGCAGGAAGCACTGGTCCATATCACTATCTCTGATCCAAAAGCCTGGCCACTGCTCAGGATGGCAAACTGCACCCATGGAATTGCACCCTTGGGAGCCGAGGAGTTGCTGTGAAAAATGTCATCTGGTGGCTTCCATGTCAGTGGGGCAATAAATCTACTCTGGGTTTTGGTCCAAAGTTGAAAGGAGCCATCCAAGGTCCTGAATCCCACACTGCAAAGTTCAGAATAAAACCTGGGCCTTGTCTGCATGGGCCAAATAAACGAGCCTTGCCACATTCTCTCTGTGGGGAGTCCAGACAACGCAAAGCCTAAATCCCTGTGTTCTGGTGCAAACAGATTGGACAATGGCCGGCACATTCAGCACCAGCATCCTTAAGACAAATTTTAAAAACTTACCTTTTACTTTGGATCTTTTGGAAAGATCTGGATCCCTTTGTTGTATTGTAAAACACCAGTTTGAAACATGTCTTGCTGAGTTACCCGGCATGTCTGCCACTGTTACCAGCTACTCAGTCTGATGTCAGAATGAGGTGCCCAGTAATGTAATCTGTCCTGGGCACTGCGTTCTGACTTCAGTGGGACATGTGTTTGAACAGCCGCCCCTGCATCAGAATGGAGGACCAAATAGTGGCAGGGAGGTCAGGGCAGCTCCATGGTCAGGATACTCCAGGCTTCCCCCAGAGCATCTTGACCCATGCAGACAAGGTCAAGGAGATGGAATCACCACCCTGAAAACATGAAAGCCACCAACTGGCTCTGGTTGTGGGCACTGCTTCATAACTTCCTCTCCAACACTATGCCTGGTACAGGTGCTAAGGTTGTTTTAGAAGGGTTGTTCTTCCTGCCTTTCCAGCTGTAGTAGAAAACTCGCAAGTTTCCATGAACGCACCAAGGAAAGAAGTACCTGCAGGCACATCCTCCTCCTTTAGGGACTGAATTGGCATATGTGTCATTTACCCATTTGCAAATAATTATTACTTTTGTTTGAATTTCTGCATGTCCAGCTAGGCTGGAAATAAACATTAAAAGTACCTTCAGGCACACCTTCCTCCTTTAGGAACTGAATTGGCATATGTGTCATTTACCCATTTGCAAACAATTATACTTTTGTTTTAATTTCTGCATGTCCAGCTAGGCTGGAAATAAACATTCTCCCTCCCATGCATTTGCATCTTTCCCAGTTAGAGAAACACAACACATATCCAGAGAAGAGAAAGGATAGTTGGCTGAGTTTTCTGTGTCTGAGGTAATAAACAAACAAAAGCAAACCACTCCCCCAAAACCCCTGATATGCATGACTGGCTTCATATTTCTTTTCCATTCATTAAAGTATTTGAAATTTAGTGTGTTTGCACCTTCCCTCCTATCCCAAAGGAATGGTGTGACCCACAATGGTTTTCACATCAAGAGAAAAATATGCCCATCAAATTATCAGATCAATAAAATATATTCAGTAGTGAAAATCCCAATCCCTTCTTCAACCAATTTAATATACATTCAAATCACATGCCATCTGCTTTCCAATGTTTCTGAAAGACAATCGACACCCAACCAACACTCAGGCCTTGATTCATTTCCAAGAGGGAAGAAGATTTTCTTCATGAGTGGGAAGAGGTTCCCTCACTATAGGGCAAACACCAACAACACCTCTGTTTGCATCCCATTGCCCAAATATGTCAGATGAGTGCTATCATTATATTATAACCAGACTGGAATATGACATAGGGCCATGGAGGATGCAGTTCATAATCTGGGAACCAATGCTTCTTTAGTATGTCTTCTTTTCCCAGACTTTCCACCCATTTCCCTTCTACTTTGCCTGGCACCTCCATATAAAACTCCCCTCTCTCATTTGCCAAATCTTTCTGCTGCTGCCACCTTATCTCTGTCTTCCTCTCTCCCCCTCCTACCACATTCCTAAATTGCTGATCTGGCTCAGGTCCTTCCAAAATTCTGTGGACTCTTTTCCCTTCTACCTCACCTTCCTATTCTGCCCCCAGTTGCCCAGGTCTCCTACAACAGAGCTGGGGAGCATGCAGTCCTTTAGCTGTTAAACTGCAACTCTCATCAGCCCCAGCTGACATAGCCATTAGTGAGAGATGATAGGACAAGCAGCCCAACAATGCCTGGTGGCGCAGTGCCTTTTAAAGTATTGCCATCTCAAGCTCCTCTTGGGGTTTCCACCTATTAGCCCTGGAGCCATCTTTATTCAATTCAAGATGGGCACACATTGGATGTTTCCACAATCCAAGGGGAGCAGTTGGGGGGGGGATTTACTTGTTGGGACTAGAACTTCCCAAATGCCCCATCCATCATGCCCAGCACATGGTGTAGATAGTTGGCATGAATACCAGTTGCAAGTGGCAGGTGAATGGGGAAAAATCATGGGGTTACTAATGACCCTAAACAACTTTTTGGATCTTGGCCCTAAATTGAGATTTTGTTAGTATGAACATTTATTCATGATGGATCATTACTGTCAAAAAGAAGACAGTTAAATCAATTTAAAATGTTTTAATCAACCTGGATGAAGTATCTTCAGAAATCACCTTAGACATATATAATCAATAGCTTTATGATGTCCAATCCTATATGCATGTATTTAAAAGCAAGTCTCACTGAATTCAGGGAGATTTACTTCTGCAGAACAATGCCCAGGATCACTCACAAAACTTGGCTCTTTTGCATGATTAAACATTATATGCCTTATTTTCCTAGAAGGTACCTATGAAAAAAGAACCACACCCCTTCTCAGGCTAAACATGACATTAATTGGGCAAATGCTGTTTAACTCGCACATTTTTATTATGCATGTGTGTATACAGCCTGAGAAGTGACAGGGCTGTAAGGGTTATGGAGTGGACACTGCTATTTAAATAACAAAGAAGTGCACATTAATTTCATTCCTGAAATTAACGTTTACTTTGTCCCTCATCTACAATTCCAGGTGCTGCCAGTAAGGTTAGAAGTGCTCAATGCCATGTACATGTCTTTAGGCTGGGGTGGGTGGGTGGGTGGGAACCAAGTGGTCCTCTACATGTTGTTCAATTGCAACTCCCAGGGTTCCTCAGCATTGCTCATACTGGCTAGGGGCTGCTGGGGTTTGCAATCTGACAGCATCTGTAAGACCATGCTTGCCATCCCTGCTTTAGATACACATAACTCAAACCAGCCATTCTGAAGACAGGTTTCCTTATGGTCATTTGCTTGCCCAAAAGTCTGCCAAACAAGATACACATCTGAGGTCTAGTGTCATTCACTTGCACTTTCCCACTAGGATCAACCAAGTGATTTTGGTTGTAGCAGCAGACTCAGTGAGCAGGAAAGACAAAGATGCAGATGAGTGTGTACTTGAGTGTACATGTGTGTGTAAGAAAGCTGGGGTAGATGGCAAAGAGCTGGGGTGAGGTTGGCACCACTGCCCCCCGAATACTGACCTCGGCAAATTCCTCTGTGTCAGGTGTGTTGGATCCTCCGCTATCGTGCTCCTCCACATACAGCACATCTGACGACAACAGGGTTTGGAAAGAGCCAAAGGGAGAGCCAAGGGAACAAGGCTTTAGCAACCCCACTGTCATTCATGAAAGCACAGAAAGGGCGAATCCGAGACATACGCACAGCCATGCATAGACCCAAATGCACATGCATGGGGTACATGCACATACACAGTGACATGCTAACTCATGTGTGTGCATGTGAGACAGAGTTGGCAAATCAGAAGACACAATCATGCGCTTCCTAACATCAACCACAGGCAAACCACACATGCATCGCGCCTTAACACACACTTTTGGAAGAGATATACAAACACCTATATGCATGCATGTTTGCATATAATGGCAGAATCATTCACATATATACTGGAATACAAATGGAGCTGTGAAACACTGTTCACACAAATGCACATCTGTGCATTAACACACACACCTCATCAACACACATAAGATACAGACCAAAGTGTATGCTAGCTAACAGGCATGAAAATGTATGGTCACAAACTAACTCGTGGGCATGATAAAAGTATATTGATAAATTCAACAGCATGACAAACAACCACCCTGATATGAAAATGTGCAATGATCCTCCCGGTGCATGAGACCTTTGGGATTCCTCTACTCCCCACCCACCCCCACAACACTGGCATGTCTACACCTTTTTGCTTATCTGGGTGTTAAGATTTTAACCCCTAGTAGACTCTTCTTGACAAATTATCAGTCTTGACTCTGGGCCAAACAACATTAGATGTGCCCATGCAATTTCTCCCCTGTTTACCTGATGTGAAAGAAGATGCCCAACCTGGCCACTGGAATCTCACGTCTACAGTGTACTTCAATATTATTTGACTTTATAGAATCAAAGCAGCAAAAGGCAGCTAGTTCAAGCCAATTTAAGGATTTGAAAAACAAGCAGGTTGTTGGGAAAAACAAACGGCATAATACCATACCACAGTAAACAAAACTGTTTCTGATCTGCGGTTTATCCTGCTCTTAGTTTTTAGTTCATAAGGCAGGTTCACACATGAGATTATTCCCCCCCCCCCAGCTTCCAGGCTATCATTTCTCCATCAGTTATGTGAAATTGGTGTGTGTGTGTGTGTGTGTGTGAGAGAGAGAGAGAGAGAGAGAGAGAGAGAGAGAGAGAGAGAAGAAATTCAAGGCAGGGCCAGGTTTGAAGGGACCATGGACAAAATATTGCCTGGATGGGGGCTCTTCTTCTGACAGTTGTGAGGAAAGTACTCCAAACTAGAGTTGGATGGCTGAGTCTATTCATCTCTTGAGCTGCCCCCCATGCTAGTTTGCGGCTTTTTTAAAAAGAGGCACTACATACAGCCATGTATTATTGAAATTTCCTGGAACACAGAGCAACATCTAATTTACGAAACATAAAAATTAAAGGGCTAGGGCTAGATTGTACCTGCCTTTAGGGTGATGATGTGCCCAACTACTCCACTAGCTTCTGTCCTCATCCCCTCCCACAATGAAAGCATCCCCTTCTATTGCTTCTGCACGGCCTGCTAGCACCTAGGTCTTCTGAACCTATCTTTCAAAAAGGCAATACACAACAGGGGCATTGTGGGATATTTAGTCAGGGTCCAGATCCAGCTGCCTGGTGCTACTTGTAATACTTGATGGGAGTTAAAAGAAAGGCCCAGGACTGATATAAGCTGTGGGCCCTACCAGAGCTACCCAGGGATGCCACCATTAAGCCCAGTCATAGCGCTCAGTGGGAGACTAGTGGGAGAATGAATGCTGTTCCTCCCTATAACCTCCACATAGAAAATAAACACATCAAACAAAGGGGTTCTTGCCTCACCTTGTATGAGAATGATGGAGGGAAGGGGACCAGACTTTTTACCTTTTGAGTAACTCAGCAAGTGTTATTAGGAGGTTTCAAAGGATGGTCTGAAAGCTAGCATAGTGTGGTAGTGTTCAAAGATATAGCCATATTAGTCTGTAGAATCAGTATGTAGAGAGATCTTTTAGCACCTTTGAGACTAACTGAAAGAAAAGTTAACAGCATGAGCTTTCATAGACTAAGGTTTAATTTCTCATATGCATCTGAGGAAGTACACTTTAGTCCACAAAAGCTCATGCTGCCAACTTCTTTTTTTCAGTTAGTCTCAAAGGTGCTACAAGATCTCTCTACACGGTGTGGTAGTATGAGTGTAGGACTAGGACTGTGGAGATCAGAGTTTGAATCCTTACTCGGCCATGGAAACCCACTGGGTGACCTTAAGCAAATCATGCTCTCTGTCACAGAGGAAGGAAATAAAAACAACAACCCCAGACAAATGTTGCCAAGAGAACCCTGTGATAAGTTCACCTTAGCATTGTCATAAGGCAGAAATGACTTGAAGGAACACAAAAAAGAGGGTATGATTTACTTAAAAGTCAGTGAAATCAGTAGATGGGTAGGGCCTGTGCATTTCATTAAGCTTCCTGGAGAATCATGTCCTGCACTCTTGAGTTGTAGTTGAATATCTGTAGGGCACCAGGGTGGTCTAGACATAGCTTTGTCATCTCATTGAGAATTGGGCCTTAGGAAGGAGATGAGAAGAGGCTAAATTGAGCTCACTACAGAGTTTTCCCCCCCACAAAAACAAACCCAATCCTTTCTCACAGTCAGTCTCTCTACAGTAGTGATGGATGGGCTAACTTCAGCTTGTTGTAGTTGATGGCTTTGCCCTTTTTTGTCTACGCTGCTGGATAGAAGCACAAGGATCCCTACGGTCCACCTGAATGCTTTAAAACTACAAAGCAAGAGTGCATGCACTGGATATCTTTAAAAGTTATGGGTGGTCTGTGTTAAGTGAACCAGAAGGTAAACTCTTGCCTATTCTTCTCAAAAGTGCAGTGCTAGACACATTGAAGCAAGGCTGGAGAATGTGTGTTGGCCTGCAAATACGATCACCCATCATCATTGGCTTTGGCGGCTACAGGCAATGGGAGTACAATTCAGTAGTATCTACAGGGCCAAACAATTCTCTTCCCTGGACTAAAGTCTAACAAACCCAGGAAGATGCTAACAAAAAAGGGTTGCCTAGAAACCTTAGTAATCTATTATCTCTTTTCTCATCTTCTGTCACCCTGTCAAGAACTCTGCTCTGAGGAATCTTTGATGAGCTTGGATTCATTAAGATCCTGGAAATCATAAGATGTGCAAGAGTAGAAGCTGTGCTGAGCAACCTGCCCACCCAGATCCCATTAGAGATATCACATCCCCTGTGTTCCTTTATCTATGTATCCTGCTTAAAAAGTAGATTAGCCCACAGTATCGTTACTCATATGTAGAGGTTACCATAAATGTTTCAGAGGAAATAAGATTTGCTCAGAGATGAATTCTGGTGGAAAATACTCTATGCGTCTTAGAATATCAATGTAAAATGCCAAACTCAAAAGCCAAGATGAAGAGTGACTTGCCACATACCCACAAAAGTTACAGAATGAGCATGCTGACACATGCATGAAATCACACACAGATGTACAGTCACAGGACAATACAAATACCGTGGCTCAAGTATGGATGTATATGGCTCCCTGCTTTCCTACAGGTGGCTTTTGCTGCATTACCTGGGAAGGGGTCTCGGGTGAGTCCCAGTTGGCTGATGATGTAGCGAGGGATGTCTGTTTTCACGAGGTGCCCCTCTTTGGCATGATCTTCAGCAGCTTCCAACAGGTGGTAAAACTCCTCAGGATTAAACTCCTGGAGGGCAACAGCACACAACAGAGTTAGGGCCTAAGGGTGCCCCAGAAAAAGTTTTGGCTTAAAATTCTTTCCAATAAACAGAGGCTGGCAGTGATGGACTGTTTCTCCCTTCTTCAGGGAGAGTGTCAGTGTAATACAGTTGGACTTGCACTAGCCCTTCTATTAGGCAGAAAGAGGCAGTTGTGGCAGGTGGAAGATGTTGGGTGGTGTGGAAACAGTGGCAGCTTCACTGCCTGCTTGTTCATTTCCTTGTTTTCTAGGTAATCTGTGCTGTACCCCCTAAGTTAGTCTGCTACCCTCAGGTGAGGTGAAACATGCTGTCCCATCACCAGCATCGAAGGAACATTCAGCTTCCAGTACAGCTGACTTCTGTAGGAGGAATGGGGGTACCATCTTGTTTGGTTCAGGCAGAAAAATATCTTTGGCTAGTTCTGTGGTTCAGGGTATAACCCATGTTCAAAACTCAGTATAGATGAAAAACTTTCTGGATGACCCGGATACAGCCTCTTCTTTTCTTACATCTCTCTCTCTCTCAGCCTTACCAGCCTCTCAAGGCAATTGTGAGAATAAAGGATGTCCCCTGTGTATACAACCCAAAGTTGGTTGGAGAAAGTGGGCAGGGGAGAGTTATAAATGTGGGGAAAATGTTATCTACATGTTTGGAAACAGAAGTCTGAAAAATTGGCCTGACTTCAGTTCACAGTGCTGGTATGATGTATGTTGTCCAAAGCAGATATGGAGAACTTTTTTGTCCTCCAGATGTTTTGGACCAACTCTAAGCAGCCACAGCCAGCACAGCCAATGGGGAATGGTTATGGGAATTGTAACCCAAAACCTCTGGAGGGCCACAGCTTCTCTTACATGGTTCCAGAGGTTTGTGGTGGATCAGGGTGGACAAGGTGTGGCCCCAGATTGTTTAGTGGCCCTTGCCATGCTCAAAATACCCCAGGCTACCCCTTTGTCTGGGTGAACTGTATCACCTGGATGCCTCCAGAAACAACTATTCAGCTTTAAATAGGTCACAGGGAACCTATCACGTGTTTAACATTTTCCTAAAAACCCATTTTTCCAAACAAGAAGAGGGCTTCCAGCCATTTTTAGTTATGAGTGTGTGTGTATGTTATGACTGAGGGTCTCAAAAAATGTCTCCTGGACATGTCCCAGCCCCCCACCTCCACATGTTACATGATCCATGGAGGGGAGGCTTCCATATCACTGACTCTATGGAATATCCCACTATGATGCAGGTGTATTGATCCAGCACAGCATTAGGGATTCTGTATTTGTGTTGCAGGAAATGAGTGAAAAGCACTGCAATCCTGAGACTGAGGATTTTATTTCAAACATCTGAATGGTCAGTGCATTATCTATCGCTACATAGCAGCCACACAGGCCTATGAATAAGTCTGTGACTCCTTTGACTTAAGACTGTGGCCACTTTGAAATCTGGGGATTAAGTTTTTAATGCTTTTATGTAGGCTATACATCAAGCTGTGAACATCCAAGCTACTTCTGAGGTATAACATAAGTCAACCAGATCACAGAACAGGGGAATGAATCCTGAAAAGGATGAGCTAAGCTCCCACTTCCTTCAGCCTTTACTTACAAGCCAACAGCAGGTGGAGAAAACATCCACAAAATCATTAAGGGAACTAAAAATTCAACCATCTCCATCTACACACACACACACACACACACACACACACTTTCATAGTCTACTTTGTTAAAAAAAACAAAAATAACTCCCCCACCCCCCAATATTGATAGCTTAGTAAATAAAGAGCCAGTGTGGCTTACTGATTTGAGTTTTGGACTAGGACTCTGGAGACCAGGGTTCGAATCCCGGCTTGGCCATGTAAACCCACTGGGTGTCCATGGGCAAGTCACACCTTCAGCCTGAGAGGATGGCAAGGGCAAACCCTTTTCTGAGCAAATCCTGCCCAGAAAACCTCATGCAAGGTTCACCTCAGGGTTTCCATACATCCAAAATGACTTGAAGGCACCCAACAACAAAAAAGTAAATAGACCAACAAAAGTAAATAGACCAAGTAAACCCAATCATTTATTTTAAAAACACATTTTAAAAAGGATATTTCCCCCTTTAAACTCATTTATGTATGTTCCGCAGTGGAAAGGCTGGGGAAAGGCTTTGGGGCTTCTTTTTCACATCCATCTGCTGCTGTCCCTGCCCTCTCATCTTTTCAACACCAGCCATCCTCGCATTCGCAGCCACAGATACCGCATTAGGCCGGCCAAGGTGATGTAAAGCAAGCGCAACCTCCTCCTTGCTGAGCCAGATGGCTGCCAGCCAGGTAGAGGAAGTGCTGCCTGCGATTGGCTGGTGTGTTGCCAGGGAAACCAACAGGTACCTTCAAAAGCTACCTTGGAACAGGTGGAGGAAAGCTGATGATCTCCAGATGGATGGCAACCGACTTACAAGGGCAGGGAGACAGAAGGCAATGCTTCATCTGGGCCAAGACGTCATGGGATTCAGCTCAGAGAAAATTGCTTTCAGGCTTGGACCGTCATCCTGAGATAGCTTTGCCAGAAGGAAAACTGGAGAGGGCTCCTGTACCTTTAGTGGTTGCGTTTAGTGGAGAGATTTGTAGCAGGTGTTGCCTCTGAGCTGACCGCAGGACAAGAAACACCAGCTGAAAATTGCCTCCTCTTTGTTCTTGTGGCTGCTATGTTTGAGACATGTATCAATAACCACCAAATTGGGAAGAGATGGGGAAAGGTTTTGTTAAACACTAGGGCCTCTATGTTCAGTGGCAGTATAGCTCAGAATAGCAGGTGATGAGAACAAGTTACAACCAAGGCTGCTGTGTTTTATGCCCAGCTTCTCAGCTTCATATAGGCATCTGGATGTCCACTGCTGGAAAATAGATAGACCCTTTCATTAAGCAATGCTTAACGGGATCAGAAAAGCCAGTGGATTTTATTGTTGTTGTGTTGATATGTGCCTTCAAGCCATTTCTGACTTATGACAATTCTAAAACCAACCTATCATGGAGTTTTCTTGGAAAGATTTGTTCAGAGGGGGGTTGTCATTACCTTCCCCTGAGGTTGAGAGAATGTGACTTGTCCAGTGGGTTTCTAGTAGGTTTTACAGCTTGGACATGTTCCTTTTTGGATTATAATTCCCAGAAGCCTCCAGGCAACATGCTCATCATTCTGGCTAGGGGATTCTGTGAATTGTAGTTCAAAAAGTAACACTTCCAAGCTTGATACCACCACAGGCTCCACTGCAGTGTACATCAGCTACATCAGAACATTATACCAACTGAGAATCAAACCTTGGTATCCAGAGTTGTAGTCCAATGCTCATCATCTACAAAACCATGAAAGGTACAAGAGCTCTTTTCAGTTTCCTCTCTGACAACCCTATGCTGGAATTATGTGGAGCATGAACCAAGCAACCCACTGAGTTTCTCCACATGAGAGCTAAGCGGGCAAAATGAATCCATTTCCTAAAGACCTCTGCAGTCACCAGGCAGGCTTGGGCCCTAAATGTTTTGAGGCAGAGGCTAAGATGAAAAAGAGCAATACCAATGCTAACTAGCACAGAGCCTGGGGAACCTCATTTAAAGAAAAAAACACAAACTAATCTCAAGAGATTTTCCTAATGGTTTGAATACTTGCATCATGTCTCCCTCCTCCTAGTTATTGTTGTGCACCTTCAAGTAGTTTCCAACTTATGGCAATCCTAAAATTCACTGGGTTTTTGTGGGTGGTTTTTTTTTTTTTTTGCAAGATTTGTTCAGAAGGGGTTTGCCATTGCCTTCCTCTGAGGCTGAGAGAGTATGACTTGCCCAAGGCCACCCAATGGGTTTCCATGGCCAACTGTGAGATTTGAACCCTGGTCTCCAGAGTCTTAGTCCAAATGAAATGGTTCAATAGGCAAATATTTTTACTTGTTTGCATCTTATAAGCCTTATAAAAGAGTGTCGAAGCTAGGGTCCTTCTTTGGAAAAAAGAAGGAATGTGTGGTGTTTGGAAATGTAAGAATTATCACAGGTCATTTAGAACTGATAAGTGTGGTCTGGATAGATAAGATATATTTAATTCCAATATGGTTTAAGAGTGTATTTTTGAATTGCGATTGACTTAATTGCTTGTGTTAAAGACAGACTGAAGAAGTCTGTAACAAAATGATTGAAAGCATCTCTCTGCTTGTCTCATCCTGATCATTCCTGAGTCAAGTCTACCCACTGTGACTGTCTCTGAGTATAGATGACATCTAGAGAAGACTGCATATGGTTTTGAACATCATCTTATAGAACCTGTGACTTTTTGAGAGAAATAATATCATACCTTAGAGTAATTTATGTACATGTATTGTTAATGGATCACCAATTTCATTTGTTTCTGAAAAGGGCTCTGTGGTTTGTTTTATAGCAGTCAATTGGTCCATTCCTAGGAAGTTGTGTAACTATGAATGTCATTTTCAGTAACAATAATTTAGTTATAACAATCAGGCTTTTGGGTTCATTATTGAAGCATATCAGATAATTTGTTTTTTTTACTATAAATACTGTATCTTTCCCTGTACATTATATGCCATAGTGTATTTAGAGTATCCCTCTTCTGGAGTATTTCTCTTCAAGGTTTTGTTTGCTATAAAGTGACATCATAATGCACAGTATGTCTCAGAATACAAGATGGCAGATCCTCTTAAATATCACATTTGTGGAAGTGTGCCTACTGGGGCAAAAAGGACAAACCATTTTCAGGAATCATTTGGTAATAATTAGTGTGTCTTCAACAAGGATAAATATCCCACTGGATTTAGTTTCTGAGTTGCAGCAGGCATGCCATGAATTTTAAGGGACTTTCAGGATTTTTCCTTCTTTTATAGATAACACCACATTGCATTTTCATTGTGCAAATTCCACACTGTGCCTCTCCTGCAAGAGTACTGCATCTTATGAACATTCAAAATATAATATTTTATATCTGTAAAAATTCCTACTAACTAAAAATGTGTTATTATTATGTTTACTGCTTGGCATATGGATGCAAGAGTGTTGTGGGCTTCAGCTAGCTATTATTTTGTCGTAGTATCCAGGACATAGTTCCCAACTCACATTCCCTGCCACTTTCTGGTTCAAATGTATACCCACAATTTTCTTGTGGCCCTTTGCTACTCTATTTGTATAACTTGCTTTGCACAGCCTGCTGAAGTAGGGAGCCTATAACATGCTGGGGTGCTCCATATGTTTAGAACTATACCAGCTCTCATAAACCCTAGCCAATATGGCCAATTGTCAGGGATTACGGGGAGTTGTAGGCCAAAATATCTAGAATACTGCCAACCACTGAAAAGCAGAGGAATGGAGAACAACAGATGAGTAACCTCTCCCTTTCCACCACCTACAGTAAAACTGCCACTGTCCTGTCAATTGATGGGCTATCATTTGTGGGATAATTTGAAAATCATTAAAAAGTGTTTATGGCACGTTTGTTGTGATTCTGTAAAAAAACATCTAGAAGCAACAGGGTCAAACACTTCTGAGTCATCCTGCCAATTCCGACACTTATGCACATTCACACATGCACACACCCACGCGCTCATCCATCCCCAGGACCTCACCAGGCATTCCAGTAGGCGTGCTGGACGTGAGATGATAATAAGCAGCTTCTTTACTAGTTGAGTCACAAAAGTCACCTCCTCACTCTCTGAACGTTCGTAGGCCTACAAGCAAAATGAAGAGGTGGCTCATGAGAGAAGGAGTTAGCCTGAGATCCCCTCCATTGGAAAACCCCTGTAGCCCCAAGGCACACCCACCTCTTTCCAGGTTCTTATTATTACCTTACTCATACACACCCAGTCTCCCATGGCTCACTTGTCTGTTGTGGGTGCTTCCTTCTCAACTTTCTATCACCTACTCTTACCCAGCCCCCTCCCAAACTAACTTAGGTTCTGTGCATGTTTTGAAAATGAGTGCCTCTGTCTTTCTCCATTTGCTCCCACACTTTCAGCTTTGTCTCTACACCTCTGCTGAACACCCTCCATTGATTGAGCTTCTCACATCTTTCAGCAGCTTCTCCATGTTTTCCTGCAGCTCATAGAAGTAGACAGTGGTGATGAGACCTTCCTGGGACTTGGTTAAACAGTCTCTAGCCAACTCAATGACTTGGTGGTGGATAAAACTCAGTGCCCCATCAGCCAAAGGCAATACACTGTCTGGTTCATAGCTCTTTATGAAATCTTTCAGCTTTTCTTCCATTTGTGCCGTGGCCTGTTAGGGTAAGAAGCAGAGGTTTTTTTCATCAGAGAAAACAACAACCAGATTAGGTCCTAACTCATGCTCCTTTCCCATATCTGCAAAACAATTTACTGCATTCTCTGTATCAGCTAAGTACTGGGTCATGAAGACACTTCCTTTGTAATCTTCCTATCTAAGCAAATTGTTTGGGAAATCACACCTGACTGTCAGCCAATAGTAAGATCTGGATATCTGTTTGTCTATCCATCTAATTTAATCTGTCACCTCTTCCTCTATATATGCATTTTGCACAACCCACTTTACAGGACCTTCTTTCTTTCTCAGTATCACTGAATAAATCTTTCTATTCTCCATCATATCTACTGATATAAATAACAAGAGCGAATCCTATTCTTGTATCAAGGTCCAGTCTTGATTCTCTGCCCCACCCTTTCACTCATTTTGTTCATCACGTTTGCATAAAATATTGAACCAGTCATGAAAATGAGTGTGACAATGCAAAGTTGTGAGATACTGCTTGGGCAAGAGTATTCCAATTTCAAAGCAGGCTTCCTCAAGCTAGCAATTTCTAACATGCTGGACTTCCACCATCCCAAGATAATCATGGCTACTGACCATGCCATCTAGGAATGATGAAAATTGTAGACTTTCAATTTGGGGCTGATTGTTTTAAACTGTGTCAGTACAAAACACTTCTCCCTCTCTCTTGTCAACAATGGTGGTTGAGTGAAACAGATCCCTTTGCCTCTAGTAGTGTGCTTGACTGGTTTTCAGGTTTTAAATAAAATGGCCTCCAGAGGATCATTTTTGATACAAGTGAAATTTTTAGATTCCATCTCCTCTCTCAGTCCTTACCTTGGGGAATCGTTCCTTGTAAACATGGTTCATCATTACTATCTCATTGTCATAGGAAGAGGGAGACCGGCCCGGGCTGCAAAAGAAAAAGAACAAATCAGCTGCTGATGAACTCTTCTGTACCATTTGCATCACCCCAAATTCTATTTTGAGGTCCCATACCATCATTATGACTATTTAATCCTGATTCCTTTATTGACTGTACTGTAATAAACTTTGTAGGGAAAAGATGAGCACAAGGTACTCAAAATCCCCTGATAGATCTCTGGATGATTTGCAGTAGATTGGAAAGAGTTTCACATTCCCAAGTGTTTTAACAAAAGGAATAGAACACAAAAAGGCCTCCCCTAACTTTTTCTAAATCCAGGTGATGCAAGAAAATGCAAGAAACTTGCAGGGAAAGAACAAGTAATGGATTTTTATGCAACTATTTTGTGAGCTCAGAACCAGCTATGAAAACCAAATGTGTGCTCAATGATGCCTATTCCCCATATCTAAGCGTACATTCACTGGACCGCATCTCTCTCTGGCAGCTGCCACACTGCAGAATTCATGCAGTTTGACACCGCTTTAATTGTCATGGCTCCATCCTATGGAATCCTGGGATTTGTAGTTTGCTATGGTCCATGAGCTCTCTGACAGAGAAGGCTAAATATAATGGTCCTTGGTATCTGCTGTGGTTTGGCTCCAGGACTCCCATGGATACCAAACTCCGTGGATGCTTGAGTCCTGTTATATGCAGTGGCATAGTCAAATTATGTCCCTTATATAAAATAGCAAAATCAAGGTTTGCTATTTGGAATTTATACATTTTTGGAATATTTTCCAGCTGTGGGTAGTGAATCCATGGACATGGAGGGCCAACTACATGGACATGGAGGGCTAACTATATCTCACAAAACTACAAATCCCAGAATTCCACAGCATTGAGCCATGGCAGTTAAAGTGGTGTCAAACTGCATTAATCCTGCACTGTAGATGCAGCCTCTCTCTCTCTCAGTACCTAGTTTCAGCTGATAGACCTTTCGGTTTTAACATACAACAAATGATCCTATGTGCTTGAAATGTGTCAAATAAAACAGAAGGCATCCATTTGGCATTGCACAGACAAACAAGATTGTGGGGAAAGTCAAGGACAGATAGTGAGCAGCAGGCTGGGATAATAGAAGGCCTTCTTGTAATGGAGGAACAGGGTGGAAACAAGTATTTTCATATTTGTTCCTATATTATCACCTGCACCTTTAATCTAGGTTAAATTCTGAAGACAAAACACTCACTAGCCTCATTCTGGAAGTTTATCCATGAAGGATTAAGGATGCATAAGGGAGACATATGTTGACATGGGGTAATTCTGGAAAATATACAGGGAGACATTAACAATTAGCCCTTTGTTTCCTGAAAGGGAAGACACTATTGGAAACTTTGGAGAGCTTTCTCTCGATTCCACCATTGCCACGGGCCCATCTTCTGAGGACAAGGAAGAAGACCTCCTCAGTGGCTGCTTCCAGACAGTGGAAGACTCTGCCTTGGAGAGTAGTGGAATCTCCTTCTTTGGAGATTTTTAAACAGAGGCTGGATGGCTTAAACCAGGGGTAGGCAACCTTTCCCCTTTAAGGGCCGAGGGACTTCAGCTGCCAGAAGCCTCAGCCATGTTGGCCAATAGTCCCATGTTGGCCAATAGCTCCTGGGATTCTGGGAGCTGAAGTCCCTCGGCCCTTAAAGGGGAAAGGCTGCCTACCCCTGGCTTAAACCATTACACCACTGCACCCAATGTAATAAAAAAATACAGTGGAATCTTGGTATCTGATGGAGTTTGGTTCCAGAACCACCTCCAGTGGGTACCAAAATCCATGGACGCTCAAGTCCCATTATATTCAATGGCACAGTAAAATGGTGCCCCTTATATAAAATGGCAAAATCTAGTTTGCTTTTTGAAACACACATACACACACATACACACACAAATACGTACATACACTGAATATTTTCAAGACTTGGATTGTTGAATCCGTGGATAAAGAATACAGAGGGCCAACTGTATGATAAGGAAATAGTTTCTGAACTTTTAAAAAAAAGAAACACTTTCCATGCTCTGCTTATTTCTTTATGAAACATCAGGCCTAAATGTCTTGCTGAATCAAATTATTCTAACCCAGCATTCAAGGTCACTAATTCCAGTAACAATGGGTAGTTCAACACAGTTGTAGTAATGATAATTTAGGAGTGCAGATCACTGCACTACCATGTTTGCAGACTCCCCTGTTTTTATAGTAGCCTTAGGACCCTCTTATGCATCCAAAACCAGCCTACAGACAGCATGAGACTGGGAGAAACCATTGTGGGTCATCAATAACTTCACTGATGGCATCCCCTTTTTATTATCTTGGCTGAACACATGAAACACACACATATTACAAAAGAGTGCTGTTGTTTAAGGGTTCCCTTGGCTGCTCCGCTCTTACCTGAGGCTCCGGGACCGGGGGCGGACTGCGGGGGACCGCCGCCCCCCATCATCATCAGTGATGCTCTCAGTACTGCCAAAATGCTTGGAAAGGAAATGCAGCTCATCCACGGTGGGCTGATAAGGCAGCTGGTGCAGGCGCTCTTGGGAGGAGCAGGATGACTGTACGGAAGAGAAAGGGCAGAATGGGCACCTGGGTTCTTAGTGAATGCTGAGATGCAGCAGACTAAGAAGAGGAGCACAGCCACCATTTATTCACACACATCTTCCCCAATCTGATATACATGGAATATGGCCTACATCCGAGATACACACACACACACAATGCATGGCCTTCCAAAACATATACCCATATATTACATAAAGCAAAGCATACTAAAACTGCCAATGAAATATGATGGTTTGTGAAAGACAACTACCCCTCGCCCATGTGGCTGAATCATAGCCAAGACTATGGGTCCATCCAGTTGAGTTCTATCTGCACTGACAGACAGCAGCTCACCATGTCAGACTGGAAGGACCGGTGGATCTTTTGCCAAAAGAGCAGTGAATTCACACTCGGTTTTAAGGCCATCTCCTTCACAGCTGCTATGAGTTTTACTTCCATCATGAACAGGTTCCAGCCAGGGTGACCAGATGTCCTCTTTTTTCCAGGACATGCCCAACATTTCAACCTTCACTCCAGGAGGAATGTCAAAACGTCCTCCATTCTCAGCATGATCAAGAAGCATGAATTTATATTTATATTAGTGTGTTCAGCTTTTATTTTGTCATGTCCTTCATTTTTTTTAATTGCCCTACATTTTGCAGTGCCTTGTCCTCCTTTATGGTTTGGACATCTGGTCACCCTGGTTCCAGCTCCTGTACAACATGGAGCAATTGTGGGAGGAAAAGTCATCAAATAGTAGATTTGCTGCCTCCACTGCAACAGATCAATGAGGATTTCACACTGGAGTCCTTTCCCAGCCCTTCCTGGAAACAAGGGCAACCTGGCACCTTCTGTCAGAAAGCAAGGATTTTTCATGTTATGTGGAACTAAGCTGTCTCCATGTCACTGAATAAAATGAATCCCCTACATAACTCTCAGTTTCCTACAGGAGACCTTTACCAAGTACATAGGACACTATGTATTTGGTCCATTTCAGCTATTTCCATCTCCACATATCATTTATAATTACCATGGCATGGCTGCTCTTGTCTCTCTCTCTGACTAGACCAGACCAGACCAGCCTTTGAACCAATATTCATTAAACCCCCCTAAAATCCAATCAACATTTGCCTCCCCATTCCCAGGCCTTCTTCAGGTCATGAGGTTCTTACCGATACAGTGGAGCTGGGAGTGTTGGTTCCATATCCAGATGAGGGTAGGGAAGCCAAAGACCAACGCCGTCCATCTGCCCTGAAATTATGGATAGGAATATGAACTTCAGTAGGGTCAAGGATTTAGAGAGAAAACCAGTTCCAACAAAACAAACAGCCGCAACCAATAATAATAATTTAATGTCTTATTATCAGGTTCCTCTAGAAACAGAGCATGAGGGAAATAACTACTGACTTAGACTTTCAGTGAGTGAGGGTGTATGCAAGGTCTATCACTCTGAATGCCAAACTGAACCTCTACCACACTGCAGAATTAATGCAGTTTGACACAACTTTAACTGTCATGGCTCCATCCTATGGAATCCTTGGACTTGCAGTTTGTAGTGGCACCAGGGCTCTCTGACAGAGAAGGCTAAACATCTCACAAATCTACAAATCCCAGAATCCCACAGCATTGAGCCATGGCAGCTAAAGCAGTGTCAAACAGCATTAATTCTGCAGTGTAGATGCAGCCTAGGTCTCCTAATATGTTCTTCCCATAGACATTTCAGACCATTTAGGAGTCTCCTAAGAACAAAAAAGCTCAAGTACAGATCAGGGCTAGCCATACCACTAGCCAGAATGAGGTGACAGATACCAAAGCTCTGTTTGAGGACAGAGGGGGGTTGCAGACTGCCAGAAATAGTGTGAATTCAGTCCACTTTTAGGGTTAGGGTTAGAGTTAGGGAACCATGGGAACTGTATTTTATTGTGGCATCAGAGTTGTCTGACAGAGAAGGCTCAATGTCTCAGAAAAATAAGTTCCCATGATTCCCTAGCACTAACCTTAACCCTAAAAGTGGACTGAATTCACACTATTTCTGGCAGTCTGCAACCCCCCAGAGTTGTTTGGTCTAGAGCAGTGATTCCCAAACTTTGGTCTTCCTGATGTTATGGCTTTCAGCTCCCAGGATTCCAACAACAAGCAGCCATCTGGCCAACTGGCTGGGGCTTCTGGGAGTTGAAGTCCAAAACACCTGGAAGACCAAAGTTTGGGACCCACTTGTCTACTCTAGACAGTCAGCCCTGACCTTCCTCAGCTGGCCCCATGCTCTCAAGTGTGGTGGAAGACACTCTCTTGCCACCAATGTAAAAATAAGGTTTTCAACACATGGAATGTATGTGTGTGGAGAGTGGGCTTTGAGAGATACATTCAATTCCTTTCATTTCATTTCATGGAAACAGTAGAAACTTTTCTTAGGATACCTAGTATTAAATGCAAGAAGAAAGAAGAGTTTAGAACTGTAAAGCAATGGAATTTGTACGGCCATCCCTGGGCCATTTCACACTGTGAAATCATAGTGTTATGATTCCATATTAACTGGCATGGCAACATCCTATGGAATCCTGGGATCTGTAGTTTGGTCAGAGGCACCAGAGGAGCTCCTTGGCTGGGGATTCTAAGTACGACTCCCTCAATTGCCAATCCCAGGGTTCCGTAGGATATTGCCGTGGGAGTTAAAGTGGAATTATAGTGCTATAATTGCATTGGGTGAAAGGAGCCCCCTTACTCTTTGTTTGTAGCATCTGGTAAATAAATATACATTGCTTCGAACATGGCATTTCCATTCACCAGTGCTGATGAAGAACTGCTGACAGGTCTATCTATCCACCACATCTTTGTGGTAGTGAATTCCATAAATTTAATTGCATTGAGTGTGTAGTAAGGAATTATTTTCTTTTACCTCACTACTGCCAATAAGCTTTACTGAGTAATCCCAACTTCTGGTACTGCAAGGGAGAAAAATATTTCTCCACATCATTTATGATTTTAATAGCTTCTCTCTGCTTTCCTCCTAGAAAAGGCAAAGCTGGATGATGGACCAGATAATGGCCTTCCATAAACTAGATTAAGCTTACAGGACAGAGGTCCCTCATTTTGTGTCACCCTGTATCTTTTACTCTGTCTTAAAATCCACACACATTTTAGCCTTTTCTTGGGGGTGGGTGGGTACATGTAATTTGTGAAGTCGAAGGCTTTCATGGCTGGGATCCATAGGTTTTTGTGGGTTTTTGGGGCTGTGAGGCCATGTTCTAGAAGAATGTTTTTCCTGACATTTCACCTGCATCTGTGGCTGGCATCTTCAGAGAATACATTCTTCAGGAATACATTCTTCTAGAACATGGCCTCACAGCCCGAAACCCCACAAAAACCTATGTACATGTAATTGTTTAGGCATGGGCTAGTTCACAATCCACAATGAAAAATGCAGGCGGGTTATGTATGAAAATTCTCACAATGCCAGCTCAAAAATGTGCTTTTGGTGCTTCTTGACCTTTGGGCTAAAAGGTTTAATTTGTTTTTAAAAATGTGCTTTTGGTGGACATATAATTATGACCACTTTATCACAAACACAGATCAGGAACAAGGGACTTGCAATGGGCACAAAGATAGTCTGGACTAGCTATTTCACAGACATTTATAAACACACTGACAAGTGTTGCTTGGGTATTTCAATCAATCCTCTGGATTCAGTGACAATTGATTTGTCTTGTCTTCAATAATTAATTAATTCTTTATGTGTTGGCCCACTGTAATTTGTCCAGGCTGAGTGTTTGAGGCCATCCCAGAAAAGATACAGATCACCAACACATACTGAAACAAGCCATCCTTTTGCTGAAGCCAAACAGATTTGGGTCTGTCAATTATTTCAGTCAGAAACTGCCCAGGAACTAGAAGGAATTTTACACAGACAGTTGGGATATAACACCACATTATATTTCACAGTCCACTTATCTCAAGGCCTGCTGTGACTCTTTCCTGGTGCACCAAACAGGCAAACCACCCAAAAGGTGATGCTTTTGATGAGTTGCTGTCAACACCTCCAAGATGTCCCAGTTTTGAAACCAGAGGTCCTTTGGAAATACTTCCAGTGAACAGGGAATGGTTGCTACACAAGTCTGCTGGTCTCCACAGACCAGCCACACTCAATCCTGTCAGTCCAATTTTATTATTTTATTACTTATTTATTTTAATTTATAGCCTGCCTTTCCCCCAACAAGAAACCCAAGGCAGCTTACCATTTTACTTCATCATAGCTTGGAGCTAGGCAAAGAAATTTAAACTGTGGTCTTGTGGTGCCTGAAAGAGTGTCTCCCAAGACTTGCAGGAAGTTTTGGATCTCTTCCAAGAGTAGGGAGAGATGGAAAGAAGTCTACCCTCAGCCCTTGGAGAGGGAAAGACCCAATTTCACAAAATCTCCTCTATGGGGCTATAGAAAGGTCTGCAGCTGATGGTTTTCCAGTCAGAGAGCACAGAAAGGAGGAATTAAGGGGGCATTTCAACAAAGCCAATGCATTTATAGAAAATAATACTTGTGTATCCTGGCTTGTGGACAATCAGTGGAGACAAATTGTCAATTTAATCGAAAGCCAGTGTGGAGTAGATCAAGTGTTGAACTAGGACTCTGGAGACCAGGGTTTGAATCCTTGCTTGGCAATGAAAACCCATGACCTTGAGCAAGTCACACTCTCTCAGCCTCAGAAGAAGGCAAAGGCAAACCCCCTCTGAACAAACCTTGCCAAGAAAATCCTGCGACAGGTTTGCCTTAGTTGCCATAAGTTGGGAATTACCTGAAGGCACAATAACAATAATTTTATCAATGAACCATGTGATTTCCATTCCTATTTTAATGTCTTCTGTAGGTTATTGCAAGCAAAAAACACACAAACAAAAAACTCCTAAAACATCATAAACATATATCTTTTTAAATCTCATATCAGTTGTGTCCCTCAACGCACATACACACACACACCCCTTTGGCTCTCCTTACCATGCTGTCTGATGAAGAATTCTGGAAAATCCAAAAGGCTCCACAGTAGTTTGCAAGCTCAAAGGTTGCCTAAGATATTTCCCCAGTATAGATTTCTACCCCCACCCCTTTTAGGCAACATGGCTACATCCTGCAGAGCAAAGCTGCAGATTAATGTGGTGCAGAATCAGTGGAATTAGTAGAATTAATAATTCATATAGAAAACTGTAAGATACAAAGCAAAGAGAACCAGGAGCAAAGTTACTGTTACACTAACATGAATCAGGTAGCCCCAGCCATTCACAGAATGTGCCCAGTGGGGTTTTATTCCATTCCATTCCATGTAAGAATGCCTTGTACTTGACTATACACACGCTGATGGAAAGGATTTCTCAAGCTTTTTGGCATAAGGTAATTTCTAATCACACTCCCTGTTACGAAACTGTTCATCCCTTTTGGTACCAGTGCAGAAACTCAAGGGACAAGGAGATGTAAACAGCTCGGTGTGGATTCACTCAGTACTTTGTTGATGGCAAGATGGAACTTCACAGCCTGTTCCCTTGCTTTCATGGGGTGGAGGTGGGAGGGAGAAGTGGTATGTGCACAACTATAAAAAGAGCAGAGAGCAGATGGGAAGTGGGGAGCAGCAGCTGTAGATTCTTCTACTGCTTCAATTGTTCTTCTGTGTTGCATTCTGGCAGCATGGCCAGGTGGATCAAACAACAGAATGATCCCCATAACCCTACAGTTCTCTCCTTCCAAACCTACAAGCAAACAGGGTCTTCTTGGGGTCAGATGGTGAGAGAACAGGAGGGAACAGAGGGGAATGAAGCAATATAAGAGTATGAGATCTGGATGTGAGTGGGTTAACTTTCTACCTTGTGTGTAGTGAAAATGTTTTCGACCCCAAGTGGGTTCCCTGTTACCTGGTAGGCTCCTGGTCTTTGTCCAGGTGACTGTGCACCTGGAGACAGACACAGGAAAATTATGAGGTCATGGAATTGCTATTGTCAATGCACAGGCTTGTCTCCTGTACACTCTATAAAAAGCCTGAGCTCTGCCCGTTCCACCTATTCCTACAGCCTCACAAAAATGCAGCTCCCTCATCTGGTAGTTGTGGGGGTGAGAAACAAATACCCAGGACTGCTTGCTGTGCCATAAGTAGTAAACCTAAGTTGCACCTTAGGTAGGTGAAGACCCATTCACATGGGAACTGGAAACAGTGTTGCAGTCATGGAAGCGTTAAGTTCTTAGGAGTCTTCCAGAACAGAGCATCCCGGATGGATAGAGAGAAAAGTACGGGGAAAAGCCCTCACTACAGACTGCTGGAATATCACAATGTCATGAGCCAACACTGCATTCTGGATCTAACATTTCTTGCACTCAAGACATAACATACTGGGGACCCATGACCTGTCTGAAGAAAACACAAGTCTGAATTTGAGAAATGGTGCAAGGTATGAGGGTAAGAGCTAATGATGTCTTGTGGTTTTAGTTGTTTGGTGTGATGGTTTCATTTACTAGCTGCCTGTAGTCCAAGTGTGTGTGTGTGTGCACATGCGTGCACTACATCCTGCTGGAGCAATACACAACACCCTCCTGTCCCCAACCCGAATCAAAGGCTAATGGTGGTTTTATTGTTTTAATTTTTCAAATAAATAATTGACTGTAAGAGCAACTTTCTTTCTTTCTTTCTTTCTTTTCTTTCTTTCTTTCTTTTGCTCCCTTCTCCCTTCTTTTTTTGTGTAAGTTACTGCTTTATAAATATTCCATGCTCAAGGTTGAGGATATAAGTAGATTCTTCCTGATTCTAGATCACCAGTCACTCTCTATACCACAGTGGGATATTTGGAATTTATAGCCTTTGTCGATTGCCTCTATACCTAGCCACCGAAGGAGTCAAAATGAGTGAGAGTGTGTACACAAAAAACATTTTACACTGACTGCTCTTACCTGCGAGAAGAAGCAAAGGAGAAGTGGGCTGGTGTATTTGGGGAGAAGTTCCGAGGGCTGTCTAGAGGGCTGCTACCTGTGGACACAGCAGAGGGGAGGAAAAACACACACAAGACACATTGCTTCACAAGACTGCTCACAGATCATGACCAAATGATACCTTTAACCCTGCCTCAAAGAGCCAGAATCTCCTTCCAGTAAGTGAACCTGCCCAATGGATAAAGGTTGTTGCAGCAACTCTGACATGCCAAAAAGGTGAGAGGAGATATGAAGAAGTGTATTAAGTAAGAAAACAGGAGTTGGATGAAGGCGAAGAAATAATTTTTGGATGAGTGGGTCAAGAAACAGGTGTAAAGGAAGAGTCCAACCAAGCAAACAGATGGATAGAGAAGAATGGATTGGCCACCCAGTGTTAAATGACTAGCTAGATAGCTGATCAAAGGAGAAGATGAGGAGACGGGCAGATGGATAGAAAATGGAATGGAAAGAAGGATGGCTGTGAAGATGATTCAACATTCAGAATGCTAAATAAACGGTATATGGAGAAAATGAGAGAGATGGCTTGGATGCACAGAGAAATGGGGGGAAACCAATCTGTGAGAAAATTATACCTTAGATGGAAAGGTTGACAGGAAGATGGAATAACCCTACAAGGCCAAAATTGGTTGCAAATCAGCCCAACAGCACTATTTGAGAGTTAATTTATGCTTGGTACTAAACACACAGTATAAATCCATCAGGATGGATCTTGGGTGGGTAGGCTGATGTGCATTTCTCTTTGGATTTGTGTAGATATCTTGCTACACTTGTAAGTAAACAGATATACACACAAAGCTACCAGCCATGGAAAACAGCCCAACATGTTCAAACACCCTTGGCCAGTTGCAGCAATAAGGAAGAACCCCATATTTCCAAAGAACAGAAAAATCGGTTAAAAGTGAAGACCTGGGTAGGATCCAAAGACATTTTATGTGTCCTGGTCATGGACAGCAATTACTAGGATTCACAATGGTCTTTCTCAAAGCCTTTCAAGTAGGCAACTTGTTTGATGAACAGACCACTGCCTTGACAGGGACAAAAGATGGGGTAAGGGCAAGGTAACTGGTTGTTTTTGTGGACCACATGCAGTGCTGGATGTTGGATTCATCCAGGAGGATATTCTTGGAAGAACGATGGGATAGGTCAAGGGCTTAACTCACCAATGTGACCTGGGAGTGGAGAGTGAGGCCGGGGCAGCGTCGGCGACGTACTTGTCAAGATCAGGCTCTTTCTGTTACTGGTTCGGCAACTGTACAAAGGGCAAGAAAGAAGGAGAGGAAAATAAGGCAGGCCTAAACTAGGGAGTACAAGAATAAAATATGTCAAGACTAGGTTCCAGCTAGTGCCCCTGTGTGGTTTTCCTTGAAAGACCAACATTGAGAAGTTTAGGCAAGCGGTTCTCTTTCCTCGGCTGACTGTTCCAAACTGTAACAGGTTGTTAGCGCTTGAAGTCTAGATTTAATCATGTAAGCCTCTTTTATAAAACATGAAACTGTGTTCCACTCAGAGCCTGGAAAAGTTACTTATTTGCACGACAGCCTCCAGAATCTGCCAGCCAGGGTGGCCAGTAGCCATACTATCTGAGGGGTTATGAAAACTGCAGGCCAAGAGTGTTACTTTTCAAGCTCTACAACTCCTACTGACTCATACAGTTGATTTATATAATTCACTAGTGCTTACTATGGATGGAAGCTATTAAGCAGGTGTCTTTCCCTGCCCTGTCACCTGAACAGAGATGCTGAGGCCTGAACTAGAGATCCTTCTCATTTAAATCATGTGCTATATATAACTGACCTGTGGGTCCTCCAAATAACAGGCCATCTTAGCTGATAGACTAGAGGTCACTGTGGAATTAAGATGTCCACCTAGGGCAACAGGACCACAGTAAGATGGGAGCTGCCTAAAGGGTGAGCCAAAAGGAATATACAGTGGGTCCTATGTATCTGCTGGGGTTGGTTGGGTCCTGAACCTCCATGGATACCAAAATCTATGATACTCAAGTTCAATTATATACAATGGCATAGTAAGTTGGTTTCACTTATATAAAATGGCAAAATCAAGGTTTGCTTTTTGAATTTTATATACAGTCACCCCTCTGTTTTCGCGGACTTCAAGTCCACGTCCCTCGCCTGTTTGCGGGCGGTAAACGGACAGGGACGAAATGGGGTGTGTGCCTGTGCCGTGTGGGCGTACACCTCCATTCAAGCCAATGGGGCTTGAATATCCACGATTTTTCATTTTGGGGGGGGGGGTGTTCCGGAATGGATCCCCCACAAGAACGGAGGGGCAACTGTGTTTTTAAAATATTTTCAAACCATAGATGCTTGACTCTTTGGAGAGAAAATTTGTGGATATGGAGAGCTGGCTATTCATCCATCCATCCATTCATCCATCTGCATACATATCCATACATATGGATTTTCTTGCTCCTCTGCTTCCATTCCAATTTTATCTCTTTTTTCCCCCCACCAACTAAAATGACACAATTTTCTTTCAGCCACTCATTTACACACACCTCTCTCTCTCTCCAACACACTTTTCACTGTCTTTTTCACACATACACACTACTCCTTCTCTCCCTTTCACATATATCACTCTCTCACCCCCTCTTCCCTTTCTCACACCACTCTTTCCCCATTCTCTCTCTCTCACACAAACACAGACATACCACTCTCCTTTTGCCCCCATTTTCTCTCTTTCCCTTTCTTGCAATGACTTTATCACACGGGGGAAATCCTGTACAGAAATTGTATTTAAAAGGTGGGGGAAACCTGCAAAAGCAGGTAGATTTTCACACAACGTTGATGTTAAACTGTGCTTCGGGATCTTCCGAAAGTAAAAAGAAGCTGCTTTTGACTACTTTCCTTTCAGGTTAAGCACAGTTTAACATCAACCTTGTGAGAAAATCTACCCGCTTTTGCAGGGATTTTTTTCTATTTAAATTCCGTTTTTGCACGGGATTTTCCCATGTGATAAAGTCCATACACAACTTTCTCCTCATACACACCAACTCCCTCTTGTTCTCTCTCTCAGGATGCATCTACCCTGTAGAAATAATGCAATTTGACACCACGCTAACTGCCAAGGCTCCATCCTACAGAATCCTGGGATTTGTAGTTTTGTAAGGAACCAGCACGCTTTGGCAGAGAAGGCTAAAGACCTTGTAAAAACTACAAATCAAAGGATTCCATAGGATGGAGCTACAGCACTCAAAGTAGTATCAAAATGCATTATTTCTACAGTGTAGATCAGGGGTAGGCAACCTTTTTGAGCCGGGGGCCGGGTTGCAGTCCCTCAGACAACTGGGGGGCCGAAGCACCAACAATAAATAAATAAATAAATAAATAAAACATTTTTTAAAAATTAATTTTTTAAAAAAATATATGCATGGACATTCTCTCAGCCCCAGAAAAGCCATGGCAAAACCTCTGTGGAGATTTTGCCAAGAAAACCCCAAGAACAAGTAATAATAACAATAATCAATATCATCATGGTGGGCGGTGGCAGTGGGGGCGGGGGCGGGTGGCAGGACCGGCCTGGGGCCAGTCCAAACGCCTCGGGGGGGCACATCCTGCCCCTGGGCCTTAGGTTGCCTACCCCTGCTGTAGATGCACCCTCTGTCTGTCGGTCTCCTTCTTTCACACACACACACCATACATACATCTTTCTCCCTCTGTCCCCACTCTCCTGCACTATCTCTAACTCTGGACCAACATTGAGAGGTCCTGCAGTTGGAGGCACTCTTGACTATTCTTCTTTTCCCTAAAAGATGGCCAAAAGGGAAGCTTGCATTTAATTTTCTGCCTCTCATACAGAATTGAAAAATACATTTGCTAGTAGGCAGAAGATAGTATTTAAAGAAATAAATCATAAATAGGAAACCTTTCTAGGTATGATTTATAGTCTTACTTTTCTCTCCCAAAAGCACTTACGAGTGACTCCCACTTGTGACAGAAAGGACTCAGTAACATGAGTAGGAGTAGTTGAGACACAACTACTCCTAAAATGAATTGGATTCAGTGATGAGTTATGGTACTTCGAGTCACAACGTAACAGAAACATACTGTCAAGATCAGGCTCTTTCTGTTACTGGTTCGGCAGGTGTACAAAAACCAGCAAAGAAGGGGAGGAAAATAAGGCAGGCTGAAAGCAAGGTGTATAAGAAAAAAGTGTTGGACCAGGCTGCATGCCCCTGTGTGGTTTTCAGAATTTTATAACTGAAGATGCTGAAAGAAGAAACGTCTGCTAGAGCAGTACTTCTTAAGCTTTCTGACAGTGGGAAGAGAGACTGGCAAGGCTTTCTTCAATGTATCAGGAGTGACACCATAATTGTCCCCATTGATAACCTTTCTTTCTTTCTTTCTTTCTTTCTTTCTTTTTTGGAAGCTTACCAGCAGCTGATGGCCCATGGACCAGCACTGGTCTACAGACCACCAGTTTTACGTAGCATTCTGCAAGGCAAGCTGAGGTAGTACCATTTAGACATGCACCGTGACACCTCTCTGGACCTCAGATGTAGGAAGCTGTTTTGTTTTGTTTTTCTCCTTCCCTCCCAGCTAGCACTCTGCACTGTTAAAACAAGAGGGTATAGGTTACTAGTTTTGCACAGGGCTGGCTATCTGTCCTCCTCTTGCTATAAGAGCCCCAGATTGCACAGTAACCCAGAGACTGCATAGGTTTATACAGTCAGCACTCCATATCCACAGATGGCTTGGAAATTTTCAAAAAAATATCAGTTCCAAAAAGCAAACTTTCATTTTGCCATTTTATATAAGGGACACTGTTTTACTATGCTGTTATATTTAATGGGACTTGAGCATCCATGGATTTTGGTATCCACAGGGGGTTCTGAAACCAAACCCCCCAGGATACCAAGGGCCCACTGTTCTTCAAACAATGGTTTGGTATTGTGCAGCAGCCTCAGATTCAGGGCTCTGACAGGCAAAGTGTAAATTATAAATATCCTGAGCAAGGAGAAGCACTCCAGAAGGACATACATCCCCAAGAATTCTTTGCTTCCCAAAATGTTTAGTAATAAGTCACACATATTGATCAGAAAATAAGTAGAACCACACACACACCTTTCCAAATGCAGAGATGGGGTCACAAACACCAGTTCCATGGGTTAGGCTATAGGAAATTGCTAACATTTTAGCAAGGAGGGAAGGATATTGTTTAACTTGCTGTAATGTATTATTGTATTATTGTTTTTTAATTTGTTGTAATGTATTAAGGTACTATTGTTGTTCACCGCCTAGATTGGCTAGCCAGAGGGGCGGTATATAAATAAACCATATTATTATTATTATTATTATTATTATTATTATTATTATTATTATTATTATTATTAACATGGTTCCTGGTCTGAGGAAATGGAAAATTTTTATATGCACCTCTGTAGAAGCAATGAGGAAGGATAATTTTTAGACCAAATATTGTGTTAAATAGCTGAGTGCTGAGAGCCTACATTACAAGTATTGAGGTCTTACATTACTTCAGCATATAGCTGTGGAGTTACATAACGCTGCACCTATATGGAATACTAGTATAGTACAACACATAAGGATTAATGGTCAAAGCACATGGCTGACAACTGTAATGCACAATGCATAAAGGGTGTGAAAACAGGAAATGTACATTCATACACTACTCTGGATAATTTAAAGCATTACTGCATACTCAATGGTCCCATGTGTACAACTCTGCTAATGTCAGCTGGATATGCCTGTTGCACATTGTCCAGAAAAATCTCTCTGCATGTAAAAGATGACTTACACCTGTGCTTGCTGCTAACAGAATGACAGCAAATATTTTAGCAAGAGCTTTCAAAATGTTACTCTTGGTGCTAATATGATAAAACTAAATTTGTTAATCTTGAACTGATAAGAGATTTTTAAAAACCTATTTGTTATTAAAAACCTATTTGTTGATTTATTATTTATTTAAAATAATCATTTAGAATTACCAGATGTCTCACTGTCCCCCTCAAAAAAGTAACAATAAAGTATAATTTATTTACTAATGGTTTAGTAGAATAAGATATTATAAAATTGAAACTATCTATCAGAAGAAATAGAACTAATGTTTAAACAATTAGGGTTAATAAATTAATTTTAACAAATTGTTTTCAAGCTCTTTTATTATCATCAACCAGCACTATATCAGTACTGTCCTGTCTATGACTAAGGAGTTTATCACACTGGAAAAAGAAATGGGATATTTGCATGATACTCCCATCAATATCCCATAAATATTGCAAAATGATGCCATGATTATCACACAACGTCACGCAATGTCGTCATTATTGCACAATTATCCCATAAAAAAATGGCAAAATCGCACTGCTTTTTTTTTGGAAAATTGTTTTTGGCTTTAATTCACAGGATAATCGCGCAATAATGACAATGATGTGTGAAAACCATGGTGTTATTGCACAATATTCACAGGATATTGCGGGAGTATTACATTAATATCCTGTTTCTTTTTCCAGTGTGATAAACTCCATTATGTGTGTGTTATGTACTGTCAAGTCACCTGTCAACTTATGGTGACACCATGAAGATCATAGGATTTTCTTAGCCAAGAATTACTCAGAGGTGGTTTTGCCAGTTCCTTCCTCTGAAAAAACAATGCCTACAGCACCTGGTATTCACTGGTGGTCTCTCATTCAAGTACTAACTAGGGCTGACCCTGCTTAGCTTCCAAAATTAGACAGGATACAGTACCTTTATAGGGTATGTAGGGCCTAGCCTAGTGACATTAGAGAGGCCAAAAAAAACCCAAAAACAATTCCAGTGTCATTTTACAAAGCAAACACATTTATGCTGCAAGAGCTTTTGTAGACAAGAACCAAGCAAGTAACCTGCCTGTAAAAGTAAAGTAAAAGAGAGAGAAAAGAAATGCGCAAATGACCTGACAAGGATCCAAACTTGATCACTTCTATGACAGAAATTGGCAATCCGGAGCCTTATAAACATTTTGGGCTACACCTCCTACCAGCACCATCAATATCAGGGATTACTGGAGCTGTAGTCCAAATATCTAAAGGCTAATGAAATGTCCTTCCCCTTGAAATGGTAGAATAAGGATGGAAGATGGATAGAATAAGCATGTTCTCAAAGGGATTGTGGAGGAACAGGGGAAGAAACTGAGCTTGTTCAAACCAGTGTGGCAGGAGGTTTTGGGTTTTGGGATCTATTTTGTTTTTCTACTACAACCCACAGGTCCTCCATTCCGGGCCAAGTGTTAAACAGGGTCTAAAGAAGGAAAAATCAGCTGCAAAATGGTAGCTCAAGGGAGGGAGCAGTTCTGTTGTGTGCTGCATGAACTGACCCACACAAGGAAGTACAATTCTACATACACAGCTTGGAAGAAAAATAATTCAAAGTTAATTCAAATTACTCTGAATTGGTTAAAAATTCAATCATTTTAAAAATTCCTTGTTTTGATTGCTAAAAAGTCAACAAATAGGAGGAGGTCAATGGTGGGGTGACACCATGAGTTATAGCACCGGGTGACACCAACCCTTGTGATGCTACTGGCCATGGCCTCCCTTAGTAAGATCTTAGTAAGGGTTTAGAGTAGATGATCCTTGTATTCCTGAATGGGAGAGAGGGAGGCCAGATGGAACTTGTGGTCCCTTCCAATTCTATTATGCTACTAAAACAAAATAAACTTAGAGCAATGTGGTGATGTTTGCCTCACTCTCTGTCTAGATATGTTTATTCACTTCTGATAATAAATCCCTATTTTAAAGTCTCCCCTCTTCTCATACTTGAGATAGCTTGACCTGCCCATTACTAGGTAGGATAAGAATAAGCAAGCAAAAAACCTCAAAGAGCGAGTGAAGTGCAGATGTCTCTGGCCACAATTCAAGAATAATATTAAGCTGAAATGTCTGCAGACAAGGGCAACAAAAATGGTAAAGGATCTGGAAACCAAGCCATATGAGGAACGGCTTAGGGAGCCAGGTATGTTTTTAGCTAGGAGAAAAGAAGATTGAGAGGTGACATGATAAACATCTTTAAATATCATGTAGAAGATGGAGTGAGCTTGCTTGCTGCTGTTCCACAGACTTTGTTGTTAGCTGCTTTTGAGTTGACCTCAACTCATGGTAACCCCATGAATGAGACATCTCCAAGCCCCCCTATCCTCTATCTCCCTGCTCAGGTCTTGCAGGCTCAGGTCCATGGTCTCCCTGTCTGAGTCTATCCATCTGGCATGCAGTCTTCCTCTCTTTCCTCTGCCCTCTACTTTCCCCAGCATCATTGTCTTTTCTAATGAGTTGTGCCTTCTCATGATGTGGCTCAAGTATGACAGCCTCCATTTAGTCAGCCTGGCTTCTAGGGAGAGATCGAGCTTGATCTTGTCCAGAGCCTAGATAGATTCAAATGGCAAGAAAATGGCAAGAAAAGAGATTCCGTCTACATATTAGAAACAACTTCCTGACAGTAAGAGCTGCCATAGAGGATGGTGGACTCTCCTTCTTTGGAGGTCTTTAAACTGAGGTTGGACGGATGTCTCTTGGGAGTGTTTTAACTGTGTATAAAAATAAAATAAAATAAAACTTTTATTTGTATCCCGCTTTTCTACTATAATAGCAATCAAAGCAGCTTACATGTTAAGACAAACCAATACAATACATAATAACAATACATGATAATATATCTTACCACCACCACCACCCCTTAAAAAAGAATTAATGGCAAGATACCGATGGCCTTTATGGTTCCTTCCAACCCTATGATTCCAACATTTGATTCAGTCCAGAATAACTACACTAGTCATACTCTGATGGCCTCTGGAACCTTAGCAAATAAAAACATAATCAGTTGTGAGGGCAGAAATGGCAGGTGTATTCTAGCAGTGACAGCCAGCATGTGTTGAGTGTTGAATTATGACTCTGGAGAGCAGGGTTCGATTCCTTGCTTGAGCATAAAAACCCACTGGGTGACCTTTGGCAAGTCACACTCTCTCAGAGGATGGCAATGGCAAAGCCCCTCTAAAGGAACTTGCCAAGAAAGCCTTAGGGTTGCCATAAGTCAAAAATGATTTGGAAGCACACAACAGCAACAGTTCTAGAAATACTGTGCCACTCCAAGTAATGTATAAACATCTGAAAAACTATATTCTCCTCCATGAGCACCCCAATGTCTTGAGATCTTCGGAGTGTGTGTGTCTCTCTGTCTTACCACTGTCATAGGAATATCTGGTGGGAAAACAGGAGAAGGGGTTCTTGGTGGCTGCTCCCAGACTTTGGAGCTCCCTTCTTAGAAAAGTTAGGCTGGTGCCCTCTTTCACAGGCAGGTAAAGACCCTTTTATTTCAGTAGGCCTTTGAAGACTGGTTGCTCAGGGGGAAAGGACCTTTCTTTTTAGTAGCCATACTTTGAATGCATTTAATTCTATTGATAGTTTAATTATATTTTAATTAGTTTAATTACCGTATATTATATTTGTATTATATTATTTTTATTATCTATTATATTATATTTGCATTATATTTATATTAAATTATATTATGTTTGTATGGTGTGAATCTTCTTAGGTTCATGTTTTAACCTCTTAAGGCAGGAGTCGGCAAGGGTTTTTTACCTGGGGCCAAGGGTGGGTGGGGGGAAATGGTGCTGGGTGCGCGAGTGCATGCACACATGCGCAGCACACCGGAAGTACTGCGCATGCGTGAGCGAGTCGCAGCTGCCATTTTGTTTTCCAAAATGGCGGCTGCGACGCACACGGCAATGGCGTGTGCGGCAGCGTGGGCCGGCAGTGGCAGCAGGGCTGGCCTGGGGCCAGTCCAAAGGCCTCGGGGGGCTGGATCCAGCCCCTGGGCCGTAGGTTGCCGACCCCTGTCTTAAGGGGTCTTGAGTCCCTAACTGGGGGGAAGGGGAACAATAACAACAGCAACAACACTCCTATTGGCCACACTGGTTAGGTGGTTTAGGGAGCTATAGTATAAAAATAACATTTCCAAGCTCTGGAATGGCAGCAGAACTCAAGAAGATGATTCTTTTTCCCCCGCTTTTTTTTTTATTGTGTTATAATAAACCTTCATACAATCTCTTGTTTTCTTGAAGAAGTTACAGCAACAAAATAATTATATTTTCCTGTACAGTTATATTAATAATCCAAATTTACTTTATATAAAATAAAGTGCTCCTAAAACTTAAATTTCATCTAGTATTATTGTACACCAGATATACCCATTATATTTATCTATAAAAAACTAATTCCATAATTTCATTGTTTTTTTCCCATTTCCCACAGAAGTGTTGATCTGATTTATCATTAATCATCATTGTTAATTTATCCATAGTCTTCAAATCATTTACCTTTATTAGCCATTCCCCCTCTAAATTTTCATTTATCCTTTTCCAATATTTAGCATATACTATACAAGCCACTGTAATCATATATAGAGCAATCCCAATTTCATCCTTACTTAATTTGCTTTTTAAGTCCCCTGTTATGTTCAGTAAGTATACTTTAGGGTTCATGATGATTCTGACTTATTAATTAATGCTGCTTTTGAGTGGCTCCAGATGAGATTTTTATCACCCCATCGCTCTGCCTCATTTACTGAATTACTTCTATTTGCTAGGGTGAGGAATAACTGACTTAACTTCTAATTGCTTTAAATATCATGTAGAAGATGGAGTGAGCTTGTTTGCTGCTGTTCCACAGACTCTATTGTTAGCTGCCCTCTGCCTGGCAATCCCCTTCAAATGTTATGAAGGCTTGTTGGTTTGTTGCAGTGAAAAAAACCAAACATTTTTGTAGCACCATAAGGAGTAAGATATTTATTATAGCACTAGCTGAAAGTGCACCTGGCACTGCCCACATGTGTACCTAATCGGGTACAGATCCGGAGGCATGGGGTGGGGTGCTATTAGCATGCTGATATATTTCTCCATGCCCTCAGTTACCGCCTCAGCTAAGGATTGCGCATCTCCTCTGAATGAATGCCTGGAGGAGGTAATGGGCTGGATAAGAAAGAAAAAAACAAATTTAAATTGAATCCAGACAAGACAGAGGTGCTTGCTGTCAAGGTTCCTAACTTGGGTTTAAGGTGTGTCAGTCAGTCCTGAATGGGGTTACACCCGCCTCCTGAAAGACTGTGTTTGCAGCTTGGGGGTGCTTCTGGATCCATTGCTCCAAATGACAACTCAGATAGATGTGATAGCCAGGAGTGTCTACTATCAACTTTGGCTGTTACGCCAGATGGACCCCTACTTAGAGCTGGAGGACCTAAAGATGGTAGTGCACACACTGGTAACCTCAAGGCTGGACTTTTGCAAAGCACTGTATATTAGGCTACCTCTGTACCAAGTTCAGAAACTTCAATTAGCTCAAAATACGGCAGCAAAACTGGTTACTGGCACATCCAGGAGAGAACACATCAAATCAATATTAAAATCACTCTACTGGCTGCCAATTAGTTTCTGGTCCCTGTAGCGCTTCCCACCCATTTCAACTAATTCCTACACTGGGGACTTCTGCACAAACGTCATCTCAGAATTCCTTGATAAAAATTTTTGAGCTGGGCTCTCGCTCCCCATTTTTGAAGGCATGGAGGACATTCATAGCTCTGAGAGGAATGGTCCAAGAATGGCAGTCACAATTCACTTTGCATGTGATCCTGAGCCATACTAAACAATTCATAATGGTTTCTTGCAGCTGGATTACAGGCAGTTCCTCTCAGTTTCCTCCCTCACATCCCCCTGCAACTTCACCTGTAACCCAGGCTGATTCTCTCATTCACATGCAGCCCCATGTGAATGAGAGAATCAGACTTGGTTCCTCCAAGTCAGACTCAATCAATCACAGTCAGATTGCTCCATCAGTGACTCTTTCAGATCCCTGGCTGTTTTGGAAAGAAGGACATTTCAGGCAATGCTAAGGACACTGATTTGCAGATATTAATTTGTATATACATAGATGCAAATCTAGAAATAATTGCTATATTTTAAATGGGGATCCAATAGGTAAATGGTGGGGCGACAGCAATAAGGTGGCCTGTGCGTCTGTTAGGGTTGCCAGTTTAGGACTATGCCAGGTCCTGAGATTTCAGGGCCAAAGCATGAGACCTAGGACAATCTCTTGTGGTGTCATATGATGGCGTTCCAAGAAGTAGACTCTAGTGATGCTATTAAGCATGACAGATTAAGTGTTAACCACAGTTGCACAAAATATGCCATTTAAATAAAAAACAACAAATCTAACAAAGGAGAAAGACATACACATGCACGCACCACACCCAACTTTCATAGCTGTGCTCTCATGCTGAGATTCCTCCCTTCCTTTTCTCCTTGAGACCTGGAGAAGAGGAAAGGACCTGAGATCAAGAAACCTAGTATCTGCTCAATCAGCTATAAAGGGCTCAAAATTGTTTTGGGGAAATTTCTGAGGCCCCTTCTATCTCCTCTTATGGTTCCTCAATTTAAAACAGACTTGGGGGTGTTGGGGAATCCTTCAGAGAGAGGAGGATGCCATCAAATAGAAGGCAGTACAAGGAGAGGACTCTCCCTGCTGGCTCCTGAAAGACAATATTGTTGAAAGGTGCAATTATTTTTGTGTTGCTTTACCTGCCTTCCAATATTCCATCAACCTCTACTGCATTTCCCAAATCCTCTAGCACACAGAGGTTTGGAGGACAGGAAGAAACTTTCTCATTTGCTCTGGGACCTCTACCTACATCAATCTCCCTTAAGACCACCTTAAACACCAACCAAATCAAACATCTCGAACAAGATTCAAACCCATTATTCTGGCATCAGCAATTTTCTTCTGCATGATTTTTAATATCTTTGCCGAAGGAATCCAATAAACTTTGAAAGCTAGCATAATGCATTTTGCCTCTTTGGACTGGGCCTAATAAAGTCATCATCATGGTGTACATTTTGAATTTTGCTTTATTTTGCTGCAATGCATCGGTGCCTGGATATTCTGGAGGGAGGATAAAAGACAAGAAACAATGAAGGAACCCTGCACTTCTCTTTCCTTTTTTCCAAACATCACTGAAAGTGAGAAGGTTACTCCTACTTCCCATCCTCCTCTAAATGTGATAATTTAGGAGAAAAAGAGATTTGCATACCAGGATTGGTTACTGTTACTAAATAGGCTTGTGGAGACCTGATGAATATCTGTTCCCAGTAAATGAAACTGTGGGCACAACTCAGGATTGGCATATAGGACTACTATTTTTGGATATTTTTAGATATTTTAAAGTAAAAATAAAGTGGTTTTTTTTAAAGGACTGAATGATTTCAATGGACTGGAGCTGAAGACTGGAGATGCACAAATGCCTAGGCCCATGGCTTTTCATTACACTATATGGCACAGTCCTGGCCTCACAATTTTACTCAGAGGAGAGCACCTCAGGAGGCTATTTTTGGATTTGATGAAGGGCAACAAAATAAGAAACCAGTTGGCATGGCCCATGAAACAATCCACAGGAAAGGTCCCTTGGGCAAAGCTCACTGTTTGTGTAAATCTCATTCATTTTAACAAGGGCTGTATAGGGGACCTTACTTTAGTCTTGGGTCAGCTCGTAAGATGCTTCTCTAAACCTACAAATATTCCTTTTCTTGCTCTGCAGAGGGGCGGGATATAAATTATTATTATTATTATTATTATTATTATTATTAATCACCTTTTATCTGCAGGGACCCTCAGATAGCACTTATGTCTTTAAGAGTTGCAGGCAATGGAGATAAGGAAGAGACTTTTCCCAGGAATGACGATTCTGCAAAATTTGGAACCCTCCTTGAGGCACCTACAATTACCTAGGTGTGCCTATCTTTGCCATCATCAAACTCAACATTATGTGTATTTGTAAGCTAGTTTTCCATGGTTAAAACCATGATCAAACAGCTTACAATAACATGAGAAAATAAGTTTCATAACACAAACCAGTGACATTCCCACATAATTCAACAACAAATATATTTGATTTTTTAATATTGTATTTATTGTTGATACTCCTTTGAACTTAAATACCGTGCTTTTTGTGGATCAAATATAAATGCATCTTCCCTTCATGTACAGATTACATTTTCCTCAAAGAATAATAATAATTATAATTATAATAACTAAAAAATACTAAGAAAAAAGAAAAAAGTATCACTTCCATATAGTTCATCACACTAAATAGAATGCTCATCGTTATTAACTTTACCTCTATTGTGTTACTCTCTACCCAATTCATAGTACAAATTAGATTACCTCAAAACAATGAATATAAAGTGTTATGAGCACTGGACGTTTTCCAATTTTTGGGTGTGCATGCTTTTCTGCTATGGCCCTAGTCAGAACTTCAGGTGAGCTGCCATGGACCCAAAAGTGGGTAGACCATGTACGCAAGGCATCAATTTTCAGATCAAACAGCTAGTTTTAGGAGTCGCTATCAGGAAACATTCACACCTTTTCAAAGCAGGAAGGCTAGGTAATTTATGGCCCAGGGTGTTTTCTGCCAGGGCTAGGAAAGACCCATTCTCACCTTTGAATCTATCAGGGGTAGGCAACCTTTCCCCTTTAAGGGCCGAGGGACTTCAGCTCCCAGAAGCCTCAGCCATGTTGACCAATAGTCCCATGTTGGCCAATAGCTCCTGGGATTCTGGGAGTTGAAGTCCCTCGGCCCTTAAAGGGGAAAGGTTGCCTACCCCTGATCTATATCAAGCAATCTTTGCTATGTAAATTCAACATCTTTTGAAGTGTAATAAACAACCTTCGCCTGAGGCTAGTTTTAGCTTATTTAAGGACCTCCAAATTCTTTGTTTGGTGTGCTAGTTGAAAGTCATGGTGACTCCACATCACATCCCCTCTGCATGGCTGAGTCCAACACATCTTTTTGGCTACATTTTTAGGTAGCCTAGTATTATCTATTCCCTGTACCTTACGCCAATAACATATTATTCTTTTGTCTACTTGGCTCTCTATACTCAACATATAAGTTTCCAACCTGTTCTTGGCAGTCAAAACATCTTTAGGTAGGCCTAACAACAATCTCAGGAAATAGTTCTGAATGGGTTCTAAGCTTGATGTTTTTGATGCACTGCAGACTTCTGCCCCATAAAGAGATTGTGCCATTGTTTTGGCTTTATATACAGTCAGGGCAGGGTTTACCAAATTGCCTCCTTTAGTAGCAGCAAACATTATATACAAGGGCATAGTAAAACGGTGCCCCTTATATAAAATGGCAAAATCAAGATTTACATTTTAGCTTTTTGTTGAAAATTTTCAAGCCTTGGATGGTTGAATCTGTGGATGCACAATTTGTGGATACAGGGGACTGACTGTAATCATACAATACGTTGTACTGTATTTGTTGCTTTTTAATGGATAAATTTCCAAGCTCCCTAGCCGGTGACCACAACATCTGGTAGTAACTTGCAATGTGAATGAGCCATCTCAATTCAAACACATAGGAGGCATGATGGCATGGCAGATTCCTTCTCTGTGATCCAGTGATACTGATATTACCTCTGAGCATTAGAAAGAACCACAGTGGTTTATACACAGTGAAAGTAATGTCCAAATTAAGTCCTTTATGACTTCAGACTATAAGCAGAAGATCATGATTTTAAAATATTCCTCCACATAAAGCAAAAGAAATAAAATCCTGCACAAAAGTAGCACATCAAAATGCGGGGTTTAGTGTATAACCTTCTCTATTATGCTAGCATTCCACTGACAGGGAGGGTATTTTTATTTTGTTTTGTAATATGAAGAATCTTCAAAAAATTAGACACACTCAGCATTCACTTCTGATTGTGTCAGATATCTGTAAATATACACGTATCCTCTTCCCCCTGTGTAGAACAAAGGCTAGACAGGTGGGCTGAGGTGACTGTAGGTCTTCATTTACAGGCTGGCAAACACAGACATGAATCATTGTTTGATCCCTCATCACTCCCTGACTCACAGCAGATTCTACTAGAAAAGAAGTGTTGTGCTTGAGGTGATATGGATGGTTCATCTTAGGTGTTTGATGTCTGATGTTTCATTCATACATGCAGGTTGGCCGCAAATGCTGTGGCTGTGGGTGAATAAAACTGTATTTGGGAACCAGGCAACATTCAGTGAAGCAAAGGGGCAGTGTAGGGGGTAAAATCTGAAGTGCAGGTCCTCATTGTGCCCCTAAGGAGAAACCAGTCCATAGTGACAAACCAATTGTGGCAGCTGCCATCTGTCATCTGTACTATGATTGAGTATTTGGGGGCAGGCTAATGGGTTGTAAATGCCATTCAAGACTAAGTGCACACACACAAACTAAAGACACGGAAACTGGTGTAGTTCACAACAAAACTGTAGAGGAATCCATTTCCCCCAGCTCCAGCTGTTGTGAAGATTGGAGCTAAACTCAGAAGGAACAGGGTCCCTGAGAGTTTGGAGGTGGCAGATTACACCATTGTCCCTGGTCACAAAAAATCCCAGTGCATCAGCTCCACAAGCCCTGTTGCACTATGCTGTTGTTGGGAAGAAATTAAATAGGACCCTAGCCTGGATATTGCAGGTGAGACCCATTTTTGTTAACTACCCTCGAGTTGATCTTGACCCATGATGACCCTATGGATGAGACATCTCCAAGACCCTTTGCTTAAATCCTGCAAACCCATACTCATGACCTCCTTAATAGAGTCCATCCATCTGGCATTTAGCCTTCCTCTCTTCCCATGTCCTCCACCTTCTCCAGCATTACTGTCTTTTCTAATGAGTCTTCTCATGATGTGTCCGAAGTACGACAGCTTAAGTTTTGTCATTTTGGTTTCCAGGGAGGCTTCCGGCTTGATCTGCTCTAGGACCCATTTGTTTGTCTTTTTGGCTGTCCACAGGCTCCTCAACACTCTTCTCCAGCACCACATCTCAAAGGAGTTGATTTTCTTCTTATCATCTTTCTTAACTGTCCAGCTCTCACATCCATACATGGTAATGGGGAAATACAATGGCTTGTATGATTCTATCTTTTGTGCTGAGTTGTATATCTGCATTTTAGGATCTTTTCTAGTTCTTTCATAGCCACCCTCCCCATTCTTAGTGTTCTTCTGATTTCCTGACTGCATTCCCCATTTCTATCAATGTTTGATCCCAAGTATGGGAATTCTTTTACTATTTCTATTTCTTCATTGTCTAGGTTTAACTTGTGAAGGTCCTTGGTGGTTATTATTTTTGTTTCTTTATGTTCAACATCAAGCCTGCCTTTGCATTTTCTTCTTTGATCTTCCTTAGTAGGCGTTCCAGGTCTGTGAGGTTTTCTGCTAGTATTATGGTGTCATCTGTGTATCTTAAATTGTTAATATTCCTTCCTACTATTTTCACTCCTCCTTCTTCTGTGTCCAAGCCTGCTTTTCTTATACTATGTTCTGCATACAAGTTGAACAGATGGGGTGAAAGGATACAGTCTTGTCTGACCCTTTGCCAATTGGGAACCATTTTGTTTCTCCATGTTCTGTTTTGACAGGAGCCTCTTTTCCTGAGTACAGATTCCTCATCAGGACTATCAGATGTGTTGGCACTCCTATGTCTTTAAAGGCGTTCCATAGCCTTTCATGATCTATGCCAGGGGTAGGCAACTTTTTCCTACCTGGCCCTGGTCCGCTGGTCCCAACGTTTTCCGCGGGCCGAGGGGGGGGGGGGAATGGCGCTGTGCATGCACGCTCATGCGTGCATGCGCAATACACAGGCAGTACTGCGCATGAGCGTGCGTGCGCACTCACTCGCGCTTGCGCAGTACTTCTGGCGTACTGTGCATGTGCGAGAGAGTCACGGCCGCCATTTTTCCCCCAAAATGGTGCCACAACTCGTTTGTGCATGCACCGGAGTACTGCGCATGTGCAAACAAATCGTGGCGCCATTCTGTAAAACAAAATGGTGGCGGCAGCGTGCGCAGCAGTGGCGAAGGCAGGACCAGACTGGGGGCCAGTCCAAAGGCCTTGGGGGGCCGGATTCGGCCCCAGGCCGTAGGTTGCCGACCCCTGATCTATGCAGTCAAAGGCTTTGCTATAGTCTATAAGGCACATGCTGATTTTCTTTTGAAATTCCCTTGTGCGCTCCATCATATGTTTGCAATGTGGTCCCTAGTTCTCTTCCTTTCTTGAACACCACTTGGACCTCAGAGATTTCTTTCTCCATGTATGGTTGGAGTCTATGTTGCAGAATTTTGAGCATAATTTTGCTTGCATGGGAGATCAGTGCTATGATCCTATAGTTGCTGCAGTCTCTTGTGTCTCCCTTTTTGTGGATGGGGATGCATATTGATCGCTTCCAATTTGTTGGCTATTGTTTTGTTTTCCATATCTGTTGACATATGTTGGTTAGCAGTAGAGTTGACTCTGTCAGTGTGGATTGCAGCAGTTCAACTGGAATATCATCTGTTTCTGATGATTTGTTTTTTGCTATTTCTGTTATTGCAGTTTCCACCTTGTTTTTTAAAATTTTGGGTTTGTCTTCATATGGCTCTTTGTTCATTTTGTCATCTCTTTTGTATAATTCTTCTATGTATTGCATCCAACTTTGTTGTTGTTGTTGTTGTTCCTTCCTGGTCTTGAATTATGTTATTTTTATTGTCATAGAGCATCCCGGTCCTTGGTATGAATTTCTCTTTAATTTCTTGGATCTTGTGAAATAGGTCTCTCGTTCTTCCCTTTTTGGTCATTGTAATTTTCTTTATCTTTGCGCACAAGCTGTTGTACTTTTGCATTCATAATTTTTAGTTTGTTCCTATCTCCCTTTTGTTTTTCTTCTCTTCTTTTCTTTATTGCTTGTAGTGTTTTTTCTGTCATTCTTTTTGTTTATTGAAAGTGTCTGTCTGCATTCTTTTTTTATTATGTCCCTGTCTTCAGACCATAGTTCCTCTGATTCTTACTCTATTATGCTTAGTAGTTTGAATCTGTTGTCAATAAATTCTGTTGAGATATTATTTAGATCATATTTTGGTATAATCACTGGTCTTGTTTTCTTCTTGAATCTTACTCTTATTTTTGATATGAGCAATTCGTGATCATTGCCACAGTCGGCACCTGGTCTAGTCTTGGCCACCAGTATAGAGTTTCACCATCTTTTACTTCTGATTATATAATCTATTTGATTTTTGTGTTGACCATCTGGTGATATCCATGTGTGTAACCTTCTTTCTGGTTGTATGAAAAATGTGTTTGCAATGTGAGAATCATAACCACTCTTAAGCCAACCTGTCCCTCTGTCCAGATTGTATCTATCCAGCAAGGCTCAGTTACAGTAAAACTGCATGACTATTCTATGTCCTGTTGCATTCAGAATCAATACCACTCCATCAGCATTGCTCACAATTGCTAGAACAAATATTAATTTTCTCTCTCTCATACAAACACTACATATACACACACCGCTTAAAGACACATCTTCATAAACTGAAAAAAGTGAAAACAAATATATTTTTTAGGCATCTTCACTAAATGCTACAAGGTGGTGGGCAGCGTCAAACTTTGTTAATATTTATGCCCCACCTGGATAGGCATCTGATTCCATTCTTCCTCCATATAACAAAGCTAATGATTTATTTTCAAACTCTTACAGAGAGTGTAAGATGTCATATATAGGAATGCACTAATACAATGTGAAAAGTATATGCACCCATTATTTTTTTTAAAAAAAATGATCCCTCCTCCACTCCCATCTTTCCCCCAAAGTGTCAACAAACATACTGGCTATTCAAACAACATAATCATAATTTTTTTTATTTATGAAACGGCATACCGTTCCCCTTCCCAGATTTTTTTGGTCCCTTTCATCTTTAGCACCAGGTAGAAATGAATGCCAGAACATAAGACAATCCTAAATCATCTTTTGTTGCAGAACCAAATGTGGAAGTGAGTTCTTAATCCCCAGAAATCCGTGTCTCATGTATAATCAGCCTGATTGTATCTACAATCCCTATTACTCTTTTGTAATCATCTGCCAAGAATTTAAGATTTTAAAATCACCAGTCCCGCTCTATGTTCTCCTGCTTAATCAGACTTATTTAGGGAATAGGAGACACAAGACCTTTTCTGCAGCAGCACCCAAACTTTGGAACTCTCTCCTGGAGAAAATGGGCAAGGCCCTTCCCTCCAGCCTCTCTCTATATGTAAGTGCATTTTGAAAGCACCTTAGTCTAGGAGGGTCTTTTATGATTAACTTTAACTGGAGAACTACCAAGAAGACACTTCAGTGGTAGGTTCTTACATTATTTTGTTAGAGCATGCTTTCATTGGTTATACTGATTATGCAATGGTTTGTTTTTTCTTTGTTTTTGTATTTTGTAAGCCATCCTGAAAGTCGTTGTCACTGCATGCCTTCAAGTCATTTTGACTTATGGCCAACCTAAGGTGAATCTATCATGGGATTTTCTTGGCAGAATTTGTTCAGAGTGGGTTTACCTTTAACTCTCTCTGAGGCCAAGAGAGAGTGACTTGCCTAAGGTCACATAGAGCTCTGGTCTCCCAGTGTCAAAGTCCAACACGCAAACCACTACACCACTCTGGCTCTCATCCTGAAAGCAGTTATCCTAAAAGGCAGGAAGGCAGGATGTGTATGCATTTATGGGTAAGTACATGATGTAGTGGTTTGAGTACTGAACTACAACTCTGGAGATCAGAGTTTGATTCCCTGCTCAGCCATGGAAATCCATCAGGTGACCATGTGCGAGTCACTATTTCGCAGCCCCAGAAAACTTTGTGATAGGTGCACATTAGCATAGGTGTGCCATAAATCGTAAACAGGGAGACACACAACACCAAACTCAAATGCATGCATACATAAAACTGAGCACCAGAAATAGACAGAAGGTAAGTTCTTTTTTGATGAATCTTTTTCTTGCAAACTCAGAATTGAGATTAAATTAATTAAAAAATAAAAATGAAAAATAAATATAAATGAATACTCATCAATTGCAAAGCACTTTTAAAAGTTTGCACCTTACTTGCCAAAGGACAGACTGACAGTGGCACTTGAGTTTGAATCTCTGTGACTCAAATCCAACTTTATCTCATTAATCATAGAATCACAGAATCATAGAATCATACATTTGTAAGTAAAGATTTAACATAACAGCTGAAAGTGATTACTAAAGTAAACAGAAACAAAGATCTTCCATTAATATTAGCCATTCCAACAGTTACTTTGGCACCAGATCTCATCTGATCTTGGAAGCAAAGCTGGGTCAGCTCTGATTAGTACTTGGATGGGAAACCACCAATAAATACCAGGTGGTGTAGGCCACATTATGGAGGAAGGAACAGGCAAAAACACCTCTGAGTATGCCTTGAGTAACAAAACACTGGGAAATTCATGGAGTTGCTATAAATCGACAGCTGGCTTACCACAGCTAGAAACACACACATGGTTTCTGGCAAGGACTCACAAGATGCGTACACACACACACACAGAGGCAAGGTCCAGGCCAAGACATTTTGCTTCCTGTGGCAGAGCAGCAAATGTTCCCCTAGGAAGACTTAAAATACCCAAACCCAATCAGGTTGTTTTGGCGCATCAGGCAGAAAAATCCCAAAAGCCTCACTCCCATCCCCAGGAGCACAAATGCAATAGTGTGAAATGTAAAAACAATTTCCTCCCCTTTCATGACACACAAAATCTGCTCCTTGGCTGCCCAAGGCCCCATGTCTGAAGTACAGGGTTGTCAGAGATTATTGTACCGCTAATAAAACCGGTTTAACTGAGCTGGCTTAAAATTTAAAGCAGGCTGCATCCTGATGTTATCAGCCACCAAAATTGCCACCCGGGTTCATCCTGGGTCCATCCCTGCTGCCAGGGCCACTCAGTGCGCCTCTAAGAGCCCTGGTGGTGCAGTGGTTAAATGCCTGTACTGCAGCCACTCACTCATAAACCACAAGGTTGTGAGTTCAGTACTAGCCAGGGCTCAGGCTAGACTCAGGCCTGCATCCTTCTGAGGTCGTTAAAATGAGTACCCAACTGTTGGGGGCCAATGAGCTTACAGTTGTAAATCGCTTAGACATCCCATAGCATGATATGAAGCAGTATATAAATGAAGCTGCTTTGCTTTGCTTTGCTTTGCTTTGCTTTGCTTTGCTTTTCAAAGCCAGAGTTTTCCGATTTAAGGAAATGGCTGCCGGAGCGGCCCTGGAAGAAGGGCTGGACCCGGGCTGGACCAGGGTGGCGATTTTGGTGGCTAAATCCTTCTGATAACATCAGGATGCTGTGTGTTTTAAATTTTAAGCTGGCTCAGGTAAGACGGTTTTATTAGCGGTGCGATAATCTCAAGAGTGAAAACAGGAGAGAGGGCTCCTGTACCTTTGATAGTTGTGCAGAAGTGGGAATTCCAGCAGATATTGCTTGTTATCTGGTTGCATGACAAGCAACACCTGCTGAAATTACCTTCTCTAACAACCATCAAAGAGAAAGGCAGCCCCTTGTTTTCAATCTGGCAACAATAGGCACAGTATTATTACTATAATTTATTTACAGTGGCCCTTGGTATCCTTTGGGGTTTGGCTCTAGGACCGCACATGGATACCAAAATCCATGGATGTTCAAGTCTCATTAAATGCAATTAGTATTTGATAGTAAAATAGTTTCCCATATAGAAAATGGCAAAATCAAGGTTTGCTTTTTGAAATTTATGTATTTTAAAAATATTTTCAAGCCATGGATGCTTGAATTCATGGATAAAAAAGTCATGGATAAAAGGAAGTGCCTGTATTACTGTTTTCCACTCTGTAACTGAAGATCTCAGGGCAGCATGCAATAAAATGAATGTAGAGCAATTTGATACAATCAATTAGTATCCAAAGGCTTTGATAAAAAGCCATGTTTTGACATAGCACCAGTGACACCAGCATTGGCACCAATCAGGCTTCTAAGGGGAGTATATTCCATAATTGGGATCCCACATTAAAGAAGACCTTGGTCTGCCTCTCAGAGGTTTAAGATGATTGTGTCAGAAGAGCATGAAGGTCAAACCTTGACCTGTGTCAGAGCTACACTCAACACAACACAACAGGAGAAACCATGTTCTTCTCTTCATCTGTCAACCCATGTGTTATGCACAAAGAAGGTGGTGGCATTGAGAGGATCCATTTTTAACATTAAAAAGAGACATGAGCATGACAGGAAGGTCATCTCACCACCTTCCCTGCCTTTGTCTCACTTCACACCAATGTTTCAGGAAGGTTTTCACCTCACCTTGGCCAACACTGTCTATGAGAACAAGACCTGGAGAAAAATTCCTAAGGTGATAAAATATGTGCACACCTTTGCATTCCTTTCTATGTTTTCACCTATGCATTCCCTTTTGTATTAAAATAAAACCCAACCTCATACCTTCCATGGTATATTAATGTGGCAGACACACCAACAAAAATGTGGCTACCCAAAAGAGAGTGCTGAGTCTTTCCTCTTTCACAAAAGGGTCCAGATCTTTCTTCAAGCGTAACAAAAAACTACGTCAAGTATTCATCAATAAGTGGGATCTGTTTTCTGGAAGGGACCAAATCCCTAATACACACATACGCATAAATAAATAAATGCACACATATCTCTGCTCAGCTTTGAAGTCCCCCTTTATGACCTTGGGCCAGTTGCTTATCTGTCAGCTTGTCCTCCCACACAAAGCTATTGGAGAATAAAATGGGATGATCCTCATATATTCTGCTCAGAACTCCTTAGAAAAAGGGAGTGATAAAAAAAACTAGTAGGAAATAATAACTGTATGAGTCAACCTGTGAATATGGAATCTTTTTCTGTAAGGTTATTCTTAAAGGTTTGAGAACATGTCTTTCCAATAGGTGGTGCAATAGGGCAGAACATGTCCCTCCGGCTTCTCGCTTTACAATTCAAAAATTGCCCTTATTTTGCTAGGAAGATGAGTTTAAGACTCATCCAGCAAACTGGTCTTTGGACAGAACTTGCAGTAAACATACACCAGTCAGGCTGTCTTCCAGTGTTGCAATTCAGTTCAAGGAATTAGGGTGAACCACCTATCCAATGGTCTGAATGCACCATTGTTCTATTACGACAACACACACTGTGCCTTCTACACCAATGCTGAATGCACACTCCTTTTTGCCTAGATACACGTCCCCTATAGGTCCTTCTCTCCAACTCATCCTTCTATGGAGTTATGAGTCTCAACTCCATCCTTCTAGTAACCACCATGCACCATGGACTGGATTGAGACAAACACAGCTGTTTCACACACAGCTAACCCAAACATCTAGAACAGAGCCAGTCTGGGGAAGTAAATCCATCTCTGGGAAATGAACAAAGCAGGAGAATTAAATTTAACTGTCAGCTCTACCACCAATTTTGGCGACATCGTTTAGCGCCACTTGTTATACGCAAATATGAATGCAGAGCCCTGCAGCTGCAACACACAGCCGTTCAGGGAGAGAAAATGCAAAGAAAACCAGCATGCATTATAGCAGGTATTATGGGGGTGGAGGGTATTTGTGGGGGAGAGCTGAACAACAGGGTGAATATTACTCTTACACATATAGTTATCAAATGCTGTGGTGAATGGCAAAAGAAAGTGTGAAAACGTCATCATCTTAGAAGACTTTTCCATACATTTGCTTTCAAGGTTGAACACATTTCAAATCCCCAGGTGCCAGCCTTGAGCACTAAGTACATTGAGGCTTGATGAAAATTCACAGCCATGAGCATCACCACAAAAATGAAATGCAATGCCAAAATGGCAACGTCTTCCTCTTCCATTTATCCCTCATCATACCCTTCCAACTGCACTGTCCTTCACTCAATCCAAGCTCAAATCTCCATCATTTCAGAGTCCAGACTAATACAGGGGGCCCTTGGTATCCGCCATGGACCCCCCGTGGACACGAAAACCATGGATGCTCAAATCCCATTGTATACATTAGCATAGTAAGATGGTGTTCCTTATATAAAATGGCAAAATCAAGGTTTGCTTTTTGGAATGTATGTATTTTTAAAATATTTCCAAACCATGGATGCTTGAATCAGTGGATTAAAAAAAAATCCATGGACTGTTTGTGTGTGCTCTTCCATAACGCACCCACCATCCACCATCCTGCAGTTCTGACTCTGCATCTTCTTTCCTTCCACCAAGGTTTGTCTCCCTCCCCATCCATCACCATTGGCTCACTGTGTCTGCCTTCATCTAACCTTCCTCTCGCCCATCTCAATCTCTCTCAGCACATTCCCATCTGTTTGTCCCTCTGATTCTGTATGTCCAGCAGCCACAAGCTTATCAAAGAGGATCAGGTGAACCAGAAGAAGGCTGGGGAGGTGAGGTGAGCATCCACAGAGTCTCAAAGAAGAATACCAGCTAGGCAGAGGGACAGATGGATGGACCAATGGGGGGGGGGGAAGAGAACATTTATCCATAGGCAGCATCCAATTCATATACATTTGTGTGGCTGGCAGTTACCATGGCACCCTACTCTTTGTGAATCTTCCACCTCCTCCTCCTCTTCCCCCCAACTGCGCCACAAGCCCGCCACAGCCACTGCAACCCCCCCCTGCCCAGCAGCCACTTCCCCAGGGATGCTTTTAGCTGCCTGGCCATGATGAGAGAGGGATGGAGGGGGGGAGGAAGGAGAGAAGGAGAGAAGGAAGAAAGGAAGAAAGGAGGAGGATCACACCCTTCCAATCCCTGCAGATATGAAACACCCCAAGCTCTTTCTTCACACCTATTCCTGGGATGAAGGCAGCAGCCAAGAAGAACAGATGTGTTTGTGTGGGCAAGGGATACAGGAGGTGGAGGAGGAATAAGAAGGAAGGGGGCATGGAAGGGAGGAAGAAGGAGATGGAGGTGAGGCAGGGAAAGAAGTGATGAAGGAAGAGGTGAGGATGGAGGAATGGAAGCAAGGAGGGGCTGCAAAAGACAGAGGGAGAAGGAAAAAAAGATGGAGGAATGGAGGCTGAAAGCTTCCTTTCTCTGTACCTTTTTGTGCGGCGAAACATGCTGCTGTCAAGGAAATCAGGCATAGAGAAATTGGAGAGCGCTGTCCACAGGGACTCAGACATCATCCCCCAGGGGGCTCATGATGGCAAGCCTGGAGGGGTGTATGTGTGGGGTGTTATGCTCCTGCTGAAGGCCCTTCTCAGCCACCCCACTGAAGCAAAAAAAGGGAATAAAGGAAAATAGAGGGGGAAGGGGGAAGGTCTGTGGTGAGGCTTCTTCCCCTTTGAAGGAAGGAAGGAGGACTGAAATGGAGGGGAAGAGAAGGAGGGCAGGGAGAGGAGGGGGAGGTGTGAGGGGGCGGCGCTGTACCACTGCCAGTGTGTGCATGAGCGCACGCTGGAAGGAACTCTGCACTGGGGTGTGGATTGGTGTATCACACACACACTGGCTGTGTACAACTAACAGCACACTGTGGGTGCATCCTGGTGCATTATTCCTCACATTGACAGGCACACATACATACACAGAGAGCTTTATGCGAGGGTTTCAGTCCCCTCTGGATAAATCCCAACTGGGCAAGCCAATGTGCCCACCTTCTGAGCTGTGCAAATACCACACAAGCATACCCAGGGGCATCACTAGATCTACATGCCCATGTTTGCCGTTTGTATGCCGAGCCATCAGCTAGCTACAAGATGGCATGGTACCAAAGGCTGGGAGAGGCAAAGACACACAATGGTTGCTCTACTTTTTGATTTCAATGCAGGCCCCGGGTCTGAAGCTGGTTTAACCAGCCCATAGCAGCTAACCGACGCATTACTGGTGAATGCATCTGGATGCATTTTGGAATGATGTCTTAGTTTATGTGTTGGCGAAAAAGCTAAATGAAAAGCTTTCATTTTCCTTTTAAACAGTGCTTTTCCAGATATATCAAGTTCAGAGTAAGGCTCAGCGACTGCTCCAAGACTGCAGTCCAACACCCCTCAGCATAGTGTAAATATCCACATGCGGAGATATATTACACAAGCACAATGCAAACCCCATGCAGAACAGCAACATTTCACAACAGATGTCCATGACTGGGTGCCATTGCACAATGCACAATACATCATGCACAACACTACAATCTACAGGTTTCACAGCTGCAATGCACAATATAGGATGTATAGCCACAAAGCAAAGTATGGGATGCACAACTGCGATGTACAATACAGGATACACAACCACAATGCAAAGTATAGGATACACAATCACAATGCTAAGTATAAGATGTGCAACTACAATGCACAACCACAAAACAAAATGCAGAATGTGCAACTTGCAAAGACAAAGTACAAAGGATCGTGCTATCCATGCAATTCCACTTCCTACGCTATCAGCTGAATATGTCTGCTGCACAAGGATTACTTTGTGGCCCTGCTTTTGAAGCATGACTTATACATATCTATCTCTAACAGGATGCTAGCCAGAAGGTTTCAGCCTTAATTGTCAGCACATTGATTGTAATGCTACTGGGAGGCTCTCAAGAAAAAATTCAGTGGTTCAAATGGACCCCAGCTTCCTCCAAGCACAACAGACACAAATGTTTGTTTACCTTCCTGATACATCTGTCTATGATCTGACAGTAGGTTTGAGTGTTGGACTATGACTTTGGAGACCAGGGTTCTATTCCCAGCTTAGCCATGAAACTCAATGGATGACCTTGGGCATGTCATACACTCTCAGCCTCAGGGGAAGGGAACTAAGGCCCTGAAGACGAATTTGGTCTTCTGGGGTTCGCCAGGTGGCTGCATCCCTTTCTCATGACAACTGACATTGAATGGTGTGCCAGCTTTTGTATAGGCTTTCTCTTTTCATTCCAAAAATGCTGAAATGCCTTTCTTAAGGCTTACTTATTGACGGGAAGGACTTTTAAGTTAAAATACGCTACTAATTTTTCCGGTTTTACCCTTTAGCCTTTGGTTCTGCCCAACACTGGAATATGGCAACCGAGCTGGAAAATATTATGCATACTTCAACCTGGGGTTAGGAGGGTTGAGGTTAAGGAAACTGCAATCTCTGGACTTTTTTCTGAACTTCCAACTTGCCTCAAAACCACCCACTCCTTCTGCACAACTCCAAATTTATTTATTTTTCTGGGTGATTTTTTTGCCCACAAACAGCTGAAAAATGGATTGAAACTGCTACAGCTTAAATCTCTTACAAATAAAAATTCACACTTATTTTTGTCCCAAGCACCCAGGTCTCTCCCTTCAAAAACAAATTTTCTAGAAAGCAGAAGTTGCAAGGATGCTTGATTTCCTACTGCAAGCTTTGATGGGTGCAGTCTACTGCCAGGGTGAAAACTGACTCAGTCAACTAATGCACTTGCTCACCCTTGTTCTAGTGATCTTTTCCTGATCGATTCATGTGGGTTAGGAATTCCAGGATACAGGCATACTTCAGTTAACAAAGCATCTGACAAAGAAACTCCTTTTTACAAAGTCTTTTTATTGCTGCCCTGCCCTCACTTTTCCTTCTTGCCCCCTGCAAAGCTGGAAGATGTTTAGCAGCATCAGGATTGGAAGGGCGTTGAAGGAGTGCCAGAGAAACACACTGTTGGTACCGGATTACAGCCATATGTCTGCAGTAAAAACAATTTAATAAAACCTGAGCTGGGAAAGAATGTGATTCTACCCTAGCTGTGTAGCTATGTGCCTGCCTACAACAGGCAAGGTAAGCAGCAGTTGCCTGCATGGATTACTGAGCATGCATTAATGGCAAAACAGAAAGAAAAGGGGAAAGCAGGTTAGCCTACTGTACCAGCTACCTCCAACGCATTTAAAAAAATGTAGATCTATTCATTTGGCCACCAAAAAAGGAAATCATAAGAAAAGTGGAGGGTGGTGAAATAAAAAGTCCCCTCTGGATGCATTTTGGAAGAACTCTTCCAGCAGGCTCTAGTAGGTTCAACATGTTTTTGTTCACTTATGGAAGGGATACCTGACCTGGCTGTTTCATTTCACATGTGCATATTGCTAGTTTTGGATAAAACATATTTGGTTGAAACATGCTGAACTGATCTCTTTTTTTGTGACATAGGAACCTACCCCTACTCTTTCTATGTTATTCTGCCTCTGGTACCAAAGTTTCTGTTAAAGAGGTAATGCTGAACAACACATCTGCTTTTTTAATGGAGGGCTACCTGAATTGCAGATTGGCTGTTTAGTTGAGGAGACTTAACTATGTACCATCTCTTTAACTGCCCCAATCCACTGCAGTCCACCTGAAGAGCCAGGCAAAGGTGGTCCATTTTCATCTTCTCCCACCAGTTAGCTGCTACAGATTATCAGAAGGGGGACAGGAGCGAAATGTATCACTCTCCTGTCCTTATCCCGTCCATGACAGCAATCGCACGAAAGACGTGCACACATGTCGTGCTGATCTTGTCATTGACCTGTCAGTGAAATGGAATTGCATTGACGCGTTCTTCTGTTAATACAAAATCAAGGGCAAGGACAGGACAATTCCACCTCACTGACAGGACAATGACAGGATCAGCACGACATCATATGAAAGTCTTTCACGCGATCACAGTTACTAGCACATCCTGGATGCGACAATGTCCGGATCAGTGCAATGTCGTCTGAAAGTCCTTCCCACAATTGCGTGGGAAGGATAGGACAAGGACATCTCGTCCCCTGTCCGATAATCTCCAAGGACTTCTGACAAAGAGGGGCATTACTAGGAGGTGCAGCATGCACCAGGTGGCAACTCAGAGTGGGGTGTCATCTGCTGTGCTGGTGGGAAGGGTCTGCCTTCCAGGTCTGGTGGCTTTGCTGAATGGGCAGGAAAATGAGTTCTGCCTGGCTAGGAGCTCTGCCAGACCCAGAAAAGGCTCTTGAGGGAGTATTTTTTAAAAAAAGATCCACACCAGGCATCCAATATCCTAAGTACATCACTGCTGACAGGGATGTTACATCTGATGGCTGCAGGCTCACTTGCTGGAAGGAGAGGGTGGAACCGTCATTCTCCTTGTGTCCTGATCTCCAGCTGAATGGACCTCCTCCACCTGATTCAGCAGCTGGGGTGGTATTTACATAGGTTAATATTGAGACTACTTGAGCTGCATCTACACTGCAGAAGTAATCCAGTTTGAAACCACTTTAGCTGCCATGGCTCAATGCTATAAAATTCTGGGAACTGTAATTTTGTGAGATATTTAGCCTTCTCTGTCAGGAGGCTCTGGTGCCACAACAAACTATAAATCTCAGAATTCCATAGCATTGAGCCACGGCAGTTAATGTGGTGTCAAACTGGATTATTTCTGCAGTGTGGATGCAACCATAGTTTTACTCAATATAGATCAGTTACAGATCTGTAACTCTATGTTACAAATACATAACTGCAATACTGAATACAACTTGATGTCTTTTTTTCCATATGCATCCCTCCTACAACATTCTTCCCTGGAGAAAAAAGCATTATGTTGATGATTCAAATATGAATATATAAGTGAGGATAAGGATCCATGGACACAGTCAGACTTCTTTTTGATATTTTTTCTCTCTTATATATTAGCTGATTTCCTGGGGTGAATAGCCTACAATTTCCCTATGACAAATCTGATTATGGTCTATATAAACTATCTAACTTCTGTTTGTTTTATGACCATAAAAAAAAAAATGAGGACAACACAAGCAGCTGAGAACTGTTAAGTAATGGAGTGTGCTTGTGTGAAAACTTTCCTGTGAAATGTTCCAGTATTGTGAGAATTCCAAATATAAGTTTGAAAGAAAGAAACCATGCATATTATATATTTCAGTAATAAGAATCTTCAATTCAAACTTAGCTACCTATGTATGAATATGTGGATTTTTCACAGAAGCAGTAAATGAGGCAATAGTATATGCCAATCCTATACTAGCCAGAGCTAAAAATACCTTTACCATCCCAGTACAGAGATTAATATCTAAAGTTCCCCAGGACAAATCTGGCCCCCAAAGGATATTATTTTGTATCATGATTGCTAACTAAGAGGCAAAAAAGACATGTGAGGAGATTACCAGCATACCATTTTGACGTGTGAAGGTTGGAGCTTTAGGCTTCAGCCCCACAATTTAGGTAATTATCTGTATGGTTTTTTTTTCTCCTAAGGAAATGAATTGCTGACCAGATAAAGCATATTTTTAAAAAACAGTAGCCAAAAGACTTTGTTCACAATGCAAAATGAATGTTAAAATGGACACTGTAGGTGTTTAATAACAGAGCATATGCAGGCTCAATTTAATACAAATTTAAAAAGAGAGAGCAAACACTGACAATAAATACTCAATTTTCAGCCAGCCTTCCTCACGTACTGTCTGCATGCTCTGGACTACTACTCCCATCATCCTGGTCAGCACCAAATGGGATAATGTGGGCCAGGGGTAGGCAACCTAAGGCCCGGGGGCCAGATGCGGCCCCCCAAGGTCTTTGGACCGGCCTCAGGCCAGCCCTGCCACTGCCGCCCCCGCCGCCCCCCGCCATGATGATGTTGACTATTGTTGTTATTACTTGCTCTTGGGGTTTTCTTGTCAAAATCTCTACGGGGTTTTGCCATGGCTTTTCTGGGACTGAGAGAGTGTGCATGCATATTTTTAAAATATTTTTAAATATTTTTTTAATTTTTAATTTTAATTTTTATTTATTTATTTATTTATTTTTGGTGCTTCGGCCCCCCAATTGGCTGAGGGACAGCAACCCGGCCCCCGGCTCAAAAAGGTTGCCTACCCCTGATGTGGGCTGAAGTTTAGCACATCTGGAGGGTACTACCAGCTTGGGCAAAGGTTGATTTGAGTTACAGAGCAGCTTTTGAGGATCAATTCAACTATTACGATGGCCCTCACATTGAGGCTGTTGAAATCATCTTCCTGAAAGCAGTCTTCCAAGTAGTGGAGCTGCCTGTTTTACCACCCCACTTGTGTACAATGTCCATATACAAATTTCCACCACCGCTAAGGATATACTGGATGCAAACAGAACAATGCAACAGTGGGGAGTGTTTGAACATCTCCCCAGGAAGAGTTGGTAGCCTGCACACAGCAGGCATGATATGTAAAATAGCTCTTAAGCTGAGGAGATGGCATATAATGTAGTTACACTAATGGATGAGGCAAAGGCAGCCATAGAAACGTGTGGGCTGCACCAGGTGACACCCTAAGGGGGGGTGACCCCACTGCTCCTCAAACATCTCTTTTTTTGGAAGAAATGGGCTATGGCATTTGCCTATGTCCCATTAAAATGCTGAAGTGATGGGCTGAGTGGGGGGTGGCTCTGTGGAAGAAGAAAAGAGAAGTCCCAAAGTTTTTTTAAAAAATAATTTAAAAAAAAAAACTTTTTAAATCTTTTTAATTGAATTTTTTATTCTTTTTAAAATGTTGTTTAAAAACATCATCTTTTACTTTCACTTCGCCCACATGAAACTATGCACTGAGGCTGTGTGCATGCTACTGTAATTTATCGGTTGTTTTATCTCACAACTATTACCATGACGTTCAGTGATATGCAGGAATGATGATTAATGATGATTAATAAGTAACAGTAGCACAAAAAACACTACTAAAGATTCTGTATGGTGCAGTAAGGGAGGAGGTCAATGGGGGACAGGGGGTGACTACGTCAGGTAATGCACTGGGTGACACCAACCCTAGTGACGGAGTGGCAAGAAGAAGAAGAAGAAGAAGAAGAAGAAGATGATAATGATGATGATGATAATAATAATAATAATAATAATAATAATAATTTATTTATATCCCGCCTTTAGCCAAGGCTATCAAGGTGGCTTACAATTAAAATAAAATAAAATAAGATAAGGAGGAAAAGACAGTGGCCATGGCAATAGGAAGGGAAGGCTGTTCACCATTTGTAGTTTTGTGATATATTTAGCCTTCCCTGTCAAGGCGCTCTGGTGCTCCACCAAATTACAAATCCCAGATTTCCATAGCATTGAACCATGGAAGTTAAAGTGGTGTAAAACTGCTTTATTTCTACAGTGTGGCAGCAGCCATTGTTGCTTGGGGCAAAGAACAAGAAGGCACCCTCAGTTAATTCTGTCTATACAAGCTGACTGGCCTGGCCACTGATGGAAAGGTGTCCTTCCCCACTCCTGGGGAAACAGACTAGTTTAAGCATCTCAGAATAGTCCATGTGGCTTACACTAACTGCTCTGCCCTCAGACACAAAGGAACAGCATGAGAATTTAGGAGGAACAGCCCAGGTATCGTCACTACCACCTCTTCGTATCTGCCATCTGAAGCAGTTGATTCACTCTGCCTTGGTCCCAGCTTTCGCCTGCCATCACTGTTGCCTCTCTGAACAAAGAGCGAGAAAATAATACTGCTTCTATAACAGGCCATTATATGAGCTGTGTGTTGCTGTAGGCTCATGGCCACGTAGCCCAGCAAAGCCCCCAAAACACCTTGCATGACCAGTGCTATAAGAAAATAATTTTCTCTCACCTTGGGGGAAGCATGTTTGGGGAACATGGAAATCCTGCACTTACCTGCTGTTTTTCCTGGGCAAAGGGAGGTCCTTCTGCAGAAACAAAAAAGAAAAGAACCCCATTAGTAAACAGCAGGGAGTGACTGAAAAAGTGATCAGGAGAAATCTCTGGGTGCTTTGCTGAAGACTGGCAAGGAGTTTCAATTTCCAGTTATCTTACAACAACCACAACTTTTAAAAATATATGATTCCCCCACCCAAATTAGGTTACTGAAAAAATACATTTGGAGAGAAAACGGGAGCTGGTTCTAGTATTGATCACAAATTTCTGCAACTGTGAGTTTTTATTTTGACCCCCCCCCCCCCCGCAACTGTGAGTTTTTATTTTGAACCCAGATCCAGCTGGTGGACCTCAGGGCTCTCTGAGTAAAATCAACCACAACAATAAGTAGGTCCTCAAGACTTTCAGTCCACCCCTGCGTTACAGATCCAAACTGAGGGAGAGGACAGAGAAAAATAAGACATTTAATTCCACACCTGACACTTTGTGAAGACATTTAAGAGCAAGGACACCAATCTCTACCATTTCCATAATATAATCTTCAACTGAGAACCCTGTTTTGGTACTTAGAAAACAAAGGAAAAGAATTGCGTATATGGAAGGCGACCATCCAGGGTTACAACATCTGGTCAATAGTTCTTCATAAGGAACTCATTCATTTTTTGAGAAGGTGGCACAAGAGCTGAAAACATGAATGAACACTATACGGAGAACACTTTTCCCCAACCTGATGGCCTCCAAAAGTTCAGGTACAACTCTAGTTGCTCCAGTAGAGTCAAAAATACTAAAGGAGAGGTATCCAAAGGGTGTGCATTATTGGTTGGCCCAATATCACTGTTTTGTGGATTTTGGATGTTATTATATTTTGCTGTATGACCAGGATGGCTAACCCTGGATATGGATTTGAGGATATCACATTTTAGCCACAACTGAGGAGTCCTAAAGAAGAGGGAGTCGCAGGAGAGGAGCTAAACTCATTGAGGTTTCTGCCTCCAAGAAAAGTAAAACTTTTTTTATTGGGACTGCTTTTGGCAGGTTTTACCTACAAGCATGTAAAGGTTTTTCCAGATGCAACAGTACAGAAGATTTTAGAGAAATTCAGTGTTCACTGCCTAAGAAAGGGGTGGGTAGCCTCACCGAGGACAGAAATAGTCTGGATCACGAGGGAAGTTGCTTTTTCTCTTACTAATGGAATTTAAATTTTATTGCCTGAATTTTATGCTCTACATAGGCCATTTAAACCATTTCCCCCTTCCCTCACCATGACCTGTCTTCATGATGCAGGGCCAAAGCCCCAATTCAACTATAGACTGTATTTGCTACATGTGCCCAGTTACATATGGGATCCAGGCCATCCAGTTTAAAATAACTTAGCTTTTGTTCCAGGTTTTCCAGGACAATCCAGAGCACTCTACAGCAGGGGTCGGCAACCTACGGCTCATAGGCCTCACCCGGCCCGCCGAGGCTCACCGACCGGCCCCCGCCACCGCCAACCGCCGGCGCACACACACACACGCGTGAGCTTGCACACCACCATTTCCTCCCCCACACACACATACACACACACCATCGGCCCTTGGAAGACCTGGGGATCCCCGGACCGGCCCCAGGTAAGGGGAACTTGCCGAACCCTGCTCTAAAATGATGCCGGGCAGCTATTTACACAGCATCCTGCTGTGCCACCCAGTGCCACCACCACCAGTTGCTCCCTCTGAGATCAGAAACAACTTGAAGACACACAACAACAGCATCAATTGAAGGCATACATAGCATCGATCACATGGCTAGAATCTTGTTGTGACTTCAGAGGGAGCAATTTGTGCCAGTGGTACCAGTGTTGGACAGGACAGTGGGACACAAGTGTAGGCAGCCATCCAATGTTGTTTTGCAGTGCTCAGGTATGGGGTGGAATTCAGGACAGCTTCAGGACCACAATACTTTGGATGCAGCCCAAATTATTCAGCCAGTATGGACCCGTCCTTTGTCTTTCAGAGCCCACATAGCCAAAGATAGGAGTGGCCTCTACCTGCACTGATATCCCCCCAGAGTCCAGACCATGTGAACTGACAACAACATATTGACAAAATGTAGCCCTAACATGGTTATTTTTCTTCTTCTCCTGCCTGATTGTTAACATCTTTGCCTGAAAAAGACAGTGGAGCTTTGAAAGTTTGCATCATGTATTTTGTGGATTTTTAGTTGGCCCCATAAAGGCATCACTGTTTTGTGGAGTTTGGATATTATTGTATAAAGGAGAGGTAGTGAAGTCAGGCAGATCACTCATGAAAGGCTGCACAGAACAGGTATGTTGAGATCATAATTTGTTGTTGTTGTTGTATGCCTTCATGTTGTTCCCAACTTATGGCAACTTAAAGCAACCTTTTCATGGGGTTTTCTTGACAAGATGCATCCAGAGATTTGCCACTGCCATCCTGAGGCTGAGAGAGTGTGACTCACCCAAGGTCACCCAGTGGTTTTCATGGCCAAGTCCAACACTCAAATCACTACTACATCATGCTGGCTCTCATGCATATGTATTATATACATACACAGAACGTGTTTGTCTTTCATTTAAAAAGAACGGAGCATGTGAAGCAATGATCTAGCACTCATGGTTGTATGATGATTTAAAGCATGTAGTCCCTAAGATCACAGAAAGTAAAATAGTTGCTTGTAAGGTTCCAGAGTTCAGAGGCTTCCATGCTTACAACAGCTCCCTTTCCCTGTCGGAAATAAACAGCAGAATAGAATTTAAAGAAAAACTAGAGGAATATGTTTAAGATACACAGTGTACCCAGACTACATAATTCAGCTGTTCATGTTTTATAATTTTGGTCTGACTGGGTACAGAATTTTAATTTTAATTAAATTCTAGCCAGAGTTTGGAAATGTGACTTTAAAAAAAAAAAAAAAGTCTACATTTTCCAGAATCCTAGCAGTAATGTTGAATGAGAGATTCTGGGGCTTGTAGTCCAGAATGTGTTGATGGATACAGGAGAGGAGGCCTGCTCAAAGTGGAAAGTTTGAAAGGGGAAATGGGAGAAAAGAATGGAACAGGGAGGGTGAGTGAAGAAACAGAATCAAGGATGGCAAGAGAAACTAAAGGGCTAAAATGAACAGATTGCTTCCCACTATAAGTTTTCTTCAAGATCTCAGAACATTTTAGTACCCATGAAGCAACAAATACTATTCTATCTACTTCCTGATGAGTTGTTTTGATAGGCATATTGGATTTTCCAGACTGTCAGTGTGCCAGGACACTTACCTGTAAACATCCAACACAATTGCCAAATATCCTATTTATGGCACACCATTTTTGCAGAATGTATTGATTGATAATGTAGGCAGAGTAATAGCTCCCAACTCTTCACTATTGCACAGCTGTCCGCCCTTTCTGTTGTAGTTCTTTAATGGTGGTAGAAATGCTTACATTTTGTTTTCTGTTTGTCTGTTAAGAGGTGTATTTTTGTATGAAATTCAAGTTTACAGCTTTGCTGTTATTGTGTACCTTCAAGTTGTTTTCAACTTATGGCAAACCTTAAGGTGAACCTATCATGGGGTTTCTTGGCAAGTTTCCTCAGAGGGGGTTTGCCATTGCCATTCTGAGGCTGAGAGAGTGTGCCTTGCCCAAGGTCACCCAGTGGGTTTACATAGCTGAGCCAGGATTCGAACCCTGCTATTTTAATCTAAAAGGAAATAAGCCACCTTTGTCTTCTTCTTTTCTTTATTTTAACCATGCAAAAAGTAAAGCTGCATGTTCTTTGCAAAAACACTAGGGAAAAGATGGTGGCAGGGGTTTATAATCATTCCTTTAAAATGTGGTGCTATTCCCTGGCAGATGAGGGGACTGGCAATCCTCCACATCAAATGGCTTAAGGCACACTGCTCTACATGATGGCTTCAATTCATGAGATGAGGTAGGATGCACAATTTATCTATGATACTGGGTAAGTTAAACTTGGTTATCCACCAAAGACCAGTTCCATCATCAGATGGAATGAAGCATCACTTCAGGTAGCGGAAGATGTTGAAAGGTTGTAGCAAGATACCATAAGTGATAATGGTGTGCCATGCAGCCTGTCCACCATTCTTTAAAGTAGCCTGCTACCTTCAGGAGGACGGAGGATACGGTCCCATTGCCAGTGTTGGAACAATAATACACCCTGTCAGTTTTTGTGCATGGAATGGAAAGGAGTGCCATCTTGTTCTTCACCTCAGGCAGTGAAATCTCTTAGACCTGGTTTGTTGTCCATGTGATATTCCATGCAGCCATTTGCCTGACTGAGTTAAGGCCTCAATTACTACTCTGTAGTGCTACTATGCCAAGAACTTGTGACTGCAGTGGGCATGGCACTGAGATACTAATGTTACAGGTATGGAGAATGAACATCCATTTTACAATGAAGCTGGCGAGATGAAAGGGGAGACCCAGTGTAGTGTAGTGTAGTGTAGTGTATGTAGTGTTTTGAGTGCTGGACTATGATTCAGCCATGAAACCCACTACGTGCCCCTGGGCAAGTCACACTCTCTCAGCCTCATAGCATGGCAATGTCAAACTCCCAGTGATAGGTTCGCTATCAGAAATGACTTGAAAGCACACAGCAGCAGCAACAACATATGAAAGGGGAAAGCAATTTTAACCACCCAGCATCAAGTTTATGTCAATATCAAACTAAATAATTTATTTGGCACCTGAGGCAGAATGGGGTGATAGAATCCAAAGACAGTGAAGTGGACTATCTCACTGCAGGTCACTTGCAAGGTCCATTTGTGAATGGTATACTTTCCCCAGTTATTCCTTACAGGTAAACAACGAAACAGCCAGCATGGTGTGGTGGTTTGAGTGTTGGACTACGACTCAGGAGATCAGGATTCAAGTCTCTGCTCAGCTATGGACACCCACTGGATGACCTTGGGCAAGTCACACTCTCTCAACCTCAGAAAACCCCATGAGGCTCACCTTAAGGTTGCCATAAGTCAGAAATGATGAGGAAGGCACACAATGACAATGCAACTGTCCAAGTCAAGGAAATAGTTTACTTTATTGCATGGAAGGAAAATACTAGCTGTTATTGTTAACACACTGACATGCTAGAAAAATTCAGTGACCCCATATTTATAGTCTGAAGAAATAAATATATCCTGTCTCCACACTTTACTACCCATTCTACATCACATATACACCAGGGCTAAAAATAAATCAAATATTGATGATCAAACCATGATGAGGTACCAAATCCTATGTACACATGAGTGAACCAGACTTCCAGCAGAATCAGGGTCACTTTCAAGACATTTTGTGACCTGAAGCCAAGGACAACAAGGTCACCCTCCCTGTTCCAGTCACAAAAGCTGAATCTTACTTCAGCATGAATGACAGGATAGTGTCTTCCTGTGTATTCGAAGCAGCTGTCTACTTTAAGAAGCCTAAGGCAGGTTGTGTGGGCATATACATCTCTGTCCTCCAACAAATAAGAATCGCTGGAGGGGCTCAGAAGAAGCAGCCAGGGAGGATATCTCTACTGGTCCCCAGAATGTGCTGCTTGAGGTGCACAGTACCAAATGATAGGGCCAGCCCTGAGCAGAAAGAATTGACTGAACCAGAGTGAGTGTCAAATGGATTCTGTCATTTCAGATTGAAGCTGGGTGTATGTGTATATCACATAGTTCAGTGCCCCACTTTCTTAACAATTCCATGTGTGCACAAAACAAGTACAACACAGAGACCAACCAAATTACCTCACTACACTCTTATAGTACTGCTATTCCACTTTTATTGCTCTGGCTGCCCTCCTGCTGCATTCATGGCAAGGAGTCCAGATGATGCACAGCCCAATAGTCTGGCACAAACAGTCCGGGTGAGGTCTGGCCCGTTGAGTGCCAAACCCAAGGTATACCCCTCTTAAAATGATATAAAGTCCCTGTTTCTTCTCTGAAGATCTGGAGCCCTCCATTCCAATGCCGGATGGCTGTTTGTATATGCATCCCACTGTGCCATCCAGTGCAGCCACCACAGTAGTGAATCACTCACTCTGAGGTCAGATCAAGGGAACTAGCCACATGATCGATGCTGGGTACCTTGTTCTAACCCAGGGGTAGGCAACCTTTCCCCTTTAAGGGCCGAAGGACTTCAGCTCCCAGAAGCCCCAGCCATGTTGGCCAATAGTCCCATGTTGGCCAATAGCTCCTGGGATTCTGGGAGCTGAAGTCCCTCAGCCCTTAAAGGGGAAAGGTTGCCTACCCCTGTTCTAACCTCAGGAGCAAGTGACTTGCTGCTGCCATCACACCAGGTGGTACAGTAGGACAGATGTGCAAACAGCTGCTGACTGCTGGAACGGAGGGCCTGAGGTAACAGGGGGGAGGTCAGGAAAGCTCTGGGGCCAGGAAACTCTAGGCTACCCCAGAGTATCCTGGCCAGTGTAGATAAAACAATTATTTATTTGAAAAGCAAAAGGTAAAAGTAAAGGTAGTCCCTTGAGATGAATGTCTAGCCACAACCGACTGTAGGGGGCAGTGCTCATCTTCGTTACTAAGCCAAAGAGCCAACACTGTCGGAGAATTGCTGTAGTGGGCATGTGGCCGAACGCTGTTACCTTCCCACCGAAGTGGTACCTATTTATCTACTTGCATTTGCATGCTTTCGAACTGCTAGGTTGGCAGAAGCTGGGACTAGTGACAGGAGCTCACCCCGTCATGCAGCACCCGGGCCCCGAACTTTCTGATCTTCCGATTATCAGAATTGGCATCTTAACCACTAAGCCATTGCATCCCTTATTTGAAAGGTACTGGAGGGTTATTTCTTTTGATAGCTGAGATTACCGAGCATAGCAAGAGTAAAAAACATTGTTGCTGCTGCTGTTGCTGTTGCTGTTAAACGTTATTTCCACACTGCCTTTCCTCCAAATTTTGGACTCAAAGAAATTTACAAATTGGCATTTTTATAATATAGTTAAAAACACACAAATAATCAATATTAAAATAGAATTAAACTCCAGTGGGCCCTCGGTATCCTCTGGTGTTTGGTTCCAGGAACACCCCTAGATACCAAAATCTGTGGATACTCAGGTCCCATTAAATACAGTGACCTAGTAAACTGGTGTTCCTTTCATAAAATGGCAAAATGAAGGTTTGGTTTGGGAGCATCTGTGGATAAAAAAAAATCTGTGGCTATAGAGGGCTGACTGTATTAAACATACAGTGGGCCTTTCTTATCTGTGGGGGTCCCATTCCAGACACACACATACCCCATGGATTAAAAAAAACATGGGACCTCAAGTCCTGTGGTTTTCAAAGGCGGCAAGGACATTGCCGCTGGCAGCAATGGGGCTTGCCATCTGCGGATGCTTAAATCTACAGATGGCAAGCCCACGGTTGGGGAGGGAAAGCTGTATTTTTTAAAGAAAATTAATATACACTTTAAAAAGATTGTGTGAAGTTAAAACAATACAGCACCTTCTTACAAGCCCTTTCCTTAAAAGCCTCCAGTTCTAGAAGCCTGTCTGAATAATAAAGAAGTCTTTGTCCACTGACAGAAGGGCAACAAGAAAGAGGTCATTCTAGTCTCCCCAGGAAAAGAGTTTGAAAGTCTAGGGCAGCCACCAAGAAGGCCTTCCTCCTTGTTCCCACCAATAGTGCCGGTGAAGATGGTGGGACTGAAAGGAAATCTTAAGTTTTTCGACTGCAATTCCTTGGATCCCGCAGCCAGCGTGGCTAGAGGTAAAAAAAAAAAAAGTAATTTTTGAGATCTGCTGTAGCTCCATGCTGATTTTCAGCACATTTGCTACATGTTCCCCAGTGTGTTTCCTGAGGTGTTGTTTGTCCCTCTGACAGTGGCAGTACATAAGAGATGAAAACCTAGCACATCCCAATTCTCCTTTTTCTGGGACAGGCGCAAACATACCCTGTGGCAAGATTAGGCTCTCTAGCAGCACATGTTCATAACAGGGGCTTGCAAGCAGAGGAGAGAGAGCATCCTGGTAATTTGTGCTTCTGGGGAATTAATGGAAGAAGGACACGTCACTTAGCATTTCTGCCTGACGTGCCAAAATTGCTCATGCCAGTTGCATTCTGGGATATGTCCTTGCACTGGTTATGAACTAGGGCTGCTGCAAACCAGGCAGGCCAAATCAGCTGTTTGCTTGATTTGAAAACTACCAAGAACTTATAATCAGAACAGTGGTATACATACTGTCAACCTTTCCATACAACTGGCTCTTTAAGAGAATGTACCACGGCGTGCGGAGAATACACAGCATTATATCACTGCTTCACTACACCTCAGAATTATAGAGTTGGAAGAGATCACAAGGGCCATCCAATCCAATGCTCTGCCATGCAGGAATACATAATCAAAGCACTTCCAAGAGATGGTCATCCAGCCTCTGTTTAAAAACTGTTTCCAAAGAAGGAAACTCAACCACTCTCCAAGGGAGCATCTTCCACTGTCAAACAGCTCTTATGTTCAGGAAGTTCCTCCTACTGTTTAGATAGAATTTCTTTTCCTGTAGCTGAATCCATTGCTCCGTGTCTTAGTCTCTGAATTATACTCCAACTGATGCAGCCTAGAATCATATTGGCTTTTTTAGCTGCCACATTACACTGCTGACTCATGTTCAGCCTGTGGTTTACTATAACTCCTATATCTCTTTTGCATGCAGTGCTGTTAAGTCAGGTGTCACCCATCTGTGCATTTCAATTTTTCTGCCTAAATGTAGTGCCATACATTCCTTCCTGTTGAAATTCATTTTGTTAGTATTGGCCAAGCTTTCTAAACTATTACAGTCATTTTTAATTCTGATCCAGTCCTCTGAGGTATTTGCTCCACCTCCTAATTTGGTGTCATCTGCAAATGTGATAAGCATGCCTCCTATCCCTTCATCCAAATCATTGATAAAGATGTTGAATAGCACTGGACCCAGGACAGAAACCTGTGGTACCCCACTGGTCACTTCTCTCCAGGATGAAAAAGAAGGAGCCATTGCTCAGCACCCTTTGGGTTCGGTCAGTCAATCAATTACTAATCTACCTGACAGTTGCATTGTCTAGCCCAGAGAGGGCACACATGCCATAGGTTCACCACCATGGAACTATAATTCACTTGCCTGGAGATCAAACTTCCCTGTCCTTTTATATGCTATTTCCCCCTCTTTCTTATGGAGGCAGTGAGAGCTACCTATAAAGAACAATGATGAAAATGAGTGTTTTAGTGTAGCTATGAATGACAGTTGTAATCTGCCTTCCACCTATGTCAACCCTATTACAGGTCTTTCTTGGCAAAATTTATTCAGAGGAGGTTTGCCATTGTCTTCCTTATGGCTGAGAGTGCAACTTCCCCAAGGTCAGTGCATTTTTACAACTGAGCATGGATTCAAACCCTGATCTCCCTGCATCCTTGCCTAACACTCAAAACATTTATTTCATGGATTTATATCCCACAATGGGATTCATACACCACTCTGGCTCTTAAAAATAGAACCTAAAGTGAAAGAATTAAATGAAGCAACTGCACCTGTGGTTTCCAGTATTTTTTTCGACAGTGACCAGCCAGAGATGTCAGGGTTTGAAAACAACAGCTTTTTTGTTGTTGTGTGCCTTCATTTCCCATTTATGGCCACCTAACACAGGGTTTTCTAAGCAAGATTCATTTAGTGGGGTTTGCCATTACCTTTCTCTGAGTCACTCAGTCTCAGAGTCCCAGGGGGTTTCCATGGCTGAGCAGGAATTCGAACCCTGATCTCCTAGAGTCCTAGTCCAACACTCAAACCACTGTACCATGCTGGTTCTCTATGAATGATTAATTATCTCTATGATTCCCTACTTCCAAAACAAGAGGCAGCAGCAGAAACAAATGGATTTTTCCCCTTGTTGTTGTGTTTATAATATTGAGAGTTGAGATATGAACGTTAGAGAAGTTACATAGAAGTAAAAATTATTGAAAAATTAACAATAGGAAAAAGAATTGTGGAAGTTACTTTGTGTTAGTTTGTGTATTTAGTTTGTTTTTTGTTTACATGTTTTGATGTTTGTTAATTTGTACTAATATGTGTAATATGTTATGTTTATTTTTAAATAGAAAAAATTTTGTTTTAATAAAAAGTAAATAAAAAATAAGATTATCTTCATATAATGGTGGTAGTGGTTGCTGTCATTGGTATGGAGGAGTTAATGGCAAGTGTGTTGTAATCTTCCAGACAAATGTATCTTCATTCATATGAACCACCCTTAGATTGAAATGAGACCAATCAAACCTAAAGACCCTTTCCCACTACACAATTATAGAACTATGATTCCACATTAATTACCATGGCAACGTTCTATAGACTTCTGAGAGTTGCAGTTTAGGGAAGGGTACTTATAATTCTCAGCCCAAGAGCTCTAGTGCTCTGATCAAACCACAAATGCCAAGATTGCACGGGAAGTTGCCATGGCAATTCAAGTGGAATCATAATGCTATAATTGTAAAGGGCCCTAAGTTCTTCCTTCAAGCTTCCCCTCCCCCCCCCCCCCCCGACTAAATTCAGCAGCCAATACCAGATTTGCAAAACTATCATAAAGCTAACACACTAGACTGGTTGATAGATTGGGTACAACTAGAAAGGACAGATATATTAAATGTGGAAGGATTCAATAATAGGTTTGGATGGCATGGATACTTGGGATATGGGAAAGCAACAGTACACAAAGAATTTAAACACCATGTCATAAGAAGATCTTTATTGAATATATGGGAGGGAATTAAAAAGACCATGTACAGAAAGCTACCGCTATGGTTATCTCCACATGAAGCCTTTTTTGGGAGATGGACAGCGGTAAAAACATGGATGAGATACAAGGACATACTAAAAAATCAGAGGAGCAAAGATTTATTCTTAAATCAATAGAGGAAATGGAACAACTGGACCCTAGAATGCACTGGCTTTTATACACCCAACTGAAAGAGAGATTTAAGATGGACTTAAAACTGCAAGATTTTGAGGAGGAATTTACAGATTTGGATAAATTGTTAATGCAATCTCGGATAAAAAGAGTAAGTAAAATCTACAAATTTTTAATGGAAAGGGAGAATGAAACAGAAAAAATATCTGAGAATATGATAAAGTGGGCAACAGACTGTGGAAGAATAATAGAACTCGAATGTTGGGAGAACGCAAGGACAAAAACTGGGAAATTTACTTGCTCGCAAGACTTGAAAGAAAATTACTGGAAAATGGAGCAAAGGTGGCATTTAACTCCTTTAAAGATAGCAAAAATATACAAAGTAAAATCAAGTAATTGTTGGAAATGTAACCAGAACGTAGGCTCATGGATGCACGTTTGGTGGAAATGCTCGAAAATGAAAACATTTTGGAAGAAGGTTCACATCTTAATACAAGAAATTTTGAAAATCAGATTCGAACTCTGTCCAGAGCTTTATTTGTTAAATATGACGAATAAGTTAGGACAGACACTTGAGAAAAGATGTTGGAGAACAATACTTTATATGATAACGGCTGCTAGATTATTGGTTGCCCAAAAATGGAAGAAAGAGCAAACTCCTACAATAGAGGAATGGTTAACAAAACTAATGGAAATGAAGGAAATGGACAGGTTGACGGCTTTAATTAATCAAAAAGATATTATTAAGGTGGAAAAAGAGTGGGCTCCAATTGATGAATATATTAAAGCAATTTGGGGATGAAATAGCAAAGTTAACATATAGAGTTGAAATTGATTTCATTTAAAGGTATAAAATGACTAAAATGATAGTAGAATAATGAGAGCTAATAGATAGAAGGTATATGAAGTAGAAGAGGTGATAAGCTGAAATAAATCTGTATATACTGTCAAAGAACTAAGGAAGTTTTTGTTAAGTGGTGTTATGTTAGGTTGTTAGATTAGTTATGTTATTTTGTTTATTGTTAAGTTATGTTTTTTTTTTGTCTGTGTTATGTACGTTATATATGTTATTTTAATAAAATTAATAAAATTAAAATAAAATAAAATAAAATAAATTCAGCAGCCAACTATATGCAGAAGACTTGAACTACAGTGATATGCATGAAGAAACATACTACACTTTTAATTATTGTAAATTCTTTAAAAAACAAATTCCTTGAACAAAATAAGAGTTGAGTTAGAGACTTTGTTCAGTATTATTTTTCATTGGTTTGGGGACAATCCATCACTACCCCATCATCATTTTGCCAAAATCCTAAATTATTTTCTAAAAGTAGCTTTCATTTTCTCCTGGAGGCGGGGGGGGGGGGGGGGGGGAAGCAAATGAAACCTGTAAATTGACCACTGCATGTGAGCCACATTATTATAACCTTTTGCCTTATGTAGATTTTGTTCAAATGATTTTGTTAATCATAAGCCTATGATAGGAGAGTGGCAGCAGTTCATGGAGAAAACAGAGTAGCAATGTTCTACCTGGGCTTTCTGCTCAGATATTAAAAGGTATGCTAGAGAAGGAAATAAAGATGCTTGGGAAAAGTGTTTCTTGGACCATAAATTCCAAAATCTCTGACTCAGTTTGTCTAATAGCTATGCTGCCTGGGGGATTCTGGGAGGTGTAATAAAAACCCCCAAACACTTCCAAGTTGGGGGGGGGGGGGAGATACTTGTGAAGACAAGGACAGCCTCCATTAGTGTTGCAATGAATCAACTTATATTTATGGAAAGGACTAACTCTAAGGAGGTGCAAGATCCTGTTGCATATTGATGCAGTCTATGACATATTGACACCTGTCTTTGAATATTACTACTGTGACTTGGCTTAACTGAGGGGGGTTGCAGACTGCCAGAAATAGTGCAAATTGAGTCCACTTTTAGGGTTACGGTTAGGGTTAGGGGATCATGGGAACTGTATTTTATTGTGGCACCCGAGCTCTCTGACAGAGAAGGCTCAATGTCTCAGAGAAAAAAACAATTCCCATGATTCCCTAGCACTAACCCTAACCCTAAAAGTGGACTCAATTTGCACTATTTCTGGCAGTCTGCAACCCCTGTTAGTCAGTGTGCCTGAGAATAAGACTGCAATCCTATACACTGGGAGCCCTCCATATGTTGTTGGATTGCAGCTCCCATCATCTGTCACCAATAACTATGCTGGTTAGGACTGCTGGGACTTGCAGTCTAATATCTACAGAGCTACAAGTTGTCTATCCTTAATATACACATTCACTTGAGAGTAAATCCCACTGAATTCAATGGAGCTTACTTCTGAGTGAACTCATGCAGAATGGCACAGTAAGTAATATAAAGTTAGAAAGAAAGAAACACTCATGGGAAATCAATGCATGCATTACTAGCTCTTAGTAGCTACATCACAGTGAAATTCCTTTGAAAGGGTTGATTCCTTTGAAGAAGTGGCCATCCTTAAAGACATACTACATCTCTATTTTTTTAAAAAAAGAAAAAACTGTCAAATTATAAATAAAAGGCTTAAGAAATAAGAATAGATGTGCAGCGGAATAGTTTAAAAAGACTTTCAGTGCAAAGTCAAGGTCTACAGAATTTGGAGTGCCAGAGATAAAACTGCTTCTTAATTAGTTTTTTGTGGGTTTTTCGGGCTGTGTGGCCATGTTCTAGAAGAGTTTCTTTCTGACGTTTCGCCAGCATCTGTGGCTGGCATCTTCAGAAGATGCTAGCCACAGATGCTGGCGAAACGTCAGAAAGAAACTCTCCTAGAACATGGCCACACAGCCCAAAAAACCCACAAAAAACTATGGATGCTGGCCATGAAAGCCTACATGCTTCTTAATTGATTTTCTCCTATCCCATTATCCAGGCTGCCGATGCACTTATGCATTCCAAAACAACATCTACCTCAAATACGTTGTAAGGGAGTTTTCCTTAAATGGAAAGCTAGTGATTCAATGTGAAGTACTCCTTTCAGGACAGCAGCACTTGAGGAAGAAAAGCTGTGAGATCTAATATTTCATATCACTATGCTGCCATAAGGAATACAGGGAAATAGAGAATGGGAGGTAAACATCCCATTTCAAAATACTGGAAATGTCTGAAAGGATATCAAGATTCATACCTTTACAACTCAGCAAGGGAGGATGAGGCACGTATCCTGAATTGCCTACTGCTACACAGGCACTCAAAATAGGGATGCTGCCAAAAAGTCCACACCAGGACTGGCCAACATGCAACTGATCCAGACTGGATCAATTAATGTCATCGCTGAATGAAGATTGCAATTGAAGTCTCCTCAATTCCACAGCTTACTACCTGCTACAGCACACTGGTTTATACAGGGTCAGAAGACTGTGGCCCAATATCCTAGTAGCAGGTGTAACTACACTGCCATAGGAGGAGGAAGAAGTGGAGTAAGGGTGGCTGAAGTACAGGTGCCACGGACCCAGCAATGAGAAAGGGAAGGGGAAACAGCAGCAAAAGGTGTTTCCATCAGGAGGCCTAGTGCAAATTGAGTCCACTTTAACTGTCCTGGCTCAGTGCTAGGGAATCATGGGAATTGTATTTTTTTCTAAGACATTAAGCCTTCTCTGTCAGAGAGCTCTGGTGCCACAATAAACTACAGTTCCCATGATTCCCTAGCACTGAGTCAGGGCAGTTAAAGTGAACTATTTCTGGCAGTCTGCAAAGGAAAGTTGTCCTGAGCTGCTTAAGAGCTAGCAGGCACTGTATTCCTGCACAGCAGCAGGTTGGACTGGATATCCCTTGTGGTCCAACTCTATGATTTTATCTTCCAACTCTGTGATTGTATGATTCTGTGGTGGCTAGTGGCTCCAGTGTCAATGGAGGTGGGGATGAATCTGCTCCATCTTTCAGTCTGAACTTTAAAGGGAATATCCAAGGTGCTAAATCTTATCTCTTAGATTCCTCCAACACAATGGGTAGCTCCTTTAAAGTTCAGACTTGAAGGCAATGCAGATTCACTGGTCCCCACCCGGTATCAGCAGACCAGCTTTACCTATCTGATGAAGATTTTACTGCCATTCCCCACACTGCTGTGATGTATGCTGGCATAATGGAGAGCCAGCATGGTGTAGTGGTTTAGGTGTTGGACTACAACTTGGAGACCGGGGTTCAATTCCCTGCTCAGCCATGAAACCCATTAGGTGACCTTGGGCAAGTCACACTCTCTCAATCTCAGGGGAAGGTAATAGCAAACCTTTGAACAAATCCTGCCAAGAAAACCCCATGATAGGGTTGTCTTAGGGTTGCCATAAATTGGAAAAAACTTGAAGGCACACAACTTACGCTGGTGTAAGTTACCAGAAAGATTCCAGTCTATGCCTCCAGCCATTTATCTCAATCTTATAAGCAACACTACTATTGCATATCCTCTTGATAAAGTTAGTCTTCTGTATCAAGCAGCCATGTGGGGGTGGATAGTTTTAGCATGTTTTCACCACCTCATCAGAAATCTAGGGTCAGCTTCCCTACTCACTGTTTCTAATCTTTCCCTGGAAGGTTTTCCTTCTGAAAGTTTTGCCTAGTAGAGAAACCACAGATCATCTTTACATGGTTGATAACTATTCAGTATTTAGTAGCATCACCTCATCACTCTAAAGCAGGGGTGGCCATCTGTGGAAGACTAGGGGGCTGCATTTGAATGTCAGGAGACCTTGGAAGTCACCCCACACTGCACCTGCTTCCACAAAAAAAATCAATTCCTGTTTGAGGGCCTTCTTGGGTTTGGGGGCGAGGCATAATTTGGGGGGGAAAATGGCAAATTTTGTTTCACTCCCTGGTGGATCCAGAGGGATTCCAAACATGGTGGAAATGCCCCCCACGCACACACCCTAAAGATCATTTTTGGGTATTCTGGAGCAAACCAGCCCTTGGGGGCTGCATGAGACCCATGAGGGTCTCATGGCAGACCACTGCTCAGAAGTGTCTGCTAATCTTAGCATCTCAAAGCACAGCAAGTCCTGTTTAAATTACACTTGCCATTCCAGTTAAATCAAGCTAGGCTGCTTTGTTGTCATCTGACCCACGATTAGTGCTAAAAACCATCTTATCTGTCTTATCATTACTCAATCCTGGTGCAAATTTTGGCACAGCATTTCAGTGCCACGTTGGTAATATATCCAGGGGGGTAGCTGAGTTTATCTGTCACAGCAAAACCAACAAAATATCTGGTAGTACCTGAAATATTAACTAAATAACATTTGTTAGCTTTAAAGGTGCCACTAGGCCTTTCCTTCTTATAACTTTAAACCAGAAATAGGATGCTTTGAAGGATTGGGGGGGGGGGCATTCCAACCTGCAACCACTCCACAGGCTACAATGTCACACCTGGTGCCACACAAAGTGATGCGATACCACTTCTGGTTTTGGGTTTTGGCTGAAAATCAGGCAATTTTCCATGCTTCTGGAGTGATCTTGTTATTGTAGAGGGTATTTGGGAGAAACAAATCCATATTTAGAATATTTTTGTGTTAGTTTAGCTGGCCTGGACTTATTTTTGGGCCTCAAAATTAGCCACTTTAAAAAAAATGGAGTCTGGGGCTTCAAAGACCACAAGATGGGGTTCACAGGAGCCACATGTGGCCCAAAGACTTCATTCTCCCCACCTCTGATTTGAACCCACCTGAGAATAAACTAGACCCTGATGTCTCATTTATACTCTTAGGTACGGAGTGGGGAAACTAAAGTTCTTGTAGTTCCACACTGCCCATTTGTGTTTCTCTCCAGTGACACGATCAAGGTTCCTATTCATGTCAAGCATAAGAGCAGACGAATATCTCCCCAGGCAAGTTTCTTTCACCATGCTTGGGCACTGTTTCCATCTTTGAGCCTGGCAAGGTTTTCATTTGCTTGCATGCTTGCTTGCTTGCTTGCTGCAATTCCATCACTATCTCCCAGGTCTCTCATGCTCCTCTAAGCTTGGCAGCCTTTGGACACACTGTGCCAAGCACAGAAGTGGTCATATGCAGGCACATCAAGTTCTATTTCTAGTGACTTTCGGCATGCTGCTTGCTGCGAGAACATGGGAAAGTGGCATGTGAAAAAAGTCAACATTGGCAGCATCCTGCAGATGTCATTGGCTTGCACGTGAGTGCCTGCCTCTGTAGGTACCCAGAAGTCAGCAGCACGAACCAGCCCATTTGGTGTTCCTTTTTAAAAAATACATTGTATATTACTACTTTTCTCCTTTTGCTGTGAATTCTGCCTCGCCTGCATGGCTGCCATATCCATAAATTGCTGTGAGCAGATGTAGGAGGTTAAATTCTGAAAGAAGTGCCACTCACTAACATTGCATTCCAAGGCAAGAGCAATAATTAGAAGGATGGAGGGTGACATTTTAAATAACCTTAATAGGGGGCTGCCGGTTTCTGTTAACTTGTGAAAAACAGATGCAGGTACAATTGGAAAAATAAAGATAAAAGGAGAAGATACACAGTGAGGCATGGAATGGCTTCATAATACATGAAGTATCACAATGATAAAATTTCTTAAAATACGGTTTAACATTACATTCTCTGAGGAAGGCCTTCATAGCCCTTCAGTTCCAGAAGTGAAGCTTCAACCTGTTTAGGGGGAGATGTTTGAAGACCCCTGTAAATGGAGGCTTTATACATTTATGCGGACAGTTGGCCAATAATATTTGTCACCCTTTATGTATGGTATTATCTATTGCATAAGACAGAGTTGTTAGATGTCAATACAAAGTAGGCCATCAATAATTAATAAAAGACCATATCCCAAATGTTGGGACTCTCTCATTCTTGTACTCTTGGAGGTCTCTCATTCAGAGGGTTGCCATAAGTTTAAACCACTTGACAGCAAATAACAAATAACCATGTTTTCTCAAAATTCTATGTATTTTTGTTACCTTCTATTATTTTTACATAATTATACTACAGTCCGATACATAAGTACTTGGATTTATGCCCCACTGAATCTAGTGGACCTTACTTCCAGATAAGTGGACACAGAATTGCAAATGTGATAAGCTTTGCCACTGAGGCAATTGACAAAGTCCAGCCTTCAGAAATACTTTATTTTGCTCTTATGCATCTTCAAGTTATTTCTAACTTATGGCAACCTTAAAACAATCCTATCACAGGGTTTTCTTGGCAATATTTGTTCAGAGGAGGTTTGCCATTGCCTTCCCCTGAGACTGAGAGAGTGTGACTTGCCCAAGGTCACTCAGTGCGTTTCCATGGCCAGTTCTCAAGCCACTACATCATGTGGCTCTCACTTACTGATTACTAAACTAATGTTATTTATTAACCAATTAACTTAAACTTTGATCTACCTTTGATCAGGATTGTGGGAGTTGGGCTGGAAGATGCTACTTCATTAAGTATATACTTTACTAAGTAGTTGATCTAGAACAGGGGTCGGCAACCTTTTTTTACCTGGGGCCGGTCCCTTCTGGCGGTCCCTTCCGGTGGGCCGGGGAGGGATGGCGGTGTGCGCGCTCACGCATGCGCGCACCCCCGCCACCGCGACGCACGCCGCCGTCGCCACCGCACATGCCGCGCACCCCGAAGCTGCCTCCATGCATGTCGCAGCCACCATTTTGTTTCCCAAAATGGCGGCCGCGCAAAACGTGCGGCAGAGGTTGTGGGCGGCGGCGGCAGCAGCAGCGGTAAGCGGCAGTCCACGGGGCAGAACCGGCCCGCGGGCCGTAGGTTGCCGACCCCTGATCTAGAATCTCAGCCCATGTTTTCCTTTAGATAAGTGAAACTGGCCAGTCATTTAAGGAATGGGCAATGAACAAACCAGCGGCACAAGAGGTAGCTACATAGGTCTCTTGCAACAAGCAAGAAGAGTTCTGGAGACCATTAAATGCAGATAATTGGGTCTTGCATGTTCTTAGTGTTGCAAAAGACCTATGCTTCCACGGGCTGTCATTTAATGGTCAGAAAACCCTGTTGCTTTGCCACACACAAATGTATACTTTATATACGTTAAATCCAAAATGTATTTTTGCACATACACTAGCTCATACTAATGTATATGCCTAGCCCACATTCATATCCCATGTATTTCCCTTTTTCCTCTGCTTTTTCTCCACTACCCCAGCTTTGTAATACTTTTAAAAATCTAGTTGAATAAAACTAATAGATCTATTACAGCTGCTTCACAAAATTTATACTGTATCAGCCACATGAAGGCATCCTCAGCTGACTCTTTGTATATGCATAGGTTTGTTGTTGCTGTTGTGTGCCTTCAAGTCACTTCCAACTTATGGAGCCCCTACGATGAACCCATCATGGGGTTTTCTTGACAAGATTTGTTCAGAGGTTTGCCATTGTTTTCCTCTGAGGCTGAGAAAGTGTGACTTGCTCAAGGTCACCCAGTGGTTTTTTGAGCAAACAGGGAATTGAACCCTGGTCTCCAGAGTCATAGTCTAACACTCAAACCATTATACCATGCTTGCTCTCTATAGACGTAGGTATTTATTCACAAACCAACAAGCATATACCAGAGGACCAAAAAGATCATGAATGGAAAGGGGCAGCAGCATGTCTGTGACACTTTTACACATGACTATTTTTTGAATTTACAAGGAAATCTACATGTCGTCTCTGGGTGTGCTCAAAGCAAATTCTTCTTTATTAAAAGGAATGTCATAGCATTGTCACTGCATGGGTAGACAATTTGTTAGAAATCTGTTCCAGAGTGGTATAGCTGTTGGATCACTGCCAAGCTGGGAAATGTGAAGTGGATTTCCACAAGCATTCAATAGTATACCTTGTGGCTACACAATGTTTTTAGTACTCTTGCAAACTGAATCTCTACTATTTTGTCATGTTTGAATGGGGTACCTGTGTCTCATGTGTAGCTGGTTTCCTTCAACTCTCCAGACCCATACAAGTGGGTTGATGATGACACTTTCCCAAGTTCTACTTGTGTGTATCATTAAGAGAAATAGGTGAATAAAAATATGCTTTTGTACAGATCAGATACGATACTTCTATTACTCTGTTCCCTTTTAGTGGCTTCAGGTGTCTATGGAATGGAAGAAGAGCAAAACTTGGGTTCATCAGTTGGCTTCTTTTTTCTTTATAGAAGAAAGTTCCACCTGCCTGGAATCTTGTGATCCAGGGGAAAAAGGACAACTGTGCTGATTCAAACCTTACTCAAGCCATAGAACAACAGGACATTTTGAAAGGACACAGTCTGGTCCTCCCAAAGGCTAGCTCTTCTGTGACTCTAGAAGCTTTCCCTGTAAAGTCTACATCAGGGATGGAAAGAATGTGGCCCTCCAGATGCTGCTGGACTGCATAGTTAATGATGATGAACCCTGGGAGCTGTAGTCCAATGATATCTGAAGGGTTGCATGATTCAGACCCCTGGCCTAGAATTGTGTCAAGAATATGAAATTTCTTGGGGGTTGAGGCCCTGCACTGGAAGCCCCCCCAACCCAACCCAACCTGTCTGTTCTATTGCTATCTCAATGTGCAATTTTTGGTGGCAGCAATATAGCAACAATTTCCTTTGAAAAAATGGATGCAGGAATGTATGGCTTCTTTGAAAGTAGAATCTCTGTCTACCAGCTTCTAACAAGACAATTCAGCATTAAAAGAAAGGACACACTCCCCAATGTGCCTTACTTTTGTAGAAAGTTATGCACTTTATGTTTCCACATTTTTGTGACACAGGATTTTTTTGGGGGGGGGTTGTCACATGTCACCCTTGCCTTCAAGCAACTGCAAATAGTCTTTGCAGGTTTCTCCCCACACTCCTTATTGTTCAATCCAGAAGCAAAGTTTCTGTGGTAATTGGATAGGAAGAAAAAGAGATCAAGGAGAAGGCTGGACACTCGAGTGATAGCAAAATCAAGAGCAACTAGACTATAGTAAGTTTCCTCATTTAATTTTTTTCTTCCCACCACCACCTTTTTCCCTTTTATTTTATTTTATTTTATTTTAACAAATTTTGCCTGTTTTAGGGCATTTGGGACCTTAACTTGCTTTCTGCCAATAGAGATACGTCTTTTTCTGGATATATCCTTTCTTTGGGCGTGAAGTGGTTCTTGATCATTTCTGCTCAAACCACTATTTTGGGATTGGATGTTTGGCTTTCGAAGTGCTTGAATAATCCAGCCGTCTCCTTAATTTTGTAAGTTTTCTTTCTTTTACTTTATGTTATCTTTGTTTTATTATTTTCTTTCCACTCAGTGAGGCTCTAGCTTCATGTCTTTATGTCTGACCATGTCTTTATTGATTTTTACTATTATTATATTTATTTTATTGATGTTATTGGCATACTGCAGTTTTAATGCTGTAATCCTGCCTCGATCCGAAGGGAGAGGCAGGAAATATAAATATATTATTATTATTATTATTATTATTATTATTATTATTATTATTTTAAAAGATAGATAACACCAAGGAAGGGCAGAATTGGAGACACATACATACAGCGTAAGGGACCCTTAAGCAAGTTAATAAAACACATAGTCTTCTCCATGTTTATTTAGGAACCTGCTCCTATATGTTCATTCTCATTCCCTATCTTCCATTTCCTTTCATCACTGTGGCCTTGTAAGCCATACAAACAAAATAAGCCTCAGATCTGTCATGCAAGAAATGACATTAAACAATAAGAAGCCACCGGTGATACCAAAGCTCCTATTTACAGAAGTGGCTGTTTGCTGTCCCCCTCTATACTCTTGGGATACAAATATAAGGCATAAAGGAACTACTCTGCGATAATTTTGCTTTTGCCTCCCACCCTCCCTTCCTGTGTAATGTTGCTATATCAGATGTGACAGGGGCTCCATCCACACTGCAGAATTAAGACAGTTTAACACTGCTTTAACCGCCCTGGCTCCATTCCATGGAAACTGGGATTTACAGTCTGTTGTGGCACCCTCTGACAGAGAAGGCTGAATGTCTCACAAAATTACAGATCCCAGGATTCCACAGCACTGAGCCAGGGCAGCGAAAGCAGCATGGAGCCAGATTACTTCTGCAGTATGGATACACTCCAGGTGAATAGGAAGCTACTTTACACCAGTTCAGTTTCCTTGGTCCACCCAGCCCTGTCTTATCCACTGTGACTGGCATTGGTTTGCCACAGTCCCAGACCAGAGGCGTTCTTATTACCTGCTTACCCAATTTGTTTTAGTCAGGGATGCCAAAGTTCGAACTTGAGGCTTTTCTCATCCAGGTCATGTGTTCTGTTTCCAAGCCATGGTCTCCTCCCCATCAAATGCAGCAAAATTAGTTCACAAAGACAGCTCTTCTCTGAACACACCTCAGGAATTGTGCTCAAAATAGGGAGCCATGCAGAAGCACAAAGGGAGATAATTCTCACATGCACATATACCAAAGCACAATTGAGCATTCCTCAGTTAACAAAAGACTTTGCCAGTGATGCTCCATTTTTAAAAAGTGTTTTTTACACCCACCCAGCCACCACTTTTCTTCCTCATCCTCTTTCTAGTTGGAAGGTATTTAGCAGCATTTGGCATTGGGAAGAAGGTGAAGGAGGGCTTGAGAAATACAGACTTTCAATGTGTTCCCTTATTGAGCATGAACAAACAGCAATATAGGCAGAAAGGGGGGAACAAATAAGCCTGCTTTATCAGCTAGTCCCAGTGTATTTAAAAAAGCATATATCTGTAAGCAAGGCCACCAAAATGGAAATCATAACAAGGTTGAGGCTCACGAAAAAAGAAAATAATCCCTGAATGCATTTGGCAGAAACTTTCATGTGGTTTTAAGAGGGCTCAGTATTATTATTATTATTATTATTATTATTATTATTATTATTATTATTATTATTATTTCTGCAAGGCTTTCCTAACCAGTTTGTTTCCTTAGTCATGTGCATATTGTTAGTTTCAAATAAAAAGTCTGCAAGAATATGTTTAACTACTTTTCTGTTCTTTTTCTTTTTTTCTTTTTTTTTTGTGTGATGTGTCCTTATTTCCCCTGTTATTTCTGCCTCTGGTACCAAATTTCATGTTAAAGCATTAATCCCCAGGAACACATCTACCTTGTTAACTGCAATCTGTTTCCAGTTTCAAGAGTTCATGGTATCTTAAATTTTAAGTCAGGAAGGGGGGGGGGAAACTTACATCACTAAATAGAGCAGATGGATCCCTACAGCCAGCTGACAAACATGTATCTAGGAAGCAAGACCAGAGGAAGAAATCCTTATGGTGATTTATGATGGCATAACTGAGGATTATACTAGTTGAAGCACTTTTCCGGATATTGTACACAAAGGTATCCTGTACCTCCTTGTGCAACACTTCTTCTCTGGATGTCCAGTGGCAATCAGATGGCATCTACATGCAATGCCACACTACCTGATCCAAAGGACCATAAACTGGATGCAGGAGTTTGCCCAGGCATATTGCTCACTTGCTGTTGCAGTTGAGAGAGGGAAGGAACATTTTACCCTTCCAAATATCTATCATATGTCCATCGGTGTGGCTTTACACTCCACAAATGTCAAACAGAATCTTGGCCAGAGTTGTATTTCTACAAAGTATGTCTCCCCAGGAAGCAGACAAGTTGATTCCACTGCTGCCTTACTCAGGGCTGAACCTCAGTCTGCCCACCATCTTTATTTCCTCAGAATGCCTTCTTATTTATTTATTTAAATACCTTTACCTTTACCTAATTTATATCCTGCCTTTCTCCAACAATGGGATTCAAGATGGTTGGGAAACAGAAGTTCTTTGAATGGCACCCATTTTGTGACAGTATCTTACAATTGTTTCTCAACATTTCAAATGTGCCCAACAAGAAATGGATCACCCACTCTAGTGCACTACAGCTCCCAAACAAAGGTAGACTGACCAAAAAAGTAGCCAAGGACTCAGAATGGTAAGTTGTGGTGAGGGACTTTTTGAAATACACTTCTATCTCTTCATGAAGGATACAGCATAACTTCCATAATGATACTGGGACATGATGAGTGCAGTAAATAACCTTACCTTTCACCTTTCTCTGTCTATACTCAGCTTATGGGAAAAGTAACAACTAAAGGCCAGGGCCTTGTCCCCCATAAATGCCCTAGAAAGGGTCTCCATCAAGTGGTATGTGGGTAATCCGCTTCTCTTCCAAAATATCTCTGCCACCAAAGTGACTGCCATGTACATATACAGCACTGTGGAAGCCATTTTCAATATACACTCGTCCCTCACCATTTGCAAATTTGCCATCCGCAGTCTTGGTCTTTCACGGATGGCAAGCGGCGAGGGACAAAATGGTGCATGCACCCGCTGGAGCGAGCGGTCACTCTAACCAATGGTATCCAACAGATCCCCCACATATAACAAGGGCTCACTGTACCTCACATTTCTCCTTGTTGAAATTCAGTTTTGGTGCAGCTTGCTAATCCATCAAGGTTATTTTGAATTCTGATCCTGTTAGGAGCTACGCCTCCTAATTTCATGTCATCTGCAAATTTGATAAGCATGCCCTCTATTCCATTACCGTTATCCACCTCATTGATGTCGAATAGCACTGGACCCAAGACAGGACCCTATAGCACCCCGCTAGCCACTTCTCTCCATGATGAGTACAAGCCATTCATAAGCACCCTTTGGGTTCAGTCAGTCAACTAACTACGAGTGCACCTGACAGTCACACTGTCTGGCCCATATTATACTATCTTTTTTACAAGGATATCATGAGGGATCTTGTCAGAGGCCTTACTGACATCAAGATATACTACATCCAGAACATTTCCCTCATTTACCAAGCTTCTAACTCTATCCAAAAAGAGGTAAGATTAGTCTGGCATGATTCATTTTTGAGAAATCCATGTTGACTTTTAGTGATCATGGCATTCCTTTCTATATGTTTACAGACTATTTGTTTCATGATCTACTCCAGAATTTTTCCTGGCATTGATGTCAGGCTGACTTTGTAAATTAATACTCCCCCACTCACCCTTGCCAGTCCGTTTCAAGCAGCACATTCTCCTTCTGAATTGGCAAAAGTCCCATAAAAATCAGTCAGGTGGAGCTCTTCCTCTTTTGTAATCTCCAGATAACCAGATTATTTTTCCCCTTCTCTCCCAACTTGTCACACTATCCTGGGACCCTCCTGTTGAATTTAATACTTAAGTGAAAACAATCCAATAGTTACTATGGAAGGGGAGGCATGCTACATTCATAGTATATTCATGCATCCTGACATCCAAAACTATCCTGACATGTATTTATCAGATTTGTCTTTGAAGATGAATCAGTCAGTACAACAGCAGTATAATGCAGTTGTTAGGTTCAAACTAGAACTGGCAAGACCATGCCACTTTTCACACTACACAGTTAAGAGTGCAACAATTCTCCTTTAACTGCTATGGATGCAATCCATGAAATCCTGGTGTTGGGCGTTTGAGGAAGCACTAGGCATGTCTATAGGTGCCAAATGAACTGGTACCCCCCTCCTCTCACATTAAACTGAATTTTAAAACTCACAATTTGCTCCAGATCTTCCCAGAAAATTCCTAGAAGCACGCTGGAGTGACACTGGGTGGCTGTTTACACAGCATCCTGCTGTACTGCCACAGATCACTGCTGCTGAAGTTGCAACAAGACACCCAGCCACGCTTGATATTGACATTGGGCACCTCATTTCTAACCTTAGAGGGTACAATATGCGCCAACGATGAGTGGCACAGCAGGACACTGTGTAGGCAACTACATGGCATCGCCCTGGAATACACAAGTAACAGGGAGAAATTTGGTGAGCAACTCCTGGAGTATTTTGCCCAGTGCAGACTTGTCCTAGAGCTCTCTGGCTAAGAATTCTAAGTACTGCTTCCTTAACTATAAACCCCTGGATTCCATGAAATGCTATTAAATTAGAATTATAGTGATTTGATTCAAGGTCTCACTCAGCCATGTACATGAACCTGGGCCAGTCATTCTGTCTTAGCTTAGTCTCCCTCACAGGTTTATTGTGAGGGGAGGAAAAGAGAGAACAATAGGTACCACTTTAAATTGCTTGGAAGAAAGGTGGGACAAAAATGCAATGAATTTTTAATAGATATTAGTGCTACCCACCCACTCAACTTGCATATTTAGCATAGGCCATCCATACCTGGATCATTACCACTCCACGGTAGTTGGTGTAGGATAGACCGAATTGTCAAAAATACATCCCCTGTTCAAATGCCACCTTGGAGTTCACTACACTGCTTCTGGGGACCCACATTCATATATACAGTGGGCCCTTGGAATCCAATGGGTTTTGGTTCCAGGATCCCCTGTGGATACCAAAATCTGTGAATGCTCAAGTCCCATTATGTTCAGTGCCTTAGTAAAATGGTGTCCCTTTTATAAAATGGCAAAATCAAAGGTTGCTTTTTGGAATTTATATATTTCAAAAATAGTTACAAGCCATGGATGCTTGAATCCATGGATACACAGGGCTTACTGTAAGTTGCAGAATGGGATAGGTGGTTGCGGGTTAGGGCTCATAATTCTGACCTGCTTTACAGGGATGTTGTAAGAGTACATCAGGTTCTGCAGATGAGTTACTCTGGGTACTCCTGCATGTATACATTGCATTATATATTATTACGAAAACTTTTTTTTAAAGCGACCATAAAATGGTTAATGTTGCAAGTCATGAGGGCTGCTGTTAAATTCAAATTATGCTCTGAACATGCCTACTATTTATATCTGCAACTTCACAGATACCACTGAAACTGTTGCATAATTAGAGAGTAGGGGTGATATTTTGTATCTAGCATAATAAAAACAGTCATCAGAAATACTTGTTGAGTTGGTATACTCCACCCATAACTAATAAAATGGTACATTCAAACCCACATTATCATAAAAACTGCAGGTGTTTTCATAAACCTAAGGGAAAAAGAAGTGTGTGTGTATATATGTGTAATAGAGGGAGAAATACTTAAAACACAGCACATGGACAAAACTGTATTGTTTAGTGCACAGCAGGAAAAAGTTATTTTTCTGGAATATACTACTGATGCTGGCTAGAAAGCTTTTGGGTATTGTACTCCACAAAGTAATCTTCCCAAGCTCTGATACTGTGCTGGATGCTGTGTAAAACTGCTACAATTTATGACTTCAGTATGTGGATTCCTAAGGCCCCATCCATGTATTGCAGGTATGTAGGGCACTTAAGCACTGAAGAAGAAAAAGTGCTTCATCCCCTATACTATGTTGGGCTGGTAGGCTCACCTCTCCACAGACTGTGCATTGTCCAGAGGCATTTGAAATGGGACCCCTGGAAAGCGAGCAGCTTCTCCCATATTGGGAATCCATGCAATTGGGCAAGCAAGTCACATTCTCTCGGCCTCAGGGGAAGACAATGGCAAACCTCTGAACAAATTTTGCCAAGAAAACCCCATTATAGGTTTGCCTTAGAGTTGTTGTTGTTGTTAACAACTGCCCTTGAGTCAATCTCGACTCGTGGCAACCCTATGGATGAGACACCTCCAAGACCCTCTGTCCTCCACTGCTCCTGCAACTCCTTAATACCTATGACCTTCTTAATAGAGTCCATCCATCTGGCATGTGGCCTTCCTCTCTTCCTACTTCCCACCACCTTCCCCAGCATTATTGTCTTTTTCCAAAGAGTCCCCCCTTTCATGATGTGTCCAAAGTACGACAGCCTCAGTTTGGTCATCTTGGCTTCCAGAGAGGTTTCTGGATTGATCTGCTCTAGGACCCACTTGTTTGTCCTTTTGGCCATCCATGGGATCCTCAGCACTCTTCTCCAGCACCACATTATCTCAAATGAATTGATTTTCTTCCTGTCATCTTTCTTAACTGTCCAGCTCTCATATCCATACATGGTAATAGGGAATATAATGGCTTGTATGATTCTAATTTTTGTGCTGAGTACTTTTTTGTGCTTAGGGTTGCCATGTCGGAAATGACTTGAAGGCACACAACAACAAATCAATCCCAGTACTTAACATCTTTGTGGTGAGTGTGGATGTCTTGAAATGGATACACAGAAGTTCCACTTCAAGACATCCACACTCACCACAAAGATGTTAAGTACTGGATTTCCCTCATATTGGTTGATTTGTGTGGGTGTTTGAAATATGGAACAAATTACTGCAGGAAAAAGAGAGGATGATCAGAACTGACAATTAGTGCTTCATTCAGTCATCCCACTTTTGCTTAGTACATCTGTATTTGCTTCCAATCTGCACCTGAGCCTGGTTGAAGCAAGCTGTTGGCAATTATTTTTAAAGACCTGGTTCCAACATATGTTCAAGCAAGGGGGAATGCTACCAACCTGATGTCTTCCAGATGCTTTGAAATGCAGCATCCATAATTCCTGATCACTGCGGGGGAGTTGTATTCTTGAGGCTAGTAGTGTATTTGTTGTTGTTCTGTGCCTTCAAGTCATTACCAACCTATGACAACCCTAAGGTGAACCTATCATGGGGTTTTCTTGGCAATATTTCTTCAGAGGGGGTTTGCTCTGAGGCTGAGAGAATGTGATATGTCCAAGGTCAATCAGTGGGTTTCCATGGCCAGGAAGGGATTCTAGTCTCCAGAGCCCTAGTCCAACACTCTAACCCAGGGGTAAGCAACCTTTTTAAGCCGGGGGCCAGGTTGCTGTCCCTCAGACAATTGGGGGGCCGAAGCACAAAAAAATAAAATAAAATAAAATAAAAATTAGACAGTATATTGTACATACAGGTATATGTCAGCTAACAGTTTGATGTGATTCTGGGTGTTAATTCTTTAACAGAAAATTTGATAAAGCGGCGGAAAGAACAGGGTTAGGGTTCCTACACCACCAAATACAACAGCAGTTCAATGGGTTTAAGCAAACATTATATCCAAACCCAACAATATGCACATGTGAAATGAAACAACCAGGTCATATATGTGTAGATTAGAGAAAAGAAGGTTAAGGGATGTCATAATAGCCCTGTTTAAATATTTGAAGGGGTGTCATACTGAGGATGGAGCAAGTTTGTTTTCTGCTGCTCCACAGAATAAGACATGAGGCAATGGATTCAAGGAAAAGAGATTCAACCTGAACATTAGGAAGAAGTTCCTGACAGTAAGAGCTGTTCGACAGTGGAATATGCTTCTTCAGAAAGTGATGGCATCTCCTTCTTTGAAGGTCTTTAAACAGGGGCTGGATGGCCATCTGTCAGGAGTGCTTTGATTGTGAGTTCCTGCACAGCAGGGAGTTGGACTGGATGGCCATTGAGGTCTCTTCCAACTTTATGATTCTAAGGAACCCTTTCATAAATAAACAAACCCATTTTGAATCTTCTAAAGACCACTTGAAGGCATCTTCCAAAATGCATCCAGGGATTAATTTTTCTGTTACCATCTCCACTTTTGTTATTATTTCCATCCTTGGTGGTCAAACTTAAAAATATGTGCCTTTTAAAAATATGCTGGCGATAGCTGATGAGGCAGACTTGTCTGCTTTCTCCTTTTCTCTCGGATTCTGGAGGCAGTGGCTGTTTACTGTGCCTGTAGTAGGCAGACATACAAAGCTACAGAAGGATTGGCTACAGTAAAATTCCATTCTTTCACAATTCAAGCTTTATTGCTTTGTTTACTGCAGATGTGCAGCTGCAATCCAGCCCCAAAACTCTCTGTTCCTCCAGTCTCCCAAGGCCAATGTTGTTGAAAATATTTCTAGCTAGACAGAAGATTAGGAGGAAAAATGGGTTGGGTAGACATAAAAAGACTTTTTTAAAAATGAACTTCTTTGGTCCAAAACACACTGCAGAAATAATCCAGTTTGAGACCGCCTTAACTGCCCTGGCTCAATGCTAGGGAATTCTGGGAACTTTAGTTTTGTGAGACATTTAGCCTTCTCTGTCAGAGAGCTCTCGTGCCACAATAAACTACAATTCCCAGGATTCCCTAGCACTGAACCAGGGCAGGTAAAGTGGTCTCAAACTGGACTATTTCTGCAGTGTGTTTTGGACCTTTGACAGAGTATTGTTAACTGAGAGGTCCCTGAATACCTTTAAGTTCGGGTTATATTTTGTGCATCTAAAGTGGTCTATATATTAAAAAAATCTCATTGTTGCAGTATGTTACATCTGCGTGAGGGATACTTACGATAGCATTATTACAGCTTATTTGTATCCACAGTAATGGCTTCCTATTTGCTTCTTAGCCCAATCCAGGTGCTGATCAAGATCTACAAAGCCCTAAACAGCTTGGGGCCGGGATATCTGAAAGACTGCTTTCTCCCATATGCACCTGCCCAAAATCTAAAATAGAGTTTATTGTGGGTTTTTCGGACAGTGTGGCCATGTTCTAGAAGAGTTTCTTTCTGAAGTTTTGCCAGCATCTGTGGCTGGCAGAAGATGCCAGTCACAGATGCTGGTGAAACGTCAGAAAGAAACTCTTCTAGAACATGGCCACACAGCCCGAAAAAACCACAAAAAACTATGGATGCCGGCCATGAAAGCCTTCGACTTCACAATTAACAGAGTCCTTGTTATGTATCCCACCACTCCATGAGGTTTGGCCGATGGCTCCATGTGACAGGGGTTTCTCTGTAGCAGCACCCCAAAATATCCAGTGGAAGTCAGATTGGGTCCATATCTTTTGAGCTTCCAGCAGGTAACAAAGACTGTATTATATTGCACATGGCCTTTGGCTCTTAAAACTAGAGGTGCTTTCTAAACTGCTTGTCTAGTTTTAAACCTATTTTGAAAGAGGAGTTTGATTGGTTTTTAGTTATTTGTTTAATGCTTTAAAAGGTTTTAATTGATTTTACATCACCTGTGGGGCCTGGGTGGGTTGAAAAGTGATAAATAAATGCTGAACAAGTGAAAAAATATCACAGCAAAGGTAATGATCATTAAGGGATTCCTTGCTTCAACAGACGAATATGGCAGCCTTTCAGGAAAATGTTACTGTATTCTGTTTACTGTTTCAGCCTTTCAATTTGTACATCCTGCTTCCTCAGTCCAGAAAGCTGCAAAGCATCTCACAATATGTAAATTCACACATATTGAAAATTCGCACTATGGGGGGAGGGGGAAGTGAACAGTATTAATAAAAACAATATTTTTAACAGCCGAGGCCCCTGGCATCAAGGAAAGGGTCAGAAATGCAGTTCCATCATATATATATATATATATATATATATTTGTATGAGTGAACACCTTAAAGATGGGTTTCAGGGATTGGATTGGGAGTTAAAGTGTAGCTACAACATTGTGGTTATGTGTTTGAGGCAGGTTCTCAGCCATTGTTTTACAATTAACATTAATATTAACATTATAAGCATATAGCCCTATTTTGTGTAATGCTATGATGCTAATTTTCTAAAATATGTTAAAAGTGCCTCCTCCTGCCACATACTCCTAAAACTCAGAATAAAACAGCATCCAGCACATGTATAACTTTAAATGAGAATTTTTCTATTACAATATTTGAAGCAGAAAGATGTTTTGCAGCTACTTGAGAGTCAATTTAAAAAAGAAAACAATTTTTAAAAGGCACCCTCTAAATTTACACCAAATATGTACTGAGCTTTTCAAAGTCACTGTCCACATTAAAAAAACCCAAAAAACTGGAAGAGTAGCACTAAAACCTTCTATATACAATTGGAATTTACATTCCTCTGCTATACTTATCCACAAATAATTTATAAAGTAAGACCAAATGAAATAAAAAAGTCAGTCTTTCTGCAGCATCAAAAAGTATTGAAGCAACACTTGGAAATGCATGTAAGGAATGTTAAGGTTGTGTAAGTAAAAGAATCGTGGGGATATGTCGTGTCATACCTTTTTCTCTGTCCTAAACAGAGGAATGTAAGGTAAGGTAAGGTACTGCACTTAGGGCGGAAAAATGAAAAGCACAGATATACGATGGAGGACACCTGGCTGAATGAGACTACGTGTGAAAGGGATCTAGGAATCCAGGTGGACCACAAGTTGAACATGAGTCAGCAGTGTGATGCAGCAGCTAAAAAGGCCAATGCAATGTTAGGCTGCATCAATAGAAGTAATAGTGCCACTCTATTCTGCTTTGGTCCGGCCTCAGCTGGAATATTGTGTCCAGTTCTGGGCACCACAATTCAAAAAGGATGTGGAGAAACTGGAGCGTGTCCAAAGGAGGGCAACTAAAATGGTGAAGGATCTGGAAACCAAGCCCTATGAGGAACGACGTAGGGAGCTGGGGATGTTTAGCCTGGAGAAGAGATGGTTAAGAGGTGATATGATAGCCGTGTTTAAATATTTGAAGGGATGTCATGTTGAGGAGGGAACAAGCTTGTTTTCTGCTGCTCCAGAGACTAGGACCCAGAACAATGGGTGCAAGCTCCAGGAAAAGAGATTCCACCTCAACATTAGGGGGAACTTCCTGACAGTAAGGGCTGTTCGACAGTGGAAGACACTCCCTCGGAGAGTGGTGGAGTCTCCTTCTTTGGAGGTCTTTAAACAGAGGCTGGATGGCCATCTGTCGGGGATGCTTTGATTGAGAGTTCCTGCATGGCAGGGGGTTGGACTGGGTGGCCCTTGTGGTCTCTTCCAACTCTATGATTCTATGAAATTGTGCTGGCCGAATGGCTGTAATAAAAGATGATGATGATTCTATGAAACCGTTGGCCAAAGAAGAGAGGGCTATCCAAAGGAGGTCCCCCCTCCTACCCACACATTCTCCAGCACCTTCTTCTCCACTTTTCCCAATGGAAGGCAGAGATATGAGTAATCCAAAGTAAAACCACTTTTACCTTCCCTGCCCCCAGAAGAAAGGAGTCTGTATGGGGCCTAATTGGCCAAAATCACTCCTAGCCTTAACAGAAAGTTTAAGAAAATTTTTATTCTAAGTAAGAAGGATTACACCAGGTTTTGGGGTATCACATTTTGGAGCATCCATTTCCAGGCATAGGTTAGAAACTTGCAAAATTACAGAAGCAGATTAAATTCCAAAGACACCTCGGAACCATCTAGAGAAACATAAAAATCCCTGACACCCTTGACTACAGTAAATATCTGAAGATATCTGAAACCCACTTCCTCCCATATAAGCCTGCTATGCCCCAAACGTGGCTGGAAACTGCATCATTTGGCCCATCTGTTTCAGACCTGTGTCTTCTATGGTCATTATTTTTGTTTTCCCAATGTTCAGCTGTAAACCTGCCTTTGCACTTTCTTCCTTGACTTTCTTCAGTAATCCATATTCAACTGAGTTGGAAATCCTGTTGATCCACAGCATATTCTGGCATACCTATGAACTGCCTTCTGATCCACCTTCTTTCCCCCCCCCCCCCACTGATGTGGCACCTTTAAAAAGACTAAAAAATCCCCCTACCTTTAAAAAGACTAAAAATATTTTTCAATAAAAGAATAGATATAATCCCACTACACAGAAACCAAAAATGCTAGGAAGAGGGGTTCTAGTTATGCACTCTTTCAAACATGCATGTTTTATACACATAAATAATTGTGTTGGATGAGTAAAAGAATTCCCATACCTGGGGGGTCAAACATTGATAGAAATGGGGACTACAGTCAGGAAATCAGAAGAAGATTAAGAATGGGGAGGGCGGCCATGAAACAACTAGAAAAGATTTTAAAAATGCAAAGATATACAAATCAGCACAAAGTTAGAATCATGCAAGCCATTGTATTCCCTATTACCATGTATGGATATGAGAGTTGGACAGTTAAGAAAGATGATAGGAAGAAAATCAATGCATTTGAGTTAATGTGGTGCTTGAGAAGAGTGCAGAAGATCCATGGACAGCCAAAAGGACAAAAAAGTGGGTCCTAGAGCAGATCAAACCAGAAACCTTCCTGGAAGCTAAGATGACCAAACTGATTGTCATACTTCGAACACATCATAAGAAGAGAGGACTCTTTGGAAAAACCAGTAATGCTGGGGAAGGTGGAAGGAAGTAGGAAGAGAAGAAGGCCATATGCCAGATGGATGGACTTTATTAAGGAGGTCACGGGTATTAAGGGGTTGCAGGATTTAAGCAGAGCAGGGGAGGACAGAGGGTCTTGGAGATGTCTCATCCATAGGGCCACCTTGAGTCGAGATCAACTCAAGGGCAGTTAGCAACAACAACATCCAGCCACCTGCATCCAGCCACCTGCAACTTAAACTGGCACAGCCTTGTTGTTGTTGTTAGTTGCCCTCGAGTTGGTTCCAACTCATGGTGACCCTGTGGATGAGACATCTCCAACAGACCTATCCTCCACTGCCTTACCCAGATCCTGCAAGCCCTTGCCCATAACCCTGATTGTGTCTATCCATCTGGTCTGTGGTCTTCCTCTCTTTTTTCTACCCTCTACCTTTCCTAGCATTATCGTTTTTTCTAGTGATCTGTGCCTTCTCATAGTATGGCCAAAGTATGGCCAAAGTACAGTGGTCTCAACTTGACCATCTTAGCTTCCAAGGACAGCCATGGTCTGATCTGCTCAAGAACCCATTTCTTTTGTCTTCTTTTGTCCATGGTATCCTAAGTACCCTTCTCCAGAACCACATTTCAAATTAGTTGGTTTTCTTTCTGTCTGCTTCCTTCACTGTCCAGCTCTCACATCCATACATGGTAATTGGGAATACAGTGGCCTGAATGATTCTGACTTTAGTGCTCAGTTGTATGTCTTTGCCTAGAGACTGCTTTTTCCCATTTTAGTGAGCAAGAAGAACCAGAGGGATTTTAAAAAAAATACCTAAAAAGAAGATGGTGGCTCTGGCTGAAATATCAAAATGTTTGCACATTAACATACAGCTTGCTCTTATATTCAGCCTTCTAACATACTACTGTTTAGACAGAACACAATACCCATTATTCTCAGCTACTGTGGTAGATGCCTATGTTGGTAGAGGATGACAAGAGCTGTAGTCCAAGACACCTGGAGGCCACTAAGTTGGGGAAAGTCTTCTCCCTGTATTTTCATACACTACAACTTTAACATGTTATTTATAGTAAAATGAGAGTTCCAAATAAATCCCAGTAACAGGGGTGGGATAATGTTTGAGCAACAGAGATCCAGCATCGTGCAATGATTTGAGTGTTGGAGTAGGAATCCAAGAGAAAATTTTCAAATTCCCACTCAGCCATGCAAACCCAGTGGGTGAATTTGGTCAAGCTGTACTGTCTCAGCCTCAGAGGAAGGCAAAGGCAAACCCCTCTGAACAAATCATACCAAGAAAATTGGGATAGGATCGCCTTGGGTTACAATAAGTCAGAAATTACTTAAAGGCATACAACAACAACAACAAATTGAGTAACACTTTTTAAAAGCAAGCAAAAGGATGTAAGACCCATTTATAATCACATCAGACAGAGGCAGGCCAACGTATTGTTTCAAAGCAGAAATGATAAGGTCATGCTCTTGACCCGGCACATGTGAAGTAAGACAAGATGCACCACTGTAAGTCCCAGATCCTTATCTATTCAGCTCTGTGACAGGCCCAAATTTGCCCCTCTGTCAAGGAACAGAAAAACACTAAGAATGCACCACCGGTAGATGTACATATAGGTCCAAGAAACAATTTAGTATTCAGTATCTAGCAGAGAGAGTGCAGATTCTCTTTTGCAGAAGTAATTTGAAATGCTGACATAGAAGAAATATTGTACCTTTAGAGAGTGGAAGCGCGAGACAAGGTGGAATTAGACAATATGGGCCTGCCAAAGAAAATGAAGACCCTATGCCAACTCTCCCCTCCTTTCCTGTAATGCATCATTATAGAAATGCATGATGGGATGTCATCATTTTAATGCATTTCCATGCCTCCTCCACCTCTGGTATGGCAGCCTATAATGCAGGGAAGACATTGGGAAGGATGTGATGTAAGATGTCACACATTTTCATATCTACACATTTTTACAGGGGAGAAGGAGGAACACTACATCTGGTTGCTGGTTTCAGTTGTAGTAATGTATGAGTTGTTGTTGAATCACAACCTATCTACAGTCCTTATTCTTTGGGACAACATTCAACCTGCACAATGTTTCACAAGACATTTGGGCAACTTCTGGAGTAGCCAAACAGAGTCAACTCAAAACATTTGGTAGGAGTGCTATATCTCAGTGGATGGAGGTACTGGCCATATCTGAACATCAGAATAAACTAGGAAACTATGAGCGGAATTGCTATGCATTGTTGCACACTCCTGCGTGCAGCAGGAGCAGCTAAATAAGCCACAGGCCTTTACTCTATAGTTTGTTTAATGTGACACTCAAAGTCAGCAGCAGCCCAGGTTGTAGTTTTATTTTCCCCACTCTAGTGAAAGAAACCACAGAACATAGCCTAAACTCATCCTCTCGCTTGTGGGAGTCATGGTGAAAATAAGCTAGAGCACTAGCTGTTGCCAGGTTTAGATACCACAACAAACTCACCACACACCCAAAGTCTGTGGTTTGTTCAGCCATTCCTGCTTCAAGCAGGAGCAACTGAGCAATGTGCACCAGTACAGTGTTTGTACTTGGTAATGCAGGGTTCCCAACAATCCTTGGTTCACTATGATGTCTCTGTACATGGCCACTGTCAACACAGAGGGGTGAAGTCACTAATACCTCAGTATATTAGACAATCGGTGTTGTGATAAGAGTGCTAGAATTATTTATTCCATAACCATCTTGCAAGGCCACTGTCTTCCAGCAGTGGCTTACTTATAAACATAGTAAAATTCAGCATTAAATTGTAATGTTAACTGTTTTTGAATAAGCCAATTAAAATGCAATTCTATCTCGATATCTAACAGCAGCAAATTCCATTAAAATTTTAAATTAAAAGCAAGAAAGGCAAGTATGTTTTCGAACCCCCTTTTAAAAGCAGTTAAAGGTGGTACAAATTCCAGATGGTAGGGTGATACCACTGAGAAGGCCTTTTTCTTGCACTAGGCAATCACACTGATCTTAGCTGTGGAGCTATAATTATGGCCTCCAATAATGTTCTGAAAGCAAGGGCAAACCCATAATACCATTGGTGGTCCAATAACCAAATCCTATTCTTCTATTGGAACTGGAGGGTTCCTCCCCCCCCATAAATTGTCTAGCCCCCATGAAGGATGGAGTCAAGAAAATATATATACATACACATACATCAGTTAGATTAAGAAATTTAGAATAGATGCATCAATTTCTTCATGGCTGCAACTCTGTCCTCAGGAGACATAACTCTTATGGATTTATAAGGAAGGTTGCCTGCATTGGTACCATAAGTGCCAATGACAAGCAAGCAAGTGAGGGAAATTATAAGAATTGTGCACATCTATTTTTAAGTTGTTAGCCTTGGTCATTCAGCTGGCTATCACCAGCATATGAACATCTATGAGTTCCTTAGTTGAGCCTGAGGTTCCACTGAGACAACTTAAGACAGGGGTCCAAAATACACTGCAGAAATAATCCAGTTTGAGACCACTTTAAGACACTATCTTTTGGCCAATGCTATCCTGAATGGTAGGTGTGGAGCTCCATGGCAGAGCATGTTTTGCATGTGAAAGGTCCCAAGTTCAGTCCCCTAGTTAAGTGCCAGTTGGCCCTTCCTGTCCATGGAGTCTTAATCCATGGACTCAACCATCCATGACTTGAAAACATTAAAAGACAGCAAATCTTGATTTTGCCATTTTATATAAAGGACACTATTTTACCTCACCATTGTGTTTAATGGGACTTGAGCATCCATGGATTTTGGAATCCATGGGAAACAAATGCCAGCGGATGCCAAGGGTCCACTGCATAATGAGCAGGAAGGCTGATGACTTTCTCTGACTGGGACTCTAGAGAGCTGTTGATGGCATTCAAAGTAAACAGTACTGGGCTAGATGGACCAATGGTCTGACTCAGTACAAGACAGCTTCCTACGATGATGATAAAATGACCTAGATTCTGTGTGCATTGGCCCCAAGCGCCTTGGGAAAGGGTGGGCCACAAATGTGCTTCATTTTGCTCTGCCAGGAGGACTCTAAAATCCCTTACAATCTCACAAAGGATCTGAAAGTTGCACCCAATGTCATCCCCTGCATTGCTAGGGATCCCACAAAGAAGAGGAGAATACAGTGGTCAGGCTGCCTTCAGCGTTGTCTTTAAAACAAGTTGCTGCTTGTTGTGCCAGTTGGGCCAGCCTTGGGAAAGCACGTAATAGGATGATCAACAAGCCAAGATTAATTTTTTGCTTCAGTGCAAGTTCTTCCTCTTTTTTTGCTTCAGTGCAAATCCTCCCTTTCAGGTCACAGCATGAAAAGGAGGCAGCTGAGAGGGGATGGCTAAGTACGGTGTAGCGACTGGGGTATTGGACTTGGGCCCGGGTTCAAATTCCCAATCAGCCATGAAACTTGCTGGGGCCACCCATTCCCATCCTGTGCTGTTGATTTTTAAGTGGGGGCAAGGAGAGCCATCCTAAGATAAATCCACATATCTAACACTGATCTTCCTGGAACAAAAGCAAGAAATAATCTATGCTCATCATCTTAGGGACGCCACTATTTAATAACCAGCATTAAAGAAGCCGTGAGCAAGAGCCTTTGAAGACCAAGTGAAACAAGTTACAATGCAAAGATGATAACTTGCTGGAAATTTGATTTCAAAGAACCACAGGATAATGACCATATAACCATACTAGACTTTGACCTGCAGATCTGGAAAATGGAAAGAAACACACACACACACACACACACACACACACACACACGAAACCCCCCCCCCCCATGTTTACAGCCTTGTCAAAGCTGCCGATGGGCTGGCCTCCAGGGGGTTCCCCTAAGAGCTTCAGCAAGGGCAAGTTTCCATTGCGGGCATTTTGCTGTTCATCATTTCCTAACAATGAAAGTGCAGTGGGTTGGGGGTGGGGTGAGGGAAGGAAGGAAAGCATGAAATATAACACTAAAGCAAAAGAAGAACTGCAACAGTGTGCAATGGGGAACACAACCATAAACATCCACCCCAACACACATATATATCCACAAGATCTCTTAGTTCGTTCATTTTGTAAATGCCAAGCTCAGTAGTGGGTACCGAGAGAGACAGACAGAGAGAAGGCACACCCTCAGCTCAAAAAAGAAAATAAAAAGGGGGGGGGGGAATAAAATCCCCCATAAGAGATAGAGTGTATTGAAAAAAGGTGAGCATGAGTTAGTCATTTTGTTTCAAAAGGCACATTGTCTTTTTCTGAAATAGGACAGGAAGGAAATTTAAAATAGACCTACAGGAATATTTCTTCACACAATGCAGAAGTAACTTCCAGTATGCAAGGGTGCTCTTTTAACTTCTAGAAAAAAGCAGATTATGGGTGGAAATCAATCAGCTTTCCGGGTAATGTTGGACTGCAACCCCCAGGATTCATCGCCATTGGCTATGCTGGCTAAGGCTGCTGGGAGATGCAATTCAACAACATCTGATTTCCACATGAAATTATACATATTGAAATCCTCTACGAACAAGGCTTCGATGTTTCCATCATTCCATCCTCCCAGTTTCCTATCTCTGGAAATCCTGGCCAGAATATCTGAAACAGCACTTTTCAATCTCCGGTGCTCCAAACGTTTTGGACCAACTCCCCAAAGTCCCAGCCAGCACCAACAATGGTCAAGGATTCAGGTGGCTGAAGTCTAAAACATCTGAAGAACCAAAGTGTGACAACCAGTGATCTCTCTGGTGCCACGTCCATAGCTTCCTTGACACCCCATCTTAAAAAGCATCTCCTCTATGGAGTTTATCACACAGGGGACAATTGGAAGTATAAATGGTGATGAACCCGTGATAATCCCACAATTGCGCTAATGTTTTTCACACAACATTGTGTTCAAAGTGATATTATCCTGCGAATAACCAGGCAAAAAACAGCAGCACATCATTCACGGGATTTTCCTGTGAATGACTTTTTGCTGGTTATTGCCTGGTTATTCCCTGGTTATTCACAAGATAATGGCTCTTGTGTTAATCTCATTTTAATTGCAGTTTAATGTCAATTGCACGATCTCCTCAGATTAATCACTGTTTAAAGTCCCAATTTCCCGCCGTGTGATAAACTCAGGAAGCCTTTGACTTACCTGCTCAGCTTATCTACACATTAATCCAAGTGAAACCTAGTTACATAGGACAAAACACTTGCTCACAGAGCTTGAAACTACAGAGGGATGTGAACTTGCAGATGTTAAAGAAACCTAAGAGCCCCACATACCTCGCTTTGAACCCAAGGAAGAAATTTGGGATAAAGACCTTTGCAGCTTGGGATCAAGTTATCTGAAGGGACATGAGACTCCATACAATCCTGTCCTTCATCTGAAATTCTCATTGGAGACTTTTCACTATGTTTAGGTACATATGAGTTGTAGCAGGTGGCTGTTTAACGGTGGTACCTTGGTTTGAGAATCCCTCTCCAAAAAAGTTCACCTGGAAGCCACTCTCATTTTCTTTAAAGCTTTTAAACTTGTGTTGATCTCTTTTATCCAATCACCTATCATTGAGATGCTATTGTTAAGCTTCAGTTAACTTAAGGTGTTTTAAGGATTTAATTTAAAAGGTAGATGATTACAATCTAAAAGAATAAATAATCAAATATAAATAAATGAGAGGCAATAAATTCCAACTTATCAATTCTTTCCCCATTTCTCAATTCTCAAGGCTTCTACTACCTTTCCCTGGGGCAGGAACCTCCCTCCCTTTTAAAACAAAATATTATTTTGCACGCTGTAAAATGACGCATGCAATAACAATAGTCTCAGGGTTAAGTTGACAGCCCACCAAGCTGAATGAACACTAGTTTGACTCCACCAACACCCAGCACCCAGCACCAATGGGAGATTCTCCAAGCCCTGTGCGCGCCTGGGTTACATCCACACTGCAGAAATAATCCAGTTTGACACCACTTTAACTGTCACGGCTGCATGCTATGGAATTCTGGGAACTGTAGTTTATCCCTGGCATGCTAGAGAGAAGTTGATTTGGCACACACACACCCCTCATGGCCACCCGTGCCTCCTCCTTCCCATCCTGGCAGCAAGGGAGGTCAATCCTGGTCTGTTAGCAGCAGCAGCACCTCTGCACCCACCTGTGCCCTGCAGAGAGGAACACACACAGTTCCCAGAGTTCCATAGCATGCAGCCATGGCAATTAAATTGGTGTCAAACTGGATTATTTCTGCAGTGTGGATGCAGCCTTAGTCAGGGCCTTGCAGAAAAACAACCACCTAGCAGGGAGAAAAGAGACCCCCGTCTCCCTCCCTCCATCTTCCTTCTGCCCCAAGAACTGATGCGATGGAGAGAAGGAGGTAAGTAGTGAGGAAACCTCCTCCCCAGGCCACCTGGTTGTGATGCTAGGTTGCAGTCTCCACCACCCAGCTGCCAAAGAAGAAGCCATGGGGCATCATTCTCTGATACACCACGGAGTGGACTGATCCCACTCAGAACCCTCACCTTCTTCCCCATGCCCCCCTCCTTATTCCCTTTTTCCTCCTGCGACACACCACAAAATTTGTGGCATGCTACAGAGAAGTCCATATGGCACCCCCCCTCATGCCCTTTTCCAGGGCTTCCTCCTCCTTTCCATCCTGACACTAAGGGAGAGCAATCCTGGTCGGTTGGCAGTGGCAGAACCTTCTGCACCCACCTGTGCCCTGCAGGAAAAACACACACACACACATATATACAATACACACTGGGGAGTCTCCCTGGCAAGCTAACCCCCAGGGTTGGCATTGGTGATGGAGGGAGCCTTAAGCCAAGCCTGGCACACCTCCTCTGGCCCCTCTCACCCACCACCGTGCCCATTGCAGCCCCACACTTGCCCAGCCTTGGGGATGCCTGGGCAGAGGTCTCAAGGAGAGGAGAGGGAGCCCAGGAGGAGGAAGGAGGGCAGTTCTAGCTGGGGCTAAGGGTGAAGGCAGGGTGACCGGGCAAGGCACCACAGAATTGAGGACCTTCCAGGAAAAGGGAGGACATGCCCCAAGAAAAGCTCAAAACACTCCTAGAAATATAAATTCACTTCATAGAGGGTGACCAGAGGTCCACCAAGGAGGACAAGGCCCCAGAAAAATGGAGGACATTCAAGAAAAGGGGAGGACACCCCCCCCCCCAAGAAAAGCTCAAAACACTCCATGCTTCTGAGAGATGCTCAAAATGGAGGACCTTTTGGAATTCCTCCTCGGCAGGAAGGTTGAAATGGAGGACCTGTCCTGGAAAAAGAGGGCCTCTGGCCACCCTGGACATATTTGTAAATTTGCATCAATGCAGGTAAGTTGGCATAGGGTGACCAGATGTCCTCCTAACTGCCAAGGAGGACAAGGCACAGTAAAGTGGAGGAAATGACCCAAGAAAAACTCAGTCATAAAAACAGAAAGTCATGTTTCTGAGCGCTGCTCATAATGTAGGACCTTTTGGAATCCCTCCTGGACAGGAAGGTAGAAATGCAGGGCCTGTCCTGGAAAAGGAGGACACCTGGTCAGCCAGACTTGAGTGGCTATAGGCCCTCTTCTTTGGATATACTCAAGGGGACCAAACCAAGGAGGACCAGGCCTGACAAAAAGGGAGGACCTTCCAGAAAAAGGGGGGACATCTCCCAAGAAAAGCTTGTAAATAAATGTAAGGCCATGCTTCTGAAGGATGTCAAAATGGAGGACCTTTTGGGATTCCTCCTGAGCAGGAAGGCTGTGAGGGAGGACATTCCCAAAGAAAAGCTCAAAACCCTCCTAGAAATGTAAAGCCCTGCTTCTTCTGAGGGTGCTCAAAATGGAGGACCTTTGGGGATTCTTCCTGGACAGGAAGGCTGAAACGGAGGATGTGTCCTGGAAAAGGAGGATGACATCTAGTCCCCCTGGGGAAGAGAAGGAAGGATGGAAGGTGGGATGGATGGAAGGTGGGATGGGTGGATGGATGGATGGAAGGAAGGAAGGAAGGAAGGAAAGATGGGTGGATGGATGGATAGAAGGAATGATGGATGAAAGGAAGGAAGGAAGGAAGGAAGGAAGGAAAGATGGGTGGATGGATGGATAGAAGGAATGATGGATGAAAGGAAGGAAGGAAGGAAGGAAGGAAAGATGGGTGGATGGATGGATAGAAGGAATGATGGATGAAAGGAAGGAAGGAAGGAAGGATGGGTGGAAGGAAGGAAGGATGGAAAGAAAGAAAGAAAGATGGAAGGATGGGTGGATGGATAGAAGGAAGGACGGAAGGAAGGAAGGAAATAAAGATGGGTGGATGGAAAAATGGAAGGAAAGAAAGAAAGAAGGAAGGAAGGATGAGTGGAAGGAAGGAAGGAAGGATGCATGGGTGGAAAGATGGATGGAAGGATGGGAGAAAGGGAGGGAAGGAGGGAGTGGGAAAGCGAGAGAAAGGGTCGGTGGGTCATCCCTTTTACCTGGAGCCTCCTCCGACGGATGATCCCGGAGTCGTCCATGGTTTCCCGGCGGGGAGGCGAGGGGCTGGACCCATGGGCTCCCTCCTCCTCCTCCTCCTCCTCCTGGGGTACCAGAAGCCAAGCGTGCCTGCTGCCTCCTCGCCTCCCGCAAGGCCCTAATGCTGCTGCTGCCGCTGCCTCTGCCTCTGCCTCTGCCTGGGAAGAGGCGGAGTCGGAGTCGGAGTCGGAGTCGGGGCGCGGGGGCTGCCCAGGTGGGCCAAGGGCTGGCCTTGGGCGCCGCCTCTCTCCCCCTTGCAGCCCTCCCCCCGCCTTCCCACAGGGACCAGGCGCCCTCCTTTTCCCGGACAGCCTTCCTCTCCAAAAGGGTTGCTCTAAGGAGGAGTGGGAGGACGTCCTCCATTTATCTTCCCCGTGCCTCCTTGGCGTTTAAGAGGACCCCCGGTCACCCTGACTGCAACCCCCATCTCCTCGGTGCTGGGGATGGTGGGAGCTGCAGTCCGAGAAGGTCCAGGGGGCTCGCCATTCCCTGTTGGACCAGAGGGCCTCCTTTCCCAGGACGCGTCCTCCATTTCAGCCTTCCTGTCCAGGAGGAATTCCAAAAGGTCCTTCCTTTGGAGCATCACTAAAGAGAAGGAGGGCTTTCTGTTTATAGGAGTGTTTTGCGCTTTTATTCGGGAATGTCCTCCATTTTCTTGAATCTCCTCCATTTGTCTTCCTTGCCGCTTAGGACATCTGCCCACATTGTGCCAACTTACCTGCTTTGATGCAAATTTAGAAGTATGTCCAGAGTGTCCAGGCGTCCTCCTTTTCCAGGACCTGTCCTCCATCTCAGCCTTCTGTCCAGGAGGAATTCCAAGATGTTTCTTTAGCATTTCTAGCTTTTATTTGGTACTGTTCTCTATTTTTCTTCAGTGCCCTCCATTTTGCAGTGCCTTGCCCTTTTTGGTGGTTGTGGCTCCACTCGGCTGCCGCAACAATATACAATTCCCAGAATTCCATAGCATGGAGCCAAGTGGTGTCAAAGTGGATTATTTCTGCAGAATGGATGCAGTCGTTGAGGCATCTCCAAGACCCCCATCCTCTATTGCTCTGCTCAGGTCCTGAAGGCTCAGGTGCATGGCCTCCTCAATGGAGTCTATCCATCTGGCATGTGGTCTCCCGCTCTTTCTGCTGCTCTCTACCTTTCCTAGCATCATTGGACCTTATCACACGGGGGTCCCAAGCAGAAGGTATCCAAAGCTAATACGTATTTTTTTTCCGTGTGTTTACACATATCCAAAGGCAATCCAAAGCTAATACGTATTTTTTTCCGTGTGTTTACACATATCCAAAGGCAATCCGGATCTAATATGTATTTTTTTTCCGTGATCGGAAGTGAAAGGGGATCTTTTGACATTCGGTTTTTCGGGGAAGTACAAGGGAGCTTTTGGAATCATTGCGCAATGGCCGCGCAGGCGAAATTCAGTTCGTTTCGGTATAGAACTGAATTTATTCTTACTTCGGTTAGTTTTCACTTACTTTTCGCTTTGTGGCCAGCGTTTGATAAGGTCCATTGTCTTTTCCAACTATTCATTTTTCTCATGATGTGGCCAAAGTATAATAACCTCAATAGAGTCATCCTGGCTTCCAGGGAGAGCTCAGGCTTGATATGTTCAAGGGCCCATTTGTTTGTCTTTTTGGCCGTCCATGGGATCCTCAGCACTCTTCTCCAGCATCAAATCTCAAATGAGTTGATTTTCTTTCTGTCCACTTTCTTCACTGTCCAGCTCTCATATCCCTACCTGGTGATGGGGAATATTATGACTTGGACAATCCTCACTTTAGTGTTCAGAGTTATATCTTTACATTTTAGGATCTTGTCTAGTTCGTGCATGGTTGCCCTTCTCATTCCTAATCTTCCTCTAATTTCTTGTCTGTAGTTTCCATCCTGATCAATGTTTGATCCAAGGTATGGGAACAATTTTACTGTTTCATTTTCCCATTATCTAAGATGAATTCTTTAGGTCTTCCATGGTCATTTTTTTCTTTCTTGATGTTCAGCATCAAGCCTACCTTGACACTTTTCTTCTTCTTGACCTCCCAGAAGTCACAGCCATCTTAAGTCAGTAATCTAGGCTTCTGGGAGCAGAAGTCCAGAACTTTTGGCGAATCAGAGTTTGAGAATAACTGCACCTGTACTTTATAAATTTTCTGTTTTAAAAGCCTTTCTGGATAAAAATATTTTAGACTCTTGTTGGAAGAAAAACAAGGATGGGACCCTTCTGGCCTCCCTAGGAAGGGAAGTCCAGAATTTAGGAGCAGCCACCAAGAAGGCCCTCTCTTGTTTCCCCACCAACCATACTTGCGATGGTGATGGGACTGAGAAGAGGCTTCTTCTTCTGATCTCAGAGCCCAAGCTGGCTCATATAGTCTGTCAGATATACTTGCAGATTCTTTTTTGCTTAATGGTTTGTTAGAGAGGGGTTACCCTTTTGCTCCTGGTTGCTTTCAGGAGTGAAGCCATGCAATTGAAAATCCAAGATGGGGAATGGAATCTCCTGCAGGGGACCTTTAGGCTTCCAAAACAGCTCTGAGGTGCTGCATGCCACACTTTTCTCATCCCTAAAAAAGCATAAAGGATAAAAGTGCAACTCGTGTGATTTCCCCTACCCCATATAGACTAATGGCCAAGGTTTTTGTGTGTGTTTTTGGGCTGTGCGGCCATGTTCTAGAAGAATGTATTCCTGACGTTTCGTCTGCATCTGTGGCTGGCATCTTCAGAGAATGGCCAAGGGATTGAGCACTAGACCCCTCCCAGTATCACCTGTTGAAACAAACCTGCAAGGAGGGTTTGGAGCACCACTCAACACTCTCCCTCCACCAGCCCTTTCCCATGAAAGCAGTCTGAGCCATGGTGCAGTATCGTCCCCTGAAATGTTCTGCGAAACCAACAGGGATGTTCTCCTAGTCTTGTCTTTAATAGAGGATGATCTGTTGGCATCTGTTGGTCTTTAATAGATGATCAGGCAGGATGGACAAGAACCCCCAGCAGATAAAGAAGAAGTATGTGGAGAGATCTTGTAGCACCTTTGAGACTTTCTGAAAAAAAGAAGTTGGCAGCATGAGCTTTCGTAGACTCAAGGCTACTTCCTCAGGTGCATTTGGAGATAAAGAAGAGTTAATGATTTTCACTAACCAGTGAGCCGGTCCACCTTTGGCTGCGTCTACTAGCCAGGCTTGCCCACGTGCATGACCTCACTGATCCTTTCCTCAAGTGGCCTGAGCTTCTGACTCGTTAACAGCATCTTAAGTCAAAGCAGGTGCAAGTGATTTTATCCTGCAATTGTCTTACTAATGAGTCACAGTGGGCCATTGAGGAAGCCTCTAGCAGGGAGGAGGTCCTTGGCATAAAAGACAGTGAACTCAGAAAAGTTCTGCCAGTCACCTCTATGAAGGTACTGGGAAGCAGAAGGACCAGTTTCTCCTCTGCTGTTAGCTCAGGGGCCTCTCACATTACACCACTATAGCACTATGATTCCACTTTTTCATTGTCGTGACTTCATTATCCTATTGGAATCCTGGGATTTGCAGTTTAGGGCAATTCTCAATTCTGGTGCTTCCCCAAACTACAAATCCCAGGGTTTCATAGGATGCAGCTGTAGAAGTTAAATTGGAATCATAGCAGTTATCACTGCATAGTGTGAACGGGCCCAGTTGTCTACACCTTCCCGGGGGCGCGTCCCATTGATTTAAACGGAGGTCAACCCTCCGTGAATATGCAAAACCTTGAGACAATATTTAAGTCCGCGAGGATGGAGGGGTGACTGTATACCAAAGCTGTACCTAATGTTAAAAGTTTTCCCACCAATGATATATCAACCAACAGGCCAAATATCTGTCTTGAAGATCAAATGGAATGTGACTATGGTTATTAGTAATTTTAGTAGGATTATTTAGTTAGATCAGTAATGGTAATTTTTTCTCTTTTTTATTTTTATTTTCATTGAGGTAGGGGGGGCAGAGCCCTACTGTGTATTGGTTGTATGTCTCCCCCCCCCCCTTTTCCCCTTTTGCTCTCATTTCTCTCTCACTCTTTCTTTTTTCCTCCTCTTCTACTTTCCTTTTTCTCCTTTCCCCTCCAATTTCTTTATCTTTGTATATTATTTTGAATGTTAATTAGATTGTTTGCTTGAAAAATTAATAAAATTAATGTTGAAAAGGATACAATTCCAAATTAGTTTTGCGTTTTTATTAGGAGTTGGGAAGGACTGAAATCATGGAAATGTTCACATTTGGACAGGGTGACAACAGAGCATCAATATTGCATGACATCTAAAGATGAAAACTGTTCCTTCTGGATTGTAGAAAAATATATTTTAAACAAACAAACAAAAAAGGCATGTCATCAGACTCCACAGATGTAGCTGACTCATTTCCCCCTCCTCAGTTTCACAGAAATGGAACAAAGCCCTCCATCCTTTAACACAAGGGACTGCATGCACTACTGTCCAAACACTGAAGCCAAAAACAACAGAAGCCCTCTAGAGAAGTGCAGCAAGTCTCCTGCATTATAAAGAAACTCCTGCAAACAGTGGATTCTTTATGTTGGCATAGCAGTATGCAGTGAACAATAGGAAACTTAACAGACTGAAGACATGAGCTGCAGAAAAGCCAGGGAAAATTTCCCTCTCACTTTTTATCTGGGGCAAACCTGTCCAGGAGGCATGAGCTGATCTGAACTAGTGGCCATTTTCAGATGGTCTTTTTAGCAGATAATGGCTGTCTTCCTCCACGTTGCTCTTCTGTTGGGAGGATATTGAATACTGCAAATGGGGAAATGCAATTCTTCCCCTGGGTAGCTCATTCATGGCTATTACAACTGCTGTGTGAAACATGATTACCTATTGAATATTGCATTGGATATGAATGGTAGTGAGCCTTGCTTATGGCATTTTTGGACACCTAATGGGGTTGGTGGATTTAATTTAATGCTTTAGAACAAGAGCAAGCATGAGCTGGAGCCTGGTAGGCTGTATGGTACCATTTTGGCCTTCCCTGGAGCTCCAGAGGGCCATCCTTCACCACCATGGTTGCAATCTGGAACAACTGGAAATGACTTCACATCATGCCCGGTCATCTTCAGGACTTTTTGGGGGGGGGGAGGGGATAGGGGTCTTGCTGTTTTAAAGACAAGCAGTGAAATGGCATTTCATGGCCTTTTAAAACATTGTTTCAGCCAAAAACTTGGGGGGCAGGCGAGGAAATTGCAGATGAATATCTTGATAGATTGAAGTGCATTTAAGGGCAGCCCTTTTCCACCAATTTAAGATAGGTTACAACTAATCATGAAATTAACCTGCATTAAATTTGCTGAAATTAACCGGAGCCTTGCAAGACCATTGGTGGTGTTGACATACATCATAAGAATTACATATTTTCATGCTAGTGGCAAATTTCTGGATATCATTAAAGGGAGGCAAATGAGAGAGAGTTCTGACCTCATTGGGCATGATCAATTGAGACTTGTTTAATACAACCCCATGTAATGGTCTTGCAAAGCTCCTGTTAATTTCAGCAATTTTAATGCTGGTTAATTTCATGATTAGTTGTAACCTATCTTAAATTGGTGGAAAGGGGCTGCCCTTTGGGTTTTCTGCTTTAGTACCAAAATATCTCAGGTCATTCATCAGGATGTGGATCCCATGTAGGGCCACATCCCATATGAAATACTGGAGACAGATTGGAACCAAATAAGAGAAAACCATCTCAGCCAGAACACACGGTTGGAATAATCCAAGTTATGTCTCATGATTTCTGGGTCTGTGAGCTTCTATCACTTTTTAATAGCAAGAACAAGAAGGATTTTCCTTTTCATTTTACTGTACTAATATAACTTTCAGTGCAATCTTAACTACAAACAATCCACACAGTTTGGAAAAATTACTTTCCAAGCTCTGGCAATTTCCTCCCTTGCCCTTTTCTGATTAGGACCAACACAATGTGTCATATGACAACAGCAGCAAGATTGGTGTATGTGAAATACTGGAAAAGTAATAAGACCTGAAGTATTGCAGAATGGATGGGGCAATGAATGGATTTGGTGGAATCGTGGGATATGAATGTATGTTTTAATGTTGTAAGCCACCCCGGTTGCGTTATGGAGAGGGGCAGGATAAAATAATAATAATAATAATAATAATAATAAAATAATAATAAATACATTGTGGCCTTCAGTTCCCATCAGTTCCATCCAGAATGGCCAATGGTGAGGGATTATGGGAGTACAAAGTCCAGAAGATCAGGAAGATCAAAGCTTCCCCACCACTACAATTAATTTTGCCATTCCTGGCTACCTGTGCTGGCTGGCTGTGTTCCATCATCCATTGAAATATTGCAAGGTCTGCACCCTAGCCCAGAAGCCACAGCAACACTTTCCAAGTGATAGTGGAGTATCATCCAGGGTGACCAGATGTCCTCACCACAAAGGAGAACAAAGCACCGTAAAGTGAAGGACATTCAAGAAAAATGTAGGGCACTACAAAATAAAAGCTCAAACCCAACATAGAAATATAAATTCATCTTAGTCATGTTCAAAATGGAGGACATCTGGAAATTCCTCCTGGACAGAAGGTTGAAATGTAGGATATATCCTGGAAAGGGAGAATATCTAATCACCCTGAGCATCACCATGAGGAGTTCAAGTGGCTTCATAGACATCCCAGAAAATACTGTTGCCTCAAGGAACAGCTGGGAGTCTTAGAAGCCAAAGAGATACCCTGTTCTTCCAATCCTGAGAAGATGAACACTATCATCCTGTTGTGGAATGAAAGGTAAAGGTAAAGGTATTCCCCATTGACCAGATTGTCAAGTCATGTCCGACCGTAGGGAGCGGTGCTCATCTCCATTACTAAGCCAAAGAGACAGCGTTGTCAGATACTACTCTGTGATCATGTGGCCAGCATGACTGCACAGAACACTGTGATACCTATTTATCTACTTGCATTTTGCATACTTTGAAACTGCTAGGTTGGCAGAAGCTGGTACTAGTGACAGGAGCTCACCCCATCATGCAGCACCTGAGCCTTGAACTGCCAACCTCCTGATCTTGCAATCAACAGAGTCAGCATCTTCACCACTTGAGCCACTGCATCCCTTGTTGTTGAATTGCAGTGGTGTAAATCAGACAGCTCACTTTTTTTATTGTTTCAGGGATAAGAATTTTCTACTAACCATGAAACAACCAACCCAAACCTACTTTTTCTCAGATTCTGCCTCCTGAACCCAGTAATTTCTTGGACAGTGGAGATCAGGGGAAGCAATGGACAAGCATCCAGGTGTTTTCCTATAGTTGGATGCAAAGCAATGCCATCATTCTCAAACACCTCCAGAAGATCTCTGCAGCTCCCTGTGGATGTCTGTCACTGTGGACGTTATCACACGGGGTCTAAAGCAGTCCCATCCCCGCACCATCCCCATCCCATTCCGGATCCTTCGCCCCTGTGATCACACGACGTCGCACAAAACCCCGCCCATCCCTGCACCATCCCCGGCGCATTGCAGCATCATCCCCGTTCTTTGCAATTCCTCTTTCAAAGAGGAATTACAGCTGCCGCGACCAGAATCAATCCAGAACCATACCGGAATGATGCTGCTTTCTCGTCTGAAGCTACGGGGTCCATTCCGGTATGGTTCTGGATTGATTCCATGCCGCTTTCTTGCCGCTTTGAGACCCCGCGTGTGATAACGTCCTGTGTCTAGCTATAGGGAAGTAGCTGGATGCTTGTCTACTGCACCCCTGACCTCCACTGACTAGGAAATGGCTGGGTTTGGGGAAGGGGTGCATCTGAGAAGAGGTGGATGGGGGGGGGGGGGAATTGGATGGAAGACTATCATAGCTACTTCTCACCATGTAGGATTGCAACCAAACAGTGCAATCCTGTATCATCCTCCACGCTTATTTCCAGTATCCAGTTATGAGTACTTAGTGCTTATATAGTGAAAATGACACAGTTGGACACAAAAGGGAGGTACCAGTGGCAGGGTGACCAGATGTCATAACCCCAAAGGAGGACAAAGTACCTCAAAATGTAGGAGATTGAAGAAAAAATTAGGGCATAACCAAATAAAAGCTAAACACTCTAATATAAATATAAATTAATTTCATATGGTTTATGTATAGCTTTGTTTTTGTTAGCTGTCCTCAAGTTAACTCTGACTCATGGTGACCCTATGGATGAGACATCTTCAAGAATTCCTATCCTCCATCGCCTCTTCACTGTCCAGCTCTCCCATCCCTACATGGTGATGGGGAATATGATGGCTTAGACAATCCTAGTGTTCAGCATTATACCTTTGCATTTTAGGATCTTGTCCAGTTCTTTCATAGCTGCCCTTCCCTATCCTAGCCTTCTTCTAATTTCTTGACTGCACTCTCCATCTTGATTAATGTATTATCCAAGGTATGGGAACTCTGTTACTACATCAATTTTCTCATTATCTAGGATGAATTCTTGTAGGTCTTCCATGGTCATTATTTTTATTTTTTATTTATGTTCAGCATCAGACCTGCCTTTGCACTTTCATCTTTGACCTTCCTTATTGGCTGTTCCAATTCCTTAATGTCTTCTGCCAATATTATGGTGTCGACCACATATCTTGGGTTCTTAATATATTATACTTATATTACATATACCATATTTTATTATGTATTCAGCCATATTTTTTCTGATGGATCTATGTTCATTAAAATGCCATGTTGACTTGCAATATACTTATAGAACTCTGAGCAAGACAAATACTTTAAATAGGACTTTATTAGCAACAAACCCTGGACTGAATCTATATTAAAATTATTCCTTTCCTTTGTCCATTCTGCTGAAATTAAGGGGAAAACCCTTTCAACATTTGCATTGTGACCTCAAGTAGCCCATTGCCTAACACCTTTGCTGTCCTTTTCCCCCTCCACGTAACAAATGTGCCCTGAGACTCTGGGTGCAAGTCTTGTCTTCTGCTGCTCCTAGTGAAAAAGGAACTTTAGAAGGATCCATCCTATCCCCCCATTTGCAGCAAGGACAGGCTGCCAAGTAGACAGATTTCTCCAAGGGGAACAGCAAATGTGGTGTGACTCAATGGGCTTCTTAGTGATGCTCAAAATGGAGGACATTTTGGAATTCCTCCTCAACAGAAGGTTGAAATGTAAGACATGTCCTGGAAAAGGAGAATGTCTGGTCATTCTGACCAGTGTACTCAGAGGAAAGCCCATACAGTGGGCCCTTCGTATCCACTGGAGTTGGGTTTCAGGACCACCCCCACCCCCATGGATACCAAAATTTGTGGATGCTCAAGTACCATTAAATACATTGGCATAGTGAAATGGTGTCCCTTATATAAAATAGCAAAATCTAGGTCTGCTGTTTGGAATTTATATCTTTTTGGAATATTTTCAATCTGTGGATGCTTGAATCCATGGATAAAAAAATCCGTAGACCTGGAAGACTGACTATATTTTGCAAAAAGCAAAATGTGTAGCATTTTAATTGGAGTAGTAAACCTGTCTATAGGCTGGCAGGATTCTATGACACATCCAGACAAAGTCACCCTGTCCACAGAGAAAACTAGCACGGGAGAGAGATGGGTTTGAGCATAGTCCCTTTCCTCAACATGTTTGGGGAGGATCCCATTATTTGTGCAGGTACATCTCCAACTACCTTCCCATCATCCAGCCTGAAGTAGTGCAGCTCAGATATATTTGCCACCTCCCTTAAGAACCCAGCCTTTCCTCTCCAGACGCTAATTGCCTTGAGATTAAGGACAAGATTAATCATTAGCCCTTTCACATCTCAGTCTCCAAACTCTTGGCTTCCCTCCCTCCCTTTCTCTCACACTGCGCAAACCACAACCTGTTATTCTGCAAAGGGTCAGAGTAATAAAAGGGGAGGGGAAAGTGGAGAAGGGTGTCTGAGAAGCCCTAATGCATCTGGCAAGAAAGACGTCATCCGAAAATTTTAATATAATGTTATTTTTTTTTTAAAAAAAAAAAGTCCATCTATGCCTCATCCCCCATCACAGTCCCCTGGCATACATTAAGAGCTCTGCTGCATTATTGATCAGTCTCTGGTTCCTCATCCCGGAGGAACTAGAGACGTGGGTAAAGAGAGGAGCCACAAAACGGCCACCACTTTTTCCTTACACACCAGGGAGGCATGCCAGAGGAGTGTGTGTGTGTGAACAGGATGAGAAAAAATAATGTTTTGAATTGTTTAGTCTCATTTTCAGCCATCCAGGGACGATCTGATATGTGATGAGCTATACCTATTTTAATAACTGAAGATACAAACAAATAAATGGTGGTGACTTCAGCCGTCCCATACAATCTGATTTCATTGAGACTACTTACTGGTTGGGGAGAGGAAAGAGGAATCATCATTTGATGGTTGGTACTTTGGCAAAGGATAGAGTTGAGGAGAGTATAGATTTGAACCATTGGTTTTAACTGGGCTAACCATTGGAAGTAAACTAGGGCAAGTCAGGATTGTAATGAGGGCAATGGCCATGAGCCAAGGAGTGGCTTGGGCACACCCTGCGGGATTTTTGACTAGGGTTGCCAACTAGGGAGGGGAAGGATGAGGGCTGGCCTGGTGTGGCCTGGCCTGCTATGGACTGGACAGCTTATGTCCCTCAAACAAAAGCTAGAAAGGCAGAAATCATCAGCTTGTGAAAGTTTTCATAATACAGTGCAAGAGTGGGGAACCTCCAAGGGTCTGGAAGCCAGTTTTTGCCATCAGGACTGATCATGCACTGCACCAGCCCTGTCTTGGCTTCATCTACATTGAAGAAATAATGCAGTTTGACACTGCTTTAACAACCAAGGCTCCATGCTATGGAATCCAGGGATTTGCAGTCTGTTGTGCCACCAGAGCTCTCTGACAGAGAAGGCTAAATATCCCCCAAACTATACATCCCAAAATTCCATAGCACCAAACCATGGCAGTTTGACAGTGGAAGCCACTCCCTTGGAGAGTGGTGGAGTCTCCTTCTTTGGAGGTCTTTATACAGAGGCTGGATGGCCATCTGTCGGGGATGCTTTGATTGTGTGTTCCTGCATGGCAAAATGGGGTTAGACTGGATGGCCCTTGGGGTCTCTTCCAACTCTATGATTCTATGATTCTATGAGTTCAAGCAGTATCAAACAGCCTTATTTCTGCAGTGCAGATGCAGCCCTGGAAATTTAAATGTGTAAAAATCACAGACGCACATACACATAATATCAAACTTCAATATCAAAAGTTCACTTCCAGTTTCAAGGGATGATAGTCTCTATTTTGTTGCAAACCCACTTCTCCTGGAGGCTTCTAAGAGCAGAAATTAAAATTTTTTAGCCCTCTAAACCAATACGATTTGGCAATAAAGAAGGCAATATTGCTTAACAAAATAATTAGCAGTGTCTCCTGCTATTTGCCACAGATCTAACTACCTTTACATAAAGGGGCAGTTATGTGGTTTAAAAGTTGTCAATGATTTTGAGCATGTGGAAATAGTTAAGCAATTCTTTGGATCCTGGTCCAGAGGACAGGAATCAGTGTATCTGTAGTTTGCCTGTATATGTGTGTATGGAAACCGGGATCTTTTCATTTCCAAATGAATGGAAATTTTGTATTTCTTTAAATATAATTTGATTTTCCTTCAGCCTTCCTGCCTCTGTTCCCCTGTGCCTCATTTCTTGTTGTAGAGGATACGTCCCATATACTGCTTAAATGTTATTACCTGCCCTGTGCCTCTTGGATAGAATGGGCTATAAAAATCGAATAAAATGAATAATACATCCTAAATTTTAGAGCCATTATTGTGTGAGGTATGTGGGAGAAGCAAAGTGTGTTAAGTCTATGCTGAGGGCAATAGTGGAGCTGTTAGTCACACAAACGGCACTGAGGTAGTCACTTTTGTCCACAGCCTGTAGAGAATATAACAGACATCCATCTTGTGACTTACCACGCTAACTGATCTCTGCACTGTAGCAGCCTCTGCATCCACACTGCAGAAATAATCCAGGTTGACCCCACTTTAGCTGCCAGAGCTCAATGCTATGGAATTTTGGATGGTAGTTTGTTGTGGCACCAGAGCATTTTGGAATACCCATATTTGCATATATATATATACTTAGAATCATAGAATCATAGAATCATAGAGTTGGAAGAGACCACAAGGGCCATCCAATCCAACCCCATTCTGCCATGCAGGAACACACAATCAAAACACCCCCAATAGATGGCCATCCAGCCTCTGTTTAAAATGTCTTCCACTGACGAACAGCTCTTACTGTCAGGAAGTTCTTCCTAATGTTGAGCTGGAATCTCTTTTCCTGTAGTTTGAACCCATCGTTCCATGTCTTATTTCTCTGGAGCATCAGAAGGCAAGCTTGCTCCATCTTCAATGTGACACACCTTCAAACACTTAAACAGGGCTATCATATCACCTCTCTTCTCCAGAGTGAACCTATCCAACTCCCTAAGTCTCTTCTTGTAGGGCATGGTTTCCAGACCCTTCACTATTTTGGTTACCCTCCAGCTTCCAAACATCCTTTTTGAATTGTGGTGCCCAGAACTGGACACAGGATTATTCCAGGTGAGGCCTGACCAAGGTAGAATAGAAGGGTGCTATTACTTCCCTCGATCGAGACACAATACGTCTGTTGATGCAGCCTGGAATCGTATTGGTTTTTTCAGCTGTCGCATCTCATTTTTTTACTCATGTTCAGTTTGTGGTCTACTAGGGCTCCTAGATCTCTTTCACATGTGGTCTTGTTAAGCCAGGTATCCCCATCCTGTATCTATGCATTTCATGTGTGTGTGTGTGTATTTGTCTAAATGCAGTAGCTTACATTTCTCCCTGTTGAAATTCATTTTGTTATGTAGGCACGTAATGATTTACCAAAGGGTACATCAGCAAAGTGCATCTAATTTCACCATATTTCTAATCATAACTAACAAAATAAAACAAAACAAAATAAATAAATACAATACACTAGCGAAGCCAAGGATTGGTAATACTTTTCACGTTTTGGCAGACTGGTAGACACAAGAATTGATTACTTACATGCTGCAGTAAGTTGTGACCTAGTAAATAATTGTCTTTATTCACTCAATAAGAGAGATTTTTTAAATTTACAATGTTATGGTCCCATAATATGATCACCCATATAATCCAGATCTTATATTTTAAGATACAGGTCCACATAGTTACAAATAACAGACATAATTAATGGAGCTGTATACATGTTATACATGCACAAGGATGCCAGGGAGCTTTCAGCCTTAGGACAATGAAATCTCATGAGGAGATAGGGATGCTCTGTCAAATTTGTGGCATGTTGGATGAAATGCTGGCCATTCAGCCATAACAATGCCTTTCAACTGACACAAAATGACATAGTTCTGAGATATGCCACCCAGACAGGTACAATTAATGTAGAAAGATGCAGAGAGAGAAAGAGAGAGGGTTTTTGACCATTTTGAAGCAATAGCATATTGTGATGATGTTGCTGTTATTATTATTATTATTATTATTATTATTATCATCCCACCCTTCTCCCAGGACTGGGACTCAGGGTGGCTTACAATAGAATTAAACACATACAAAAATAGTACATTAAAACCAAATTAAATTAGTACAATAATTAAAACAGATTCCAAGCTAAAATATCAAAAACTGTAAAAAGATAAAAATGTGTAAAATACATTAAAACAATATAACACCCCAGGCCATTCTTTAAAAGATTTCTGTTTTGAATGTTTTGAAAGCCTGTCTGAAAAGGAAGGTTTTTGCTTGTCGGTGGAAGGCCATCAAGGAAGGAGCCATTGAGGTCTCCCTGGGCAGGGAGTTCCAGAGTCTAGGGCAGCCACGGAAAAGGCCCTCCCTCGTGTCCCCACCAACCGTGCTGGTGATGGGGATGGGAGGGAGAGAAGGGCCTCCCCTGAGGATCCCGGAGCCCTGGCCGGCTCATAGAGGGAGATGCTGTCTGCCAAATAGCCTGGACCTGAGCCATATAGGGCTTTGTAAGTCATCCCTAGCACTCTGAATTGTGCTCTGAAACAAACTGGCTGCCAGTGGAGCTGTTTCAACAGAGACATTGTATGATCCCTGTAACCCTGTTAGCAGCCTGGCTGCAGCTCTTTGGACCAGCTGAAGTTTCCAAACACTCTTCAAAGGCAGCCCCAAGTAGAGCGCATTACAGTAGTCCAAACGGGATGTAACCAAGACATATACCACTGAGGCCAGATTCGGCATCTCAAGGAATGGACACAGTTGGCACACAAGTTTTAAATGTGCAAAAGCTGTCCTGGTTATTGCAGAGACCTGGGCCTCCTCTAGGTTCAAAGGTGAGTCCAGGAGTACCCCTAAACGGCGAATCTGTGTCTTCAGGGGGAGTGTGACCCCATCTAACACAGGCTGGATCCCTATTCCATGATCTGCCTTCAGACTGACCAGGAGCACCTCTATCTTATTTGGAATAATAATAATAATAATGATAATGATAATAATAATAATAATAATAATAATAATAATAAATTATTTTTATTTTTAACCCGCCCCTCTGCTCAGCAACCAGGGTGGTGTACAGCAAATTAAAACAAACAACAGTTAAAACAATCCTTCAGCCCAATCCCTAACCCTCCCACCCCTTAAAAATAAATTAAACTAGAACAATATTAAAATAGCTATTCAAACAACATACATACAGTACAGTGAACAAAGCAACTACTAGAGGAAGCAGACAATGGAGGCAGGGAAACAGGGAGCAATCCAGACTCCTAATTTGGTCAGGAAATTATTCCGGGAAGGCCTGCCAGAAGAGATCCGTCTTTACTGCTTTTTTGAAGCAATCAAGGGTGGTAATAAGATGGATCTCATCCGGCAGGCCATTCCATAGTCTGGGAACAGTCGCCGAGAAGGCCCTCTGGGAGGTCTGTGACAGCCTAGTTTTCATAGGCTGCAGCAGATTCCTCCCAGAGGACCGAAGTGCGCAGGGGGGTCATATGGGAAGAGGCGGTCCCGGAGATAAGATGGACCCACACCTTGTACTGTGCCTGGAAACTAATCTGCAGCTAGTGGAGAGATTTAAGCACAGGTGTTATATGCTCCCTCCTAGATGTGCCAGTGATTAACCTGGCTGCCATATTTTGCACCAATTGAAGTTTCTGTGTTAGGCACAAGGGTAGCCCCATGTAGAGTGCATTGCAGTAATCCAGACGTAAGGTTACCAGAGCATGTACCAAAGTTTCCAGATCCCTCATGTCCAGATAAGGGCGCAGTTGGCGTATCAGCCGAAGCTGATAACAGGCACTCCTGACCGCCGCATTCACCTGACTAGTCATGTGAAGAGACGAATCTAGGAGTACCCCCAAACTGCGAACACAGTCCTTAGAGGAGAGTGTGACTCCATCCAGGACTGAAGACTGTATTCCCAAATCTGGTTTCGGGCCCGTAACTGTCAGTACCTCCGTTTTGTCTGGATTCAGTTTCAATCTGTTTTTCTTCATCCAATCCATTACCGCTCTGAGACAGTCATTAAGAGAAGAGATGCCATCTGAAGTCTGAACCGATGATCTGGTCATGGTGAAGTATATCTGGGTGTCATCAGCGTACTGATGACACCGCGCTCCATGCTTCCGAATGATCTCACCCAGCGGCTTCAGATAGATATTAAATAGCATCGGGGACAGGATGGCACCCTGAGGGACACCACAGTTAAGCTCAATTTTGGAATAGCAACCTCTGGGATCTGCCCGAGAGGAAGGAACAGAACCACTGCAAAGCAGTGCCTCCAATTCCTAACTCTCTCAGGCGATCGAAGAGGATGGAGTGATCTATTGTGTCAAAAGCCGCTGAGAGATCCAAGAGCACCAGCAGGGTCACACTACCCATCAATGCCCAAGCGGAGGTCATCGGTCAGAGCAACCATGGCAGTCTCCACTCCGTGTCCTGTCCTGAAGCCGGTTTGAAATGGATCGAGATAATCGGTTTCATCCAAGACTGCGTGGAGTTGGGAAGCAACTGCCCTCTCGATCACCTTGCTTAAAAGGGCCAGCAAGGAGACTGGTCTGTGATTATTCCTTCCAGGGGGTCCAGGGAGGGCTTTTTCAGGAGTGGCCTGACCCCCGCCTCCTTTAAACAAGATGGAACAATGCCCTCCCTGAAGGACGCATTGATAGTATCCTGAAGGAATACTCTCAACGCATCACCCCCCTGGACAACCAGCCAAATTAAGTTTCAACTTATTTGCCCTCATCCAGTCCATTGCCGATGACAGGCATTGGTTTAGGACCAGGACAGCCTCTTTGGATTGAGGTGGAAAGGAGTAGTAGATTTGAGTGTCATCGGCATATTGATGACACAGCACCCCAAAACTTTGGACAACCGTTCCCAACAGAATCATGTATATGTTAAATAGCATAGGGGACAACACAGAACCCTGAGGGACCCCACAGGTCAATGGCCAGGGGGTCGAGCAGGAGTCCCCCAGCACTACCTTCTGGGTTCGCCCCTCCAGGAAGAAATGGGGCCACTGTAAAACAGTACCTCCAAGTCCCATCCCAGAGAGGCAGTCCAGAAGGATACCATGGTCAATGGTATGGAAAGTCACTGAGAGGTCCAGCAGAACTAACAGGGACACACCCTGTCCAGTTCCCTGCGTAGGTGATCCACCAAGGTGACCAAGGCTGTCTCTGTTCCATAGTCAGGTCTGAAGCTAGATTGAAATGGATCTAGATAATCCGTTTCATCCAGAAATCCCTGAAGTTGGGAAGCCATCACACGTTCTAAAACCTTGCCCAAAAATGGTAAGTTGGACTCTAGCCGATAATTATTCATTATTGTGGGATCCAGGGGTGGCTTTTTTAACAAAGGCCTCACAACTGCCTCCTTTAGGCAAGATGAAACTTTGCCTTTAGAGAGGCACTGACTACCCTCTTCGTGACAAGCCCCAGCAAATACCAAGGGCTCATTGTATTTGCTGTCTTACTCTTTGCCGTGCAAGAAATTCAGGAACTGAATGAACATTTCATTGAGGGGGAGCAGAATTATAATTTGAAGGAGCAGTGCCCTCATTTTATGCTTCTGTATCTATACCCCTGTCTCCAGCCCAGTGACGGTGGTGTCTCATATCAAAGGACAAGACGATTCAGCTTCTTCTTTGCAGCAGTAAGAAAGAGTTCAGGGCCAGCAGTGAGAGAGGGGGACAGCCATCTTCTCCCTCTGCTTCTTCTGTGCCCAAGGATTTTTTTTCTTTGCCCCAGAAAAATCAAGGCCATAAGTCCCAAGCAAATGGAGCCATCAGAACAGCCCCAGACATGTTTGCGAAATTAGCTTTGATGAAATATTCATGCAGGTGATTTATTATTAAAGTCAGGAGAGCGGACAGAGCAGGCTCCATAGTGGAAGAAAGTGAGCTTGGCCTCTGACCCACCATTAAGCAACAGGGAAGGGAGGGAGGCAGACAAAGAAGTTGCCAGTCTCCTCTACTCAGTGCACAAACTTGGCCACTGCATGCATCATTTCTGGCTTGATGGAAGCTGCAGAAGCCATTCTTGCAGCTGCTCCACTTGACAAGGGTGGGCTCATGCTTGCAATTCTACAAGCACATAGGGTAGGCATTAATTTTTTAGCACAAAGCGTAAAATGCTGACAGTCCCACCATTTTGTCAAGAGGGACTGTGTAGGTAAGAACACAAGAGATGCATATGTTCATGTATTGAAGTAGGCTGATGTTCTGTAGCTATGAGCAAACACTAAACCACATTTCTCAAAACAAAAGTGTAGAGGATTGTAGGTAAAGGCAATAGGACTTGAGCTTACAATTAAATGTGGTTTAGTGTCTGCTCAAGTCCTATTGCCTTAACCTACAATCCACTACACTCTTGTTTTGAGGCAGACCTCAAAGCATTTTGTTAAGGCACATTTGTTTTGAAAAAGAATGCATGGGATTGAAGTCTCTGTGGGCCAGCAAGTCTTAAATTAAATAAATTCAATTAATAAATAAAAATAAGAGCTGGACTCCTCAAACAAAAAAAGTGTGTGAAGAGCAGTACCAGTTGTAGATGAAATTCGGATGTTCTGGCTGGGATAGAGCTCAAGCAGAACCGAGAGTGTTGCTTTCTAATAGCAATTAATTCCCATTGTACATTATAGTATTAAACAGGTAAATACCGGTAATTGCCATTCCTCTTTTTGAGGTTTTTTAAAAGTACGTGGTTGCATGGCTTCAGACCTTTTTTGTTACTGTCATTACTTCAAAAAGCAAAACACCTTGAGATTACGAATGGCACAAGATGTGGAAAAAAATACTACCAAAATGCCCCTAAAAATGCCAAAAATGTCCCTTTACAAGTAACTTTTAAAAGGCAACCAGAAAATTTTACACATTACACTAGGGGTGGGAGGATTGTGTGATCCTCTAGATGTTGTTGGACCTTAGCTGATACAGAGCATAGTGAAGGATGTTGAGAGATAGACAACACCTGCTTCGCACCCTTTCATTGCACAAATGAAGTTGTTTTGTACCTACTTGTAGGATATATGTACTTGTTACAGGAGAAATGGAATAACTTGTTACAGGTAATTAGGTTGCTTATATCTTGTTACTTCCAAGCTTGGACCTTAAAGATCATAGAACCACTTCTCTTTATTTTATAACCTAATGTTTCTTCAAATTTTCCATGAATTATGATGGTCTTTTAAGAAGTTGTTTCATGCTTTATTGTTAAAATATATTAGAAAAGAAATACTAGCACCAATTAAACAGAGCAAGAGGAAGAAGAAAGAGAACTATAATAGCAATAGATTAATATATAAGAATACATGTGAATATCATTTAAGACATATATGGTATTAATAGATAAATGGGAGAGGGAAGTGGGTGGGAGAGAAAAGGAAAATCAAGAAATTATGAAAATGTGCATATGTTTAATTGCCTTTTATGTCTTAAAAAAATCATAGAACCAAAACCTCTGCCCTTTCACTCTCAGTCACAGGAAGATAACTCAGAAAAAGCACTGGGCGCTCCCATCATTTGCTGTAAAACTGTACTTATCAAAGTAGTAGTATATGGACCCATTTTAGACTCTGAGCTATATTGGCTGCTGGTCCATAACAAGCTTCTAGGAAAGAAAAAATGATTTGTAGCCAATGAGGACAAATACAGTATTGTTCCCTGGAACATTAGAACAAAAATATTGCTGGTACCCTACATCAAGTAGCCTGGGCGGCACTTTACTGTTGTTGTTGTGTGCCTTCAAATCAGTTCTGATTAATGGTGACCCTAAGGCAAACCCATCATGGGGTTCTCTTGTCAAGATTTGTTCAGTGGAGGTTTGCCATTGCCTTCCCCAGAGGCTGAGAACATGTGACTTGCCCAAGGTCACCCAACAGGTTTCATGGCCAAGGTCGGAGTCAAACCCTGATTTCCAGAGTCATAGTACAACACTCAAACCACGACACCACTCTGGATATGAAGCACAATCTTTTGTCTGACTTTCCTGGTTAAATTCTAAGGAGAAGTGCATGGTTGCAAGACCTCTTGGCAGCCTTGCTCACTTCTAATATGGGAGGCCAAGAAGAAGCAATGTCCCTAGGCCAACACATTGTGAAGAGAAAAGGTAAGGGCAAGTTCAGCACACACATTTTATTTGAAAACTGGGCTCCATTAAACCTGCCACTTTATCCAGAAATGGAATGGACAAAGTATATAGAAGTCCTCATTGATGCTTCTAGCTTGGTGCTTCCTTGGATACGAACGTTTGTGGGATCCATATTGTTGTTGACTGGGCAGCCTCACAGAACTGCAAACCTTCCATTGTCGCAATCCTACACTTAGTCATCAACAAGTCATTGTTCAAATGTTCACTGGGGAAAGATATACTAGCAGGAACATATTGTTACTTTCTATTCTAAATATAATACACACTGGTAGGATCAATGCTATTTTCTAATGCTTGAACATGTTGTCGTTATGTGCCTTCAAGTTGATTCTGACTTATAGCAACTTCACCATGGGTTTTTCTTGGCAAGATTTGTTCAGAGGATGCTTGCCATTGCCTTCTTCTGAGGCTGAGAGAGTGTGATTTGCCCACAGTCACTTAGTGGGTTTCCATGGATGAGTGGGGATTTGGACCCTGGACTCCTGGAGTACATCATTCAAATCACTACATTGGCTCTCAGTGTGAACATATCCTTTTGAAATTGTCATTCTATGGAAATTTAGTTAATTACAGGATGCAATATTTATCTGAAGTAGATTTCCCTTGCATTTTGTCAGTGACACCCCATCCACCCATAAGCAAGCATAGAAAAGGGGGGTGGCAGGATCAAAAACATAAGCCAAATGTTTCTTTCAAGGAAATAAATAATTTTTTTTGCAACAAAGGCTCGGGTGAGGACCTAGGTGACATCATTTCTAACCAATCCCATATCATCTTTCTCAGAAGATCTGAGTATTACATTTCCAAAGCATAACATGCAAACCAATTTCCGGTAGAAACCCACACATGTAACAGGATTACATAGCCAACAAAGAGAGAAGCTTGAAACTCTAGGCAGGTGCTTTAGCTAATGTTACTTGCTGAAAAGAAAGGTTTCTTTGATGGGCTATTGTTTTTAGGAAGATGAGATAACTGTTCTAAGAAGACAGAAGCATTTTCGTCTAAAGACTGGAGAAGGATGTTAGAACCTATACTTTATTTATAGGCTCCCTGTGACAAAATGGTGTTTCTGGGGAATAAATTAGAGCATGGTTGCCAATTTTGATCACAACATGCCAAGACAAATTAAAACTACAAAGGATCTTGCAGTGTCTCAAATATCAACAGTTTTTATTATGGCATAAGCTTATATGGACTATATACCTGCAGCTCCAAATAACCCTTCATACCTCTGATAAAGTAGATTCCCTCTACCTTTCCTAGCATTATTGTCTTTTCCAGTGAGCTATTCCTTCTCATGAAGTGACCAAAGTATGACAGCCTCAATTTGATAATCTTTTGTTCTTCCAGGGAGATTTCAGACTTGATCTGTTCTAGGAAACCATTTGCTTGTCTTTTTTGGCTGTCCATGATGTCCTCAGAGCTCTTCCACATTTCAAATTAATTTATTTTCCTTTTATCTGCTTTCCTCACTGTCCACCTCTCACGTCTCTACATGGTAATAGGGAAAACAATGGCTTATGATTCCCAAACTTTGGTCCTCCAGGTGTTTTGGACTTCAACTCCCAGAAGCCCCAGCCAGCTAGGACAACAGTCAAGAATTTTGGGGGCTGAAGTCCAAAACATCTGGAGGACCAAAGTCTGGGAATCACTGGCTTATATGATTCTAACTTTTGTGTTCAGTTTAATATCTTTGCACTTTAGGATCTTTTCTGATTCTTTCATAGCTGTCCTCCCTATCCCAGTTTTCTTCTGATCTCTTGACTGCAGTTCCCATCCTGATCAATGTATACAGCAAAATCAATGTGTTAATTCTTCCAGTGTTGCTTTTATTTAAACCAACAAACACAGCCCCCACCTGGAAATCAAGTCAATGAAATAATTTTATAATTGTATAGCTAGGATTATTTCCTCATATCAATGCCTGAATAAACCCACAGCCAAACTTCCTTTTAATAACAGCATGCTCTTACAACAGCATGGCTGAAAAATCTTATTAATTTGAATTAGAGACCTTTCATAGTTTCCTACTGGAAACATCACCACGCCTCAGCTTCAATTTGCCCCCAAAGGTCCCAAATTGGGGTCCTCTATTTGGTTCCCCAGTAATAAAATTTTTATTTTGCCTCACTCTGACTTGACTCATGGGTGACAGACTAAGTGTTCAGTCAACCTATCTAGACAGAGGGAGTATGTGCATCAAGGTGAGGAAAAGATCTCAAGAACCACAGGCATGCCTCAAAGACACAAATGTCAACCATCAGGTCTTTCCAGAATGGTTTAAAGCAGTACGAGCAAGAACCTTGGGTTTTGTTGCTTTTTGTCAGTTCTTGACACCTTCATGTCCACTCATTTCAGTCTTTTGGGGGAGATCAGGGTGACCAGGCATCCTCCTTTTCCAGGGCATGCCTGACATTTCAGCCTTCTGTCCAGGAGGAATTTCAAGAGGTCCTCCATTTTGAGCATGACTAAGAAGCATGAATTTACATATCTATGAATTTTTGTAGCTTTCAGGTGGTCGTGTCCTCCATTTTTCTTGAATGACGTCCATTTGATGGTGTCTTGTCCTCCTTTGTGGTTAGGACATCTGGTCACCCCGAGGGAGATGCCTACAGTCTTGGATCTAGTTCCTCCAGCTTTCTTTCTTTTTTCTTTTAAAGCAGGGCATAGTTTGCTGAGTGGTACTATGGTCTGCAGAGCAAATTTTGTTTTCTCTGAATTTTTAAAACATTATTCTTAGTGTTATAAGTCTATAGTGCCAAAGTGCTATTTCACTGAGGTACTGTAGGCACTGTAATCCTAAAAATTAAGAAGAAGAGGGAGACAGAAATTGGGAGAAAAGCAACCTTTTTTTCCCAATATGTCTTAGAATTAAACAGGAAACCCATCTAAGGATGTGAATAAAATGATGATGCTGGAAATTGCCAGAAAAATGAGGGCAACACAAACATTATTTGGCTAGATGGATGGATAGATAGATAGATAGATAGATAGATTCTGAGAACTACTACAACAAATACTGTAGCCTGCAGCCTCCTCATGGTACATTTAGCCCTATCTGCAATAAGACCTAAACTGTAATATATATCCAACTTCTCTGCTAACAGAATCTCAAAGGTGTCACTTTGGCTTGAACTCTTTTGCTTCAACATCTCTAGGTAACCTGTAGGGTCCACTTTTATTGTCTCCATTGGAATTAATTGGAGAATCAGCAAAGACAGTGTTTTAATACTTGGTATGCTGGTGAGATAGAATATTAGGATGTTTGTTTGAAATTTCAGACTTGTTGGTGCTGAAGGAAACGCCTAGCATTGTATCCTCTTCCAAAGGGCAATCTACAAATGGGTTCCCCCCACACCCGAACATTGTTCCTTGTCTTTGCATGGAAACATGGTACCGACATGACAAGCTTCTCCCAGAGCTTGGAAAGGTTCCTTTTGGGGGAATTATAAAATGGACTAATGACTGGCTAGGGGGTTCTGGAAGCTTTATTTAAACAACAAAAACTTTCCCATCCTCTCACCTCAAGATTATTTTCCAGGGTCTGAGCCATGCGACAACTGTGAGGCTCTCTTACTGGAGCTTTCCATCAGATCTAGAACTGTGAAACTCAAGGGAAGTTACTGTTTTATCGCTGCCAAGTTGATTTAAATGGGGAATTTATTTTACCGTATCTGCACATGAATTACACATTTAAAATGGCAGATGTGTGGTCATGGAAACATAGGAGGAGCATGTGAAGGTGACAGGAGAATTAAATAGGCCCCAAATCTGCTAGTTCAGGCCTTTTTACATTATGTACAGAGCCTTTCTACACCTGTGTGATAAACACTGTTAGCCGCCCCGATTGTGCACAGAGGGGTGGGATACAAATAATAATAATAATAATAATAATAATAATAATAATAATAATAATAATTTGGTATCTGCTGGGGTTTGGTTCCAGGACCCCCCCATGGACACCAAAATCCATTGATGCTCAAGTCCCATTAAGTACAGTGGCATAGTAAAATGGTGCTCCTTATATAAAATGCAAAATCAAGGTTTGCTTTTTGGAATGTATATATATTTAAAATATTTTCAAGCCATGGATGCTTGAATCCATAGATAAAAAAATCCATGGATATGGACAGCTAACTGTAGCAGCCAGAGAACACCTGACCACCTGAAAAGTATTTAGGGTCCAAAACACACTGGAGAACTAATCCAATTTGAGACCACTTTAACTACCATGGCTCAATGCCAGGGAATTCTGGGAACTGTAGTTTTGGGAGGCATGTAGCCTTCTCTGTCAGAGAGCTTTGGTACCTCAATAAACTACAATTCCAGGATTCCCTAGCAATGAACCAGGGCAGAGAAAGCAGTCTTGAACTGGATCATTTCTGCAGTGTATTTTGAACCCAGGTCTATAGGTCTCTAGATGTAGAGACACAGGTGTACATTTTCCATTTCCCCATCAGTCTCTTCAGTCCCTCAAGGCATCATTAAAGGAGGGAGTGCTGCTGCTACCCCAGAATGTTGCTATGGAGGCAAAAATAGAAAGCACAAATCCTTAGCTTTCTGTGGCCATGACAGAATATTCTGCACAGATTTGAACACGCAAGACATAGTTGTCATAGAAATTCAAAGCCATGGGTCTCTGGTTGAAGAGTAGATTTGAGAACATGGGTCTCTCATTGCCAAGGAGACAAGAGTAGATGTGTATCTGCTTGCAGGCAGTCTCTTCTCCCCAGGGAAAATAGGAGTAATAGGCTTGCCAGGGACATCTGAGACTCCAGATCTGTTGTCACAGGAGAGCCTCCAGCTTCTGTTACATCTCATATCAGCTGTAGTCTTTAAATCACTTAACCTGAGGTTGTATCACTAAAGTCACAGGGTATAGCCAATTTAACAACAGCAGCCATGATGGGTCTGGGATCAGAGATATTTTGCTTAGTCTGAAAGTGACTCTGATCCAAGGCCCCAGTAGGAACTGGCCCTACCATTATTCACACTACGAATAGTGGATTTTGGATGTTGTTGTATTATTCACACTGCGATGGCTGTCTCAGGTGACAGAAACTGAAGAGAAGGGAGTTCACAGAGCTGTGTGTGCCAAGTAACCTGCCCGGCAGCCCATAAGCTAGCTAGTCTTCAAATGTATTGGAGGATGCTATCTCGTTTCAATACTAAAATAAGATTCACCTGCCAGTTTGGTTGACTTTTGCCCCAAAACAACCACATTATTTTGCAAGAGTGGATGGCAAGGTAGGAGGTCTTTATGCCACCTGTAGGCTGCCACATTACTTACTTGTGTTTTACATTTAATTGATCAAAACTCCTTTGGATTATTTAACAATCCATTTGATTATTTAAAACAGTGATTGTGACTAATCGGGCATTAGATTTTCATACATGAATACAAGTGCTTATCAGACCATCAGGTGGCCAGCACCATTTTAGAAGATGCATACTATCCTGTGCAAGAGAGAAGGGGGAATGCCTGAATATACCCATAGCCAAACAGTGAAGCAATAAATCCACGCCCCCTCTAAAAGCAAAATATGCTTTCTTTCATTAAAACTTTTCCTTCCCCTCTGTGTAAATTTAACTAATTCATCAATTCATCAACAGTCAAATGTCCTAACCAAAAGTCTTGGTTAAATGTTCTTAATCCAGTGACAACTTTAGTAAAAATAGATTTCTTCCAGGTGTGATATTTGAAGAACTACAAACATATGTGAATTTACAAACAGTCACACACAAACATATGTGAATTTCCAATGGAATCTGGAGCATAATTCTAATTGACGACCCTGCAACCTTACTTCCTTGCAGCCAGGGAAACAAAAGTTTGAGATTATAGGTCATTAGAGATCAAAGATGGAGAGATGCATAAGCAGGCTACAGAAGGGGCCTCCAGCAAAGTGTACACTTAGGACTAGCAGCATCCATCCTCCGCCAAAAAAGCCTTTTGAGAGCCAGAGCCAGGAGATGGCTGAGATCAATAAATTGAACAGGAATTACAGGGGTGAGAAGAGCAAGCCTAATGCAGGGTATTTAAGAAAATCAATTGGCATTGATGGGTCCAAGAAGCACAGCCAGCTCTAGCTTAGCTGCCGTGAGTAATTCCCCAGTAATACAATCTCAGCATGGACACAGGGAATAAGCCAAATCTTTGTGGCTACAAGGTTAGCATGCCCCTGTTGCTGTGTGTATTTTCTGTCCCTCAGCTATGCAGGAGATAATTCTCTAGAGAAGTGCAGAATGAATACTTACACGTAGAGCTTGGGAAAGTTAATTTTTGGATTCCAACTACCAGAACTCTGAAACCATAGTGCAGGGGTAGGCAACCTTTCCCCTTTAAGGGCCGAGGGACTTCAGCTCCCAGAAGCCTCAGCCATGTTGGACAATAGTCCCATGTTGGCCAATAGCTCCTGGGATTCTGGGAGCTGAAGTCCCTTGGCCCTTAAAGGGGAAAGGTTGCCTACTCCTGCCATAGTGAATTATGGGAGCGATAGTCTAAAAATTAACTTTCTTAAGTGTTTGTCTGTGGTAGCAAGCTATCCAGTGTATTGTACATAGGATAATAGAATAGTGGTAGCTGACCTTTATTTCCTGGTCATTATGCCATTATCCAAGAGCCTAAATAACCTAAAGGCACTAAATACTGTCTGATCTTGGATGTTAAGCACGATCGACTCATGGAGGCCCTGTGAATTTCCTAGGATTTTCTTAGGCAAGGAATAGGGGTGGTTTTGTGAGTTCCTTCTTCTGAAATGTAGCTTACGACACTTGGTATTTGTTGGTGGTCTCCCATCCAAGTTAACTAGGGTTGACCCTGCTTAGCCTGCAAGATCAGATGGGATCTGGTGCCTTTAGGTTATTTGGCCCTTTCTGAAACAGAATAGTGTCCATAATTAACTATCAAGAGAATTAAATGCAGTTAAAAACATGCCCATTAAAAAGAAAAGAAAAACAAATGTCAACAATACAGGACATTATAGAAGGTCCTTTCTCCCTGAGTGATCAGCTCACTGAAACAAAAATGTGTAAATCTGATTACAGAACAATGGCAAGGAAGGCACCAGTCTAATGTTTCTAAGAAGGGAGTCCTAGAGCCTGGGAGCAGTCACCAAGAAGGCCGTCTCTCACCAGGAGTACCTGTGAAGGTGGTGGGACACCTAAGCTTGCAAAAAGAGGCAATAAAAAAATTCCAGCCTCATGCATAATGGGGTATTACATGATTATAATCTCATAGTTGTGTTCTCACACTGATCCCCTGGCTCTTACCAGGAGATTCTGGCAACCATATTCTGGCCCTATTGAATTTGTAGGCAAGAGGATCAAAACAGCTATAGGAACAGGCATGCACACCTATGCATACACTCAAAGACAATTGCACAAATAGTTATGTCCCAGTGCATTTTGAGGAAGCCAGTTTTGTGATCAAGGGATTTCTTTGTCTTTTGTTCCCTCAAAAGCATTGATACACCATGTTTAAGGCCAGGTCCAAACAGAATACAATGCAATGCATGCCAGCCTGAAGATCTCTAAAAAGAATGAAGGGATCAGGCTAGGTCTGATATCTCCAGTGGGCTCTTTCTCTACTTGATGACTCTCAGGAAAAAATTAGTAACAAATGCACACTTGTAAATACTAGAGTACATATGTATATAGACTAGCTAGAAAAGTTAAGAAGCAAAGTAAAATCTTGCATGCTTTTGGTATGCCATCATTATTTCCCCAAATTAGTATACATAGAAAGCACAGTATCATATTGTTGTTGTTGTGTGCTTTGAAGTCATTTCCAGTTTATAGTGAACCTAAGGCAAACCTATAATGGGGTTTTCTTGGCACGTTTCTTCAGAGGAGGTTTGCCATTGCCATCCTCTGAGGCTGAGGGAGTGTGACTTGCCAAGTTGGGAGTTGGGATTCAAACCCTGGTCTTCAAAGTTGTAATCCAACACTCAAACCACTATGCCATGCTGGCTCACAGTACCATATATCAGGCTTGAATGGAGAAATTCAAACTGGAGGACATTTCCAAAAATGACATTTAAATTAATCCCCTTGTGTCATATATATAATTCAGATATAAATCAAATATTGCCTGGAATAAGCATTCATTTTTTTTACCCTACATGGATACAGTTCATAAGTCTAGACTAAAGAGCATTCATCTCTGTCTCATTTATGAAAATGCCCCCAGATGATACATTTTTTTATTAAAGATTTTTATTACATCATTAAAAATAACAAAACATATATAGCAACTATCCTAATATTTATATATTTTTCTATTTACAATTTTACATTACTTCCTTTAGTTCGTTCACAGTGAGTACTCTTTATATGCATAACTGATTTTACCAATCTATCTCAAAGATCACATGTAAAACAATCTTACTGTTAAAATAAAATAATTCCTTATTATCATTTGTCTCTTGGCTCATATATTCCACCTTTCTTTAATATATTCCTCTATTGCCCAGATGATACATTTTATTTGACACAGTTTTAGTAAATCTGCCTAGACAGAGAAATGCCAGTTTGATTTGCTTCAGAACATTCTTTGCTTTGCAGATGCAAACCCACAAGGATCTGATCCCAGGAGGACGTCTTTGTACAGGGAGAGAAAAGGAGTACGAACGGCAGGCTCAGATCTTGACTAGCCTTAGGGATCATTCAAAGTTTTTTTAGTGGAATAATGTGAATAATCTCAGTCATGCATTCTGGGTTTATTATTCACACTATGGAACCACATCGATGCACATCTCTGCAAGTTTGGCTGCTCACACGTGCCAGCACTCAGATAAAGATGAAGTCGACAATGTGAATATATTCAAAATGCATTCAAGGCATGCAGAGTTTAATCCTTGATCTATTCACATTGGTTATTCATACTGCTGACGATGCAAATCTTTTAAAAAATATTTTTATTCAAAAAATTTAAGCAAATGAAATAGTAATCATACGAAACTCTTGATGGTTCATTCTACAATGACCAGTTTAAAGATTACATTCTTCTTCTTAGTTGACTTCCAAACCTTCAGCCTTCTAAGTAGATTAATAATTTAAGTTAGATTGACCTATATTGATGCAAATCTTTTTAAAAACTCAGGGGAAGGGAAATGGCATCGATTATCCCAGGTTAACTGTGGGTTTTTTGCAGCCCCCCCCCCAAAAAAAATTAATCGAGTGCATTCGGGATGCATGTGAACAAGGGAGATTCATCCTGGATTGTTTTCACCATCTGAATAATCTCAAAATCGCTGTCCATGGTCCTGGTTGAACCACTCAGTCCCATCTCCATTGCTCTTTCCTCCAAGCCTCTCTCTCCAATGAGACATAGCTATTCCTTCACATGGCATCCCCTGCCTTTCCCAGAAGCTGTGTCTGCTGCAGCATGACTAGACTTCTCTTGTCTCTACATGGAAACATGGAGAGGATGGGAAGGGATTCCTGCTGGGAATCTACATGAAGTCTGGGATTAGTGACTTGATTCAGGGAGAGCCACAGCAGTGTTTTAAGAGGGAGGAGGGGAAGAGAGCACTGTTTTATTTGGATTTTTTGTGGTTGCATTTGAGCTGTTTTGTGAAGGTTTTTGTGCTGTACAAATGCATTGTGGGCCTGGCAGCTTCACACAGAGTGGCTAGGATTGTTGTTAAGCTGCCTGTCCACTGTGAATACATTAAGGTTTAATAGGCAAATGTCAGCCACCCACAAATATGGTTCAGTTTTGTTCTCCTACTTTTCTGACTAGTAGGGTATGGAGAAAGAGCCAGCATGATGTAGTGGTTTGAGTGCTGGACTAGGACTCTGGAGACCAGGATTTGAATCCTGACTCAGCCATGGAAACCCACTGGGTGGACCTTGGGCAAGTCACACGCTCTCAGCCCCTTCTGAAGAAAGGTGCCAAGAAAACCCCATGATAGGTTTGCCTTAGGGTCGCCATCAGTCAGAGACAACTTGAAGGCACACAACAACAAGGATATGGAGGGAAGTTTAGTTTCTCTTTGCCTCTGTCATGACCAGGGGTGCTGAGCCTTGCCAAGGGTAAAACAGGACATTCTTCATCTGCCAATGACAGACACCCCCCTTTCTTTTCTCCACTTGAATACTATTCAGTCAATCTCTTAGCAAGGTGATTATCAGCACCTCACCAGATCACTTTTTGCCATTCTCTCAGAAGCTGAATTCTAAGAAGCCATTCGCCCACCCCACCCCCACCTCACACCTATTTTTAAATGTGTATTTCACATATTTATCAGATTCCTCTCCTCTTAAGATCTTTCTTCAACTTTTAAAAAACTTAGGCTAAATCCCCATAGCTACATTGTTGGTAATACTCTTGATCTGTCTGTTATCTCCTCTTGTTCAGCATACTCTTGTTTTGCCTTTTTCCTCTTCTTGATTTTCATCATATCATACATTTATTTTAGTTCACTTACTTTCCTCCTCTTCTTCTTCCTCTCTTGTATCAGTCTTTCCTTACGTTGGTACTACTAATGTTTTGTTATTTGCAACTCATTTAACTCCTCTGCTTATAGTGTAAGCTCCTTTTGGTCCCATATAGGAGAAAGTGGGGCATTGATAAAAATAAAATGCTTGCACCAAGTTATTTCTCATCTTCTTTAGAGTCTTACTGGTTTCCTTACTGCTCTCCCCACACATACACATACACAGAGTCATCTTGCTCCAATACCTTTGCATAAACATCACATGCCATGAGAATTTATGCTTTCCTTTTGTGATTGCTGTCAAGGCACTTTGTGGCTGAATCACATATGTAAAATGCGCTGACATAATCCAAATAGGATGTTACTGGTGTGTGAATCATAATGGCCAGGATATTTCAGTCCAGGAGGGGCAACTGCTTGTACAATATCATCAGCTGGTGAAAACTGCTTCATGACAGCAATGGTACTTAGACTGCCAAATCTAATAATCCTTCTAAGGGGCCTCTCACACTACACATGATAATGCTGATTTCCTATATATATATATATATATATATATATGTGCGCGCGCACACTCATACACACTCACATACACATAGAGTCAGCTCTACTTATCCACATTGATTCTTTGTCCATGGATTCAAGCATACACAGCTTGAAAATATTAAAAAAAAATATATAAATTCCAAAAAGCAAACCTTGATTTTGCCATTTTCTATAACATACATCATTCTATTATGCCACTCTAATGAGACTTGCGCTTCCACGGATTTTAGTATCAACGAGGGGTCCTGGAACCAAAACCTCGAGGATAACAAAGCCTCACTATATATATATACATGTGTGTACATACACACACACACTGTAGGCATATATGATAAGTGCCATATGTTGCACCCAATGGATTCCTGGAATTTGTACTTTAGGGAGGTATATTTAAAAATCATAGAAAAGGAGCTCTTCCCCCCCCCCCATTACAAATCCTAGGATTCCATAGGATGTAGCCATGTCAGTTAAAGTGGAAAGTGGACCCTAAATCGAAGTTTCTTCCCCCCCCCCCCCCCCCCCCCCGCTTTCATGGGAAGGAAAGCTGTGTCAAACAGGCTGAAGTGGTCAGAGCAGATCAAAACATTATCAGACAAACACTATCATCCAAAAAGGCCTGGAACTGCAGGCAAAGTTATTGCTTCCAATATGTTGCCCAGAAATAGATACACATTTGACCAGTGGCTTCCATGTCAGGGTTGCAGTGAGTCAGTGCTGCAGGGCCTGGGCACAGTGGCCATGTGCTGAGCTGCTGTGCTTCTTCCTCTGCAGCTGGAGCAGTAGAAGTTGGAAAATGGGAGCATGTTGGCTTCTGGAAGGAGGTGGATGCAGAGAAGACAGAGGTGTGCTTGGTTGCTGATAGTCTCCTTTTGTGGCCAGAGCAGCAACAGATAGAAGCTGAAGATCTTTCAGATGGAAGCTGGAGTGAAGGTCTCTTAGTAGGTGCAGAGTTCAGATGCCATGGCTGGTCTCCTTTTCATTATATTACTTATATATACATTTGCATTTATCAATATAAACTAGGTATGCAAAGATCCTGTCAGATCTTGCCTTCTTTTTTGAGAATATCTTCCCTACTTTTTTGGCAACATGATATAAATGCCCACTTATACATATGCAACTTGTTCTGATAATTATAAAAGAGGACAACACACACAAACCACCTGACTCCAAAATTAACAACCAAAAAAACAAAATCAGGAAAGTAATAATGAACAGCATGTACTTGCCAGCCAAATATAAAAATAACTAAACTTAAATCAGTACTAGTCCATACCAAATTGTCATAAACTGGAGTACGCAAACAAATGGGTCCTAGAGCAGATCAAACCAGCGATATCCCTAGAAGCCAAGATGACAAGACCTAGACTGTTGTACTTTGGACACATCATGAGAAGGCATGAATCATTGGAAAAGACAATAATCTTAGGAAAGGTGGAGGGAAGTAGAAAGAGAGGAAGGCCATATGCTAGATGGATGGACTTTATTAAAGAGACCACGAATATGAATTTGCAGGAGCTGGGCAGAGCAGTAGAGGACAGGGGGGCCTGGAGATGTTTCATCCATAGGGTCAACATGGGTCGAGATCAACACAAAGGCAGTTGCCAACAACAAAAAATGCATATATGCATAGTACTTAAAACCACTTTGACCAAGGATGAGGATTGTGTGGTTCTCCAGATATTATTAAACTGCAGCTTCCAGCATCCCTCACCATTGCTACACTGGCAGGGCTGCTGGGAATTGCAGTTGAACAATATCTGGAGAGCCATGTGATTTCCACTCCTGAAGATGAAGTTTGCCTGGCCCATATTTACCAAAGAGAGGCACACATTTCACAAATTTGGATAAACTGCTGCAAATACAGAGGCTCAGTCATAAACAAAGGAGGCATATAAACATTTCATGAGGCAAAAAAGCTTGGCTTAACTTACTACAGATCCAACTGTATTATACAAGCCAAAAGCATTATCAATTTCTCCGTTCAGAATCCTACTGGTGGCATAAGATGGTTTAACCTTCTGTCACATAACATATGCATTTTTTACATTAATTGTCCAAGGAGGTGCTAAATACCTCCTTGCTCAATGACTATTCCCAGCACAACTAACTTTCTTTTCCATGAAAAGTGGAGGTCCGCATTTGTGGTTCTGCAGTGTGAGAAGAAAGAAGACACTGTGGGGTTTCCAGAGAGTCTATGCAAATGAGGTAGAGATCCAGGAGGAGGATGGTCTCTCTCTCTCTCTCTTATCCTGATGTTGGCCACTTTCCCTTTCCCATCCACCAAATGCTTCTTTGGCAAACAGTCTGATGTAGAAAAGATTAGTTGTACTGGGGCAGAAAAGAAAGTTGGCACATGCTGTTGGACCATTGCACCACCTGCTCTAATTCCCTCTCCTAGACAGGGTGACCAGACGTCCTCCTTTTCCAGACATGCCCTACATTTCAGCCTTCTATCCAGGAGGAATTCCAAAATGTCCTCCATTTTCGGCATGACTAAGAAGCCCATTGAGTTGCACTGCATTTGCTGTTCCCCTTGGAGAAATTTGTCTACGTGGCAGCCTGTCCTTGCTGCAAATAGGGGGAGAGGATGAATCCTTCTAATGTTATTTTTTTCCTAGGAGCAGCAGCAGCAGACAAGACTTGCACCCAGAGCTCAGTGTGTGTTTGTTCCTTAGAGGGGGAAAGCACAGCAAACATGTTAGGCAAGGGGCTGTTCGAGGACAGAATCCGCATATTGAAAGGGTCCCCCCCTTAATTTCAATACAATGGGCAAGTGAAAGGAATAGTTTTAATATAGATTCGATCAAGGGTTTGTTGCTAGTAAAATACAATTTTAAGCATTTGTCTTGCTCAGAGTTCTATAAGTATATTTCAAGCCGACGGCATTTTAACAAAGTTAATCAGAAAAATACATAATAAAATAAAGGGCGTGTAATATAGCTGTAAATAAACAATATGAAATAAACTTATAAATTAGTGTTTTTAGCTTCGTTTGGTAATGTACTACATTTTTCTTGAATGTCCTCCATTTTGTAGTGCCTTGTCCTCCTTCGAGGTTGTGACATTTGGTCACTCTGCTCCCAGAAAACCACTAGAGAGCTCTCCTAGAGAGCCAGCATGGCCTAGTGGTTTGTGTGTTGGACTAGGACTCTGGTAACCAGTGTTTGAATCCCTGCTTAGCCATGGAAACCCACTGGGTGACCTTGGGCATGTCACACTCTCTCAGCTTCAGAGGATGGCAGTGGCAAACCCCTCTGAAGAAACTTGCCAAGAAAACCTCATGATAGGTTTATCTGAGGGTTGCCATAAATTGGAAACAACTTCAACGTACACAACAACAACAAAGACAAATGCTAAAGGCACGAGAGCCCTGTCCATTTCACTTGACAATGCTACCTGCAGCCTGGGGCTGCTGCCACACTGCAGGATTTATGCAGTTTGACACTGCTTTAATTGCCATGGTTCAATGCTATGGAATTCTGGGATTTGTAGTTTTGTAAGACAATCATCTTTCTCTGTCAGAGAACTCTGGTGCCACACCAAACTACAAATCCCAGTATTCCATAGGATGGAGCCATGGCAATTAAAGCAGTATCAAACTACACTAATTCCACAGTGTGACAGCAAGCATAGGTTGGCATATCTACCAATCTTCACCTGTAACTAGTTGCATTATGTGCTTAGTGCATTTTGGTTGGCCAATCAAGGTACCGTATCACTCCTTTGTGGATTTTGGATTTTGTTTTTTAAAAATGCACCAGACATTAATAAGGGGGGCAGAAATGTTTAAGTAGTATATAACACTACATCCTCCAATTTATGCCAATTTGTTCAGGGTTAGTGTTGATTTATTCTCATTTATTTTCTACTCTTTACTGTTTGTTGTTGTTAACCACCTTTGAGTCAATCTCACCCTCTGGATGAGACCTCTCCAAGACCCTCTGTCCTCCCCTGGTCTCCTTAATTCCTTGTTTGTTTGTTTGTCTACTGCCTTCATGTTGATCTCAACCCATGTTGACCCTATGGATGAGACATCTCCAGGCCCCCCTGTCCTCTATTGCTCTGCTTAATTCTTGCAACTCCTTAATCCCCATAGTGACCTCCTTAATAAAGTCCATCCATCTTGCATGTGGCCTTCCTCTCTTTCTACTTCCCTCCACCTTCCCCAGCATTATTGTCTTTTCCAACGATTCATGCCTTCTCATGATGTGTCCAAAGTACGACAGTCAATGTCTTGTCATCTTGGCTTTTAGGGATATCTGTGGCTTGATCTGCTCTAGGACCCATTTGTTTGTCCTTTTGGCTGTCCATGGGATCCTCAGCACTCTTCTCCAGCACCACATTATCTCAAATGGATTGATTTTCTTCCTATCTTCTTTCTTAACTGTCCAGCTCTCACATCCATACATGGTGATAGGGAATACAATGGCTTGTATGATTCTGACTTTTGTGCTGAGTTGTATGTCTTTGCATTTTAGGATCTTTTCTAGTTCTTTCATAGCCATTCTTAATCTTCTTCTGATTTCCTGGCTGCAGTCCCTGTTTCTATCAGTGTTTGATCTCAAGTATGGGAAGTATTTTACTATTTCTATTTCCTCATTGTCTAGATTGAACTTGTCTAGACTCGCTATGGTCATTATTTTTGTTTTCTTTATGTTCAACAGTTTGAGTAAAAAAAAAAAATGGGGAAATAGTTTTGTTTTAGGTTTGGGATGAATTTTCTTACAAGCAAAACCAAGTAGAAGGTTGTATAAATTACTACAATTAGCTTTTCATTTATAAATTATGTGGATAAAAATGCTATTTAGTTACTTTTCTGGAGTACCGTAGTGATTATATTAATATATTAATATATATCAGAGGAACTGAAAAGAGCATATGGTATAAATATGCAAGAATAAGTCACTTAGAAGTATTTTTTAGATTTGTATGTTAGGTTTTTTATTATTCATTGTGGGTTTGTCTTTATGTACTTTGTTGTTGCTGTTACATTGTTGCTGCTGTTGATGTTCTAACTAAATAAATGATTAAAAAAAGAATTGCAAAGAAAAGGACGGACATAAGTAAATGTTTTGGTTTTAATGTTTTTTTTTTGTGTTAGATGTTTTAGATACAAAGTCTTTGTCTTTATAGTGTCTTTGTTTTCATGCTGTATAAGCTTAATAAAGAATATTAAAAAAAAACATTTCAACTGGAGGGTGGGTAATAGCAACATGTTCAACAGTAAGCCTGCTTTTGCAATTTCTTCTTTGATCTTCTTTTGTAGGAGTACCAGGTTTGTGAGGTTTTCTGCTAGTATTATGGTGTCATCTGCATATCTCAGATTGTTAATATTTCTTCCTCCTATTTTCACTCCTCTCTCTTCCATGTCCAAGCCTGCTTTTCTTACAATATGTTCTGCATACAATAAGTTGAATAGGTAGAGTGATAGGATATAGCTTTGTCTGACTCTTTTGCCAATTGGGAACCATTCTGTTTCTCCATATTCTGTTCTGATAGTAGCCTCTTGTCCTGAGTACAGATTCCTCATCAGGACTATCAGATGTGTTGGCCATGTCTTTAAGGGCATTCCATAGCCTTTCGTGATATATGTAGTCAAAGGCTTTGCTATAGTCTATAAAGCACATGCTGATTTTCTTTTGATATTCCCTGGTCTGCTCCGTTAGCCATCATATGTTTGCAATGTGGTCCCTAGTGCCTCTTCCTTTCCTGAAACCTTCTTGGACCTCTGGAATACACATATATTGAACAGATAGGGTGATAGGATGCAGCCTTTTCTGACCCCCTTACCAATTGGGAACCGTTTTGTTTCTCCTTTTCTTTTTATTGACAAATACACAAAATTAATCTCCATTTTCCATCCTGACTGATTCCTGATCAATGGAAACACACAAGAGGTTCTTTTATTGGACTATGGCTGTTCTGAGGCTGCGAAATGGCGCCACCTGGTGCCCATTCGCGGTTACAGCAACCATTCTGTTAAAAAGGCGCGAAAATTTCCTCTTCCCGCTACAGAGCTTTCTCCGCTTTCTTGACTAGGATAGGCACGCATGCGCAGTTTACCAGGAAAGGGGGAGAGGAGGTAGGCTGGCTGAAAACAATGGGTAATGGCCGCGCGCATGCGTGTTGAGGAACGAAGCTGGCCTCTATCAGAGTTGGGAACCATAAATCTATGAAAAATTAGAGTAATACAAGAATTTTGAGTTGAGAGACATTGAGAGCCGCGTTGACTTATAATTCTCTCTATGCCTTGTTGTTGTTGTTATGGTTGTGGTTGTGTGCCTTCAGTTCGTTTCCGACATACGGTGACCCTGAGGCGAACCTATCATGGGGTTTTCTTGGCTAATTTCTTTGGGTTGTTTTTTTTTTTTTGCCATGCCCATTCTCTGAGGCTGAGAGAGTGTGCCTTGCCCAAGGTTCACCCAGTTTGTTTACATGGCTGAGCCAGGATTTGAAACCTGGTTTCCAGAGTCTTAGTCCAACGCTCAAGCCAGTACACCACGCTGACTTTAAGCTATATATATTTGGTCGGATTAAAAAAAAAACCCAGGTAGGCCACCTTGTATCTAAGGAATCCAATGGCGTGTGACTCTATACTATTAATATCTCTACGAACCGGAACAGTCGGCCGTTGGGGAAGGGTGGGCGCGCGCGGTGGGGCGCAAGCGTACCACGTGCAGACGCTTGACCAATCAGCGGCTAGGACTCCTCAGCGATGTCCAATCGGGTGGCTCATCTTCACCGAGTTTGAAGTGGCGCCTTGTTGGAATCAACTGAGGAGAAGAGGCGCTGGGTGAGAGGACGAAAGGGGGCTATACCTGTTGATGTTGGTTTTCCGGGAAACTCAGCAGGGACTGGCACTGCTCCAGGGACCAGCACTGTTCCACATAGTTTAACTCAGTGGTCCCCAAACTGTGCCCTTAAGATTTTGGACTTCAGCTCCCAGAATCCCAGACTATTGGCCAACATGGCTGAGGCTTCTGGGAGCTAAAGTCCAAAAAAACCCTTAAAGGGCGCAGTGGGTCTTTTATGCTCAAGAGCTATTTGTGGTTGTTGTGTGCTGACTTATGGCAACCATAAGGTCCTAAGTTGTTCCCGACTTAAGGCAGCCCTAAGACGAACCTATTCTGGGGATTTCTTGGCAAGATTGTTTCAGAGGAGGTTTGCCATTGCCTTACCCTGAGGCTGAGAGAGTGTGACTTGCCCAGGGTCACGTTGTTGTTGTTGTTGTTGTGTGCCTTCAAGTCGTTTCTGACTTATGGTGACCCGAAGACTAACCTATCATGGGGTTTTCTTGGCAAGATTGCGTCAGAGGGGGCTTGCCATTGCCTTCTTCCCCTGAGGCTGAGAGAATGTGACTTTGTCCTAGGTCACCTAGTGGGTTTCATGGCCAATCTGGGAACTGAACCCTGGTCTCCAAAATCCTAGTCCAACACTCAAACCACTACGCCATGCTGGCTCTCAAGACCTATAACAAAAAAGAAAAACAATCCTAACAATTCAACTGGGGATTATAAACAACACAGGTCTACAACTGGGGCCATAATTTTTTTAAAAAACAACAACAACAACATATACTGGTTTAATAGAAGTTTGGAATCCTAAATCTAAATGACTTTAGATTTGGCCCATCGTGTACCGTTTTTCGCACTATATCATATGTGAGTGAATGAAGTGACCTTGCAAAAAATTATCCTGCGAAATGTTAAGATATGGGTTAAAGTCTTCTAACAGACTTTCAAAACACTTTAATGCAGCGAATCAATTTAATCAATTTAAGACCACTAAAAGAAATTGTATTGGGACATCAGCATCCACACAATCATAGCTGAGTAACAGCTGAATTGATAAATGAGAGGTTCAAGGCTTTCACGGCCGGCATCCATGGTTTTTTGTGGGTTCTTTTGGGTTATGTGGCCATGTTCTAGAAGAGTTTATTCCTGACATTTCACCAGCAGCTGTGGCTGGCATCTTCAGAGATCTTCATCTTTCTCTGAATTTTCCAGCCACAGATGCTGGCGAAACGTCAGGAATAAACTTTTCTAGAACATGGCCACATAACCCAAAAGAACCCACAAGAAAACCATGAATTGATAAAATATTGAATTATGAAATAGCACTGTGTAGCACAACATTATTTTGGTGGGTTTTTTTTTTAATTCAGCACCCAAAAATACATTGAAAGCAGTTATAATATTGAAAAAAGTTTTTCCATTGCAAGCCTGTGTAATCAAAAGAAGTTGTAAAATGTGTAAAAAATGAAAGGGAGAGAAAGAGAGAGAAAGAAAATATATTCATAACAGGGGAAACAAATCCTGAAAGGTGCAAGATTCACGTATGTAGTTGACCCTCCACATTTGCGGATTCGACTTTTGCAGATTTGATTATTCACGGATTTGAATATGTTCTCTCTAGGAAACCCTAGGTTTCACCAAAAGTCATGCTGGAGGACCTAGAAATTCCTAGATTGTGGGTTGCAAATATTCCAGAGGATATTGTGAGACAGTGGTGGAGATATGTGCAGGGTGACCAGATGTCCTCTTTTTCCTGGACATGATTTACACTTCAACTTTTTGTCCAAGAGGAATTTCAAAATGTCCTCCATTTTGAGCATGGCTAAGAAGGATGAATTTATATTTATCTTAATGGTGTTAGCTTTTATTTGGTACTACCCTAAATTTTTCTTGAATGTCCTACATTTTACGGTGCCTTGTCTTCCTTTGCAGTTATGACATCTGGTTACCCTGGACATGTGGGGTTTTGTTAACACTGTACTGTGTGAGCATAACCTCATGGTATGTATGCAAGCCATGTAAAGGGAGATGTGGGTGGAATAGTTTGAAGACGTGGGGAATTTAAGGCTAGGTTTCAACTAATATTTAAAATAATATTGATATGGGTATAGTCCAGCTTTGGTTATAGGTGCAAATAGCTGGAGAGAGGTGTTCTCTTCCGCAAGCCTTGCCAGATGGGGCTGACATGACTGTAGTATTTCAATATGTGGCAAGTGAGCACAATAAACAGTGATTTGTTTGCATCAACAGGTGCACTGAAAAGTACTGAAATAAAGTAGAAAAGACTGGTCAGAACTACAGAAGAGTACAGTATTTGCAGCTGGTGAGCAATTCCTATTTTGGGGCACTGTTTAGAGGTTTTGTGGTGGTGGGTTTTTGTGACTCAAGGCAAGAAAATTTAAGCCATAGAGCTGCTTCTCCTTTTCTACCGGTAAGGTCCCTGTAAACCAGGGGCAGGAAAAGTGCAGGATCCTTGCAACTCCAACCTTTGATATATTATCATATCAGAGTGGTTTTTATGGAGTAGGTTGTTTAGTTATGCTTTTAACTTTTGTATATTTTATGTGATTTTATACTGTTCTTAGATTATTTTAATTGTTTTAAATTTTATTGTAATTTTTTAAAAATGTTTTTTTATCTGTGAGCTACCTTTGGTCCCTTCTGGGAGAAAGGTGGCATGCAAATGAAATAGGTAAATAAAAATAAATAAATAAATAAATGAACCTCTTCTTTGCACCAAAGTCTCCAAGGTCCAATTTAAAAAAAGAAATGGGGGAGACGTCTCCAGGACTTTATTTAACCACTCATTTCCCCTTCCCCCCTTAAAAAAAAGCAAAACTCTGGAAATTGAAACCAGAAGCTACTTCAGTCACCCTGGTTTGGGAGAATGGCTGGTTTGGGGGTACTGCTGCTTACTGGGGAAGGGACAAGAGGGTAAATGTATCTATCTATCTATCTATCTATCTATCTATCTATCTATCTATCTCCTGCCTTTTTCCCAGTTCATGACTCAAAGCAGCTTACAAGTTAAAAAACACATTGTTAAAAATTTATAAGATACAAAAGTTAAAATAAGATTAAACAATCAAAAATTTTAAAACCTCATTAAAACATATATCATTTTACACGAACACATACCAGCACAACAATTACAGGATCCAATGCATTGTTTAGGTGAGATGGGCCTTATATAGTCACTCATCAAATGCCTGTCCAAACAGCTATTTCTAAGTATTTGCTTGTCTGCAAAAACAAAGCAGGGAGGGTGCCAGTGTAACTTCTCTTTCTGGGAAGAGTGTTCCAGAGCCTGGGGGCAGCCACAGAGAAGGCTCTAACCCAGGGGTAGGCAACCTTTCCCCTTTAAGGGCCGAGGGACTTCAGCTCCCAGAAGCCTCAGCCATGTTGGCCAATAGTCCCATGTTGGCCAATAGCTCCAGGGATTCTGGGAGCTGAAGTCCCTTGGCCCTTAAAGGAGAAAGGTTGCCTACCCCTGCTCTAACCCATATTCCCACCAGATGTACCTGTGAGGGTGATGGGACAGAGAAAAGGGCTCCCCAACAGATCTCAAATCATGGGCTGGTTCATAAGGGAGAATACAGTCCTTTAAACACCATGGACCTGGGCTACATAGGTTTTATAGGTCAACCATCATCTTGAATTGTGGTCAGAAACAGACTGGCAGCCAGTGAAGATGTTGCAACAAGGGAGTCGTGTGTTCACTGCAGCCAACTCCAGTTAGCAATCCTGCTGCAGCTTGTTGGACCAGTCAAAGTTTCCAATCACTCTTCAAAGGCAGCCCCATGTAGGGTGTGTTATGATTATCCAACTGCAATGTGGCTAAGGTATGTGTCACCAAGGCCATATCTGACATCTCAAGGAATGGATGCAGCTGGAGCACAAACTTTAACTACAAATGCACTCCTGGGCCACCCCTGAAACCTGAGCTTCCAAATTCAGAGTTGAATCCAGGAACATGCCCAAGCTGTGGACCTGCATCTTCCGGGGCAGTCTAACCCCATTCAGCACAGGCTGAATCCCTATTCCCAGATCTGCCTTTTGACTGACCAGAAGCATCTCTCTCTTGTCTGGATTAAGTTGCAATTTATTCACCCTCATCCAGTCCATTACAGATGACCTCTGATTTGGGACAGGAGTAATAGACACTCATCCCCACTAACCCTTGGCACAGTGTCTGTTGGTCAGACTGAAACAACATAAAACTTGCTAGAATACTGCCCTCTTTGGAAAAGAAAGAACCTTCGCCCTGTGTCTGTGATTTACTCTTGATAGGCAAATTACACTGCATTAAATGTAAGCTGGTATTTAAGTTTCCAAGTACTATGGAGTCAGAAGGAAATCCTATCAGGCATTGATCACATACTGCTTTGTTGTTGCTATGTTTTGTAAAAATGGGGTTGTATTTTGTTGGCTGTCCCTGCAGGAGACCATTTAAAGCAAGGTGCTGTGGCCTATCTGATCAAGATACAATGGGTGACAGGTCTATAATCTGCCTCTTCAGAGAATGCCTCTGTATTACTGGGCTGCGGGTGGAGATTGGGCAGAACTTCACCCATTCTCTGATAACTGTTGGGGATTGCATAGCGAAGAATTCCCAAGACAGGTTCAGGTTCTTCTCCCTTAGCTTTGGTACATTGACCTGCAATGGCTGGCCTCAGTGAGCGAGTACAAGATATGGAAAAAGTGAGCAAGGAGCTGCTGAAACTGATGGCAGAAGGCAAGGCAGCAGCGAAACTGAAGGACAACCTCTCCAAACAGGAGCAAATGATTGACAAACTGCTGGATACTCAGAAGACCACAAAACAGTTGATCAAAGGTACATCTTGCACTAGTAAGCCTTAGAAACCAGCAAGGCACAGGGCCGTTGGGCAGATGGGGGAATCTGATTGGGAGTAAATGGATGCTATAGTATTAGGTGTTCATAAACCATTGTGGAACCTTAGCCACCTCCTGGATGCCACTGAACAGGGAAGTGAAGGGATAGGAATAGAGGTAATTGGGCTTGCTGGAGGGGAGGGACTGGTGCCTTGCCTCCACACAATTGCTCACCCCTAGTTTAGGGCTTTAAAAGTCATGGCCAAGCCCAGATGGGTGAGGGGATTGTGGAACTTGGTTGGCTTGCCCTGTTGGATGAAGTGCAAGAAATTTGTAAGCACCACTATGGTACCCTAGCAAAATTTAGCTCTTCTTCCCTGCAGAACTCATGGCCACTGAGGAGAAGGCAGCCCAGAAACTTTATGATCGGGAACAAGAACTGAAGGCAAGTCTCCAAAAGCTGCAGAAAATTGAAGATGAATTGCTTCAGGCAAATGAGAAGGATGCCACGCTGAGGAACAGCACCAAATATCCTTCCATGTCTCCAACTGATACCAAAGTGAATCTTTCCCTGGTGGGAGTTCAATCCCTCAAAATATTTATCCCATTTAGATTGTGCCATCATGGTGCAGAATCTCTTTGGCAGGGCAAAGTTTCTTCCTGATGCCATTTTGATAAGCTAGGATGCTGCTGCTCATATCTAGCTTTCCTGAGTGAATTAATCTGAGGGCTTTATCTGGGTTGGTTCATACAGCCAGGATTCAATTTTGCTGTCTCAAGGTTTCCTCCTGGAAATAAGGACATACAGGGTTTTTGAGTAGCAATTTTGATAACTGATTTTTAATTCCTGTGATTCTTGAGAGCCTTTCTGAAACAGGAAAGGAAAACAATTGCTTTTACAGAGGTCTGGGCTTTCCTTTCACACACACCCTTTTTTTTTTAACAGGAAGAGCTAGTGCTCCCCTGGAGCTGATACTTTGAATGCAGATGGCCCCATGTTTGGTATCAGACATCTGCTGATTAAAAAGGATCTTGGGTAGCTTGCCTGGGAAATGTGTTCACTTGGGAAGGCACAGACACCCAGGGCAGACAATACTATCCTTGATGGAGCAATTCTTTATACACATACTGTATATAGCAACTCCCAAATACACCCATCACTGGCAGTTGGTGGACTCTTTGTCAAGAGGTATGATGAATTTGTTCCAGGTTTTATTCAAAGGAACTATTCCTGCTGTTGAGTATGTTCTGGGAATATTTTTAGCTATGCTACCACTTAATCTGAGATAAAGTTGAGTCAAACAGACTACTTGCTGAGGATTCTTGAACTTTTCAGTTCACTCAGCATCTGGTTAGTTAAGGGGTGGGCAACTATGGTCCTCCCAATGTTGTTAGGCTGCAATTCCCATCAGCCCCTAGTAAGGGATGGTGGAAACTACTCCAACAACACCTGTTAGTCACAGTTGCCCACTACTTAAAGAATGTTGGCTAGTCCAAATTGGAACTAAGGAAAGTGCGTTTTTTTCTCATTCATTTGCCCCAATGTGAAGAATATTTCAGCTCTTATACTTGACTTGGATTTCTAGTTTGCTGTGTTGGAAAAGGATGAAGTGCATCATAAGGGTGCTTCAGGAAACCCTGTTGCCATAGCTGGCATATTCAGAGCCCTGCAGCTGCCATCGCCCATGGCCTGGACCACTATTGTCCTCAATGCTCTGTCATCTTATTAAAATGAATAGTTACTGTTGGTTTGGGGGAATCAATCAGCAACAAAGTTCCTTTACTCACAAGACATACTGAGTTGAAGAAAGAGCTGGAGGCATTGAAAGAAGAGATCAGGCAGCAGGAGAGAAATGCAGCTGAAAATGTTGATGCATCCATGTCAGCTACGTAAGTAGAGACCTTCCCTTGTTCTTTCCCCCTGCCCCAGGGCAACTGCTGGGAAACAGGCAGAGGAAGGTTTGCATGATGTACTCCTCATTAACATGGAACTGTCTGACCTGTGTACAAAGGGAGCCATGTTCATCCAGAACGCACTTTCAGTGCATTTATGCTAAAGTCCACATCTAGAGGCTAGCTGCCTAAGGCAGGAGAGAGAGAGGTGTGCCTCTTGATGGGGAGATTTTTGCAAAGCTCAGCAAACTTGCTATTTTGGAGCCTTTACAGACTGCCAGAAATAATGCCGCTTGAGTCCACTTGAACTGCCCTGGGTCAGTGCTAGGAAATCATGGGAACTGTAGTTTATTGTGGCACCAGAGCTCTCTGACAGAGAAGGCTAAATGTTTCAGGAAAAAAAGAAAAAAGAAAGAAGAAAAAAAAATCAATTCCCATGATTTCCTAGCACTGACCCAGGACAGTTAAAGTGGATTCAAGCAGCATTATTTCTGGCAGTCTGTAAAGCCCCTTGGATTACAGTTGCCAGAGCATAAGTTACAGTTCAAACAATATATTTTCTAAGTTCTGCACTTCTGCCACCCTTTTTTCTTTCCATATCATGTAGCAGAGTAGCTAAGCAATTAGTTGGAAAGTCTCTGGTTCACATTTCTCTTCTATCTTGAACCTATTAAATGGTTTGTGGCAAGTCACTATTGGTCTAAGTTCTTTGTATCTACAACATGGTGGAAATAGTACCAACATACCATATAGGCATTTCAAGACTTACAGGTAATGAGTGTAAAGTATGTTGAGCCCTTGTGAACCTGTACATTTTGTTTTAATTGTATGACACAAGAAGGAAAACAAACTAGTTTACACGATGAGTAGGCTGGAGGGACCAGTAGAGATAAGTGTGTATTGGATGTAGAAAGCCTGGAATATTTCTCCCCGCACTTTAAATTATGGCATGTGTGATATCACTGGGTTAATTAGAACACAGTCTGACCAGAGATGTGAAGGCTCACAGAAAAAAGCGGTCCACCCCGCCCCCCTTTTTCCCCCTAAAGCCATTTTTCCTAGAAAAAAAATAAAAATGGATGTTTATTTCTAAAAACTATGTAGCAGGTAGAGCCAGTGTGGTGGTAATAGTTTGAGCACTGGACTACAACTCTGGAGGCCAGGGTTTGATTCCATCACTCAGCCATGGAAATTCACTGGGTAACCTTGGGCAAGTCACACTCTCTCAGCCTCAGAAGGCAAAGGCAAATTCTTTTCTGGATAAATCTTGCCAAGAAAACCCTGTGGTAGGTTCACTTTAGGATTGCTTTAAGTCAGAAAAAACTTGGAAGGCAGAACAATAACAAGGTAGACTTTTAGGTAAAACTAGAATTGTTTTCCTCCCCATGGCTTCAAAATTTCTAAAAGTTTTACATCTCTCAGTCGGACTCCAGATAAGGTGTGTGGGAAAGTTATTTTTCAAGCTGTAGCTTAAGGTAGAATAATATATTCAATTATGTCTTGCAGGTACCTTGTACATCTTTATTACCAAATCTGCCACATTGACTGGGACTATTCCTGTGAGCCATCTGTGATTAAAGGAAGTATCCTTCCACCATAGGCAAATAGAAGGTCATTGCTGGGGGGGGGCACATGTATAGATATTATTTTCCTTAACTTTTTTTACCCTCAGCCCATTATGGACCTGACATCGCACAGTCTATCAACCTTGACAGTAACCAACACTCCCGTTGCTTTATTAGTGATCACTTGTGGAATCTGGTGAATACATCCTGGTGAATGAAATGCTCCCTGGGAAACAGAAACAAACGTGGTGCATGTTCTTATAGACAGTGAGACATTAAGCACTAACCTTTTCTTTCCCTGTTACTTCTGTACTCTAGAAAGGTTTATTTGAATAAATAGACACTGAAGAGAAATAATTTTTAGTATTAACCACAAAAAGTGTTTTATTCATGTGAGAAGTGTAATTCAAAAAAACCAGATTATCTTTGCCCCAACATGTCTGCTGGGAGGCTGCACCACTGATGGGTAAGAAAGAAAAATCAATGTAGGGTGAATGCTTTCCTGCAGCTTAATACAAAAGCTTAGGGCAGAGCCCATTTGAGCCATTGCCTCTGTGTTGGTTTATGTTCACTTACCTGCAGACCATTAGTCCCAGAACAACAACCCATAACAGCTCCTGCACTGCCCAGCTTTGTCAATTTTTTTCACCCTGACATATTTCCCAGGAATTGCCAGTGGGAACAGGGTAAAGAAAGAATTTCAGACATATCCAAAATTGAATTGGTTGTCAAAATGTCTGCACAACTGCACGACATAGATTTGAAAAGGAGCAAGGAATGGTCTATGTAGAAGACACTCCCACCCATCCATGCAAGAGATTCCTTAGTTAGACTGTTTGCCAATCCACTGATTGGCAAGATCAGAAGAGACATGTGCAATGAACATCAACTCCTCTTCTGCAGTTCTTGTAGGACATATTCCTTCTTAGTTGCTGCCTCATTGCCTAAGCCCAGAACTAAGCTAGGCCACGGTGGAGAAGCAGCAATAAATCAGCTAAAGCACAGAACAGAAGTTCTTTTTCACAATTAACTCACAGACAGTTCAGATTGGAGCTTCAAATTTCACCTGTCCTTGGCACTTTTCCTTGGCACGTTATAATACTGAATCCACTCCATTATCTTCTACTTCCTCCATTTTAAGGGAAACTCAGCCCAACCTTTGCTGCCCTTAACAATGGCACTTCTGCTCGTCAGTCTGCTTGCAACATGGCTCCATTGTGATAGCCACTCCCACACCACTACGACCTGAAGTCATGCGGGTTACCTCAGTCCAAGTATCAGTGGTGGGGTCATAACATTCAACACTATCCAGGAAGGTCTCACCATCATAGCCACCTGCAAAAGAGAAAAAAACTGCAGTTAACACAAGACGAAATTGAGGCCACGCCATTTGTACACTTGGGCAGATAGAACTGCTGATCCTCATGAGTCAAAACATGGGCTAGACAAGTGCTGCTCAAGCTATGTGATGGTGGGCACCAACAATCATGAATATGTATCCGACAGATATGCATTTATAACTTCTATATATTCATGATCCCCCACATAGGCCCTAGTTTAAGGGCTATGTAGGGACCATGAAAGTCCACCCAAACCCCATACTGGTAAGCAGCTGCTGGGATTGATGGGGGATGGGTGGGTCTGTTTTCTGTCGATCAAAAATCAACTGCCTGATGTTCCCACTTCACTCATGCAAGCAACCCAACATGGGATGTGTGTGTGTGTGTGTGTGTGTGTGTGTGTCTCATGGGAGGGGGTGTGGTAATGTCAGGCAGCCACGTCTTGATCAACAGAATAGACCCCTGTTGATCCCAGCAGCTGCTTACCAGTAAATGGGGTTGTGGGGTAGGAAAGGTCTAGCTGGAATCCATTACGTAGCACCACAGTTATGCAGTACTTGTAATGGTCATACAGGATTCTGCTGATTTTTTTCCAGTGTAAGGCACCAGATCCCAACTGAAGCTAATCAGGGTCAACTCTGAGTAGTACTTAGATGGGAGGGCTGTAGGCAAAACCATCTCTGAATATGCCTGGCTTAAGAAGACTGCCTCCTGGTTGTGCAGCCAAATTCCTGTGGATATAGCTGATCTGTTAAGCAAGAGGAACAAATGAAGAACTCTACTGTATTGAATCAGACCAAAGGTCAATCTAGTATTCCAGTGTTCTAGTCATACAGTGGCCAGCCAAAGGTCTCAGGGAAATCAGCAGGATACAAGGATGTTGGCAGTCTCCTGCAGGTGCTTTTCAGCCACTGTCTCCGGTATTGGAGGCAACAGATCTAGGCTAGATAGTGTATATATTCTTTCCTAGTAGTTTGCGTGTTGAACTAGGATTCTTGAGACCAGAGTTTGACTCCTGCTCAGCCACAGCAGCCCACTGGGTGACCTTGGGCAAGTCACATACTCTTGGCCCCAAGGAAGGCAAAGGCAAACTTTTGAACAAATATGCCAAGAAAACCCTGTAAGTTGGAAACAACTTGAAGACACACAACATAAATATACAGATACCGCAGATAGGTTATACTCCATTGAGACACACAGGCTGGCATTTTATGTGACTTGCCTGTATGTAAGTACAGCTTACATATACATTAGTCCTATTTTGGATAGGGTGCAGAAGGCTATTCACTTGCCCTCACACTCTGTCCAAAAACATCCCACTGTTTAGTAGCTTTCAACTCTCAGCAGGGACCTGTTGTTGTCACTTAATGGTGTTGGTATGTGTGAGGTGGTGAATCAGACTATAAAGAAACATCTCCTCTGAGGTCCTTGGGGAAGGCAGATGTACTGCATTTGAGAGTTCATCCTCATTTCCCCTCACCTTTAGGACATGACAGCAGCAAGTAAATCTCTCAGGGCTTTACAGCTGCCAACTGGTGGGAGGACAGGGAATTTGCCACACAGATTATTTCCACTTCTGACCACCCCATGGGAAGTCTCTGGCTATCGCTGATTCCGCCCTGGTTTAGGGTTACCCCTACCAGGTGGGCAGCTGTGGCCCTCTGCAACTCATCAACCCTAGCTGGCATAGATTATCCTATATTCTTCATAATTGCCATGCTGGTGGGGGAACACTTCCAGCTAACACATCTGGAGGACACCAGGTTGGAAAAGGCTGTCCCCTTATACCTCAACCAAATGTGTAAGTCATCTGTTCTGGTGCCTCAGAGGGCATGTTGTCCTTTCTGAGCTTTCTTAGTGGCACAATTGACTCCCAGCAAGCGCAACAGGGGAAGGCAGGAGCAAGGAAAGCTGAATGCTTTCCTCTACCTGAAAAATGGTTTGATCCACCTATGTTTGCCAAGGATTAACTTACACTTGAGATTGCAACTCAGACAGATAATTCTTGATAACACTGACTCATTGCAGTTGCTTTGTGCAATGAAGCAAAGGTTATGTTTTCGGATGCAAACAACAGTGACATTTGTGCCATCTTCTGTCACATGTTCAGTCAACATATAAAAGGTGAAGGGCATATGAACAACTCTGCTCATTAGTTTTAAATATGTATCCTGAAAAAGCTGCTTTCTTGGCTGCTTCATCATACAGACAAGCTGGACAAAGTATTTAACTTCTATTTGCATACTTCACCATTTTCTAACTCCTCTAGTATCAACACCTACACATTAACAATGTAGGTGCCACCCATAATATAGCAATTGTGGTCCCATTCAACACAGATAAGGACATTTAACCAATTTATCAGTGTCATAGTCAGACAGAATGATACTGGATGTAAGAATCTGTCCATGATCAGTTGTTCAGAAGATCAGAACTAATTCAGTACACTGTGTATTCCTTATGTTTGATTTTGTATCCCATTATGGTCCTTTTTAGTAAACATTTTCTAAGAGACCTAAGCTTTATCCTGGAATATTAAAATAATTTAAAAAAACAACCAGCAACTCTTGGCTACTAGTAAGCCATGTTGACTTATATTTTTGTCACTCTGGTGGAGTAGGTGGGCTGGACAGTGAAATTAAGAAACAACAGTTCATGTGGACTTTGCACCAATTCCACATCCATTTGTTTTAACTGGGGCATCAATCACACTGAAGAAATAGTCCAGTTTGACTCCATTTAAACTGCTGTGGCTCTAGCCTATGAAATTCTGGATTTGTAGTTTGTTGTGGCACCAGAGCTTGCTCTCTAAATGTTTCACAAAACTACAAACCCCAGGATTCTATAGCATGGCAGTTAAAGTAGTGTCAAACTGGATTCTTTCTGCAGTGTGGATACAGCCTAAATCTCTACCTGCACGTACATATACAGCTATGGAGTAGATACAGACTTATTTTGAGGTAAACAGGCAGGGGAACAGGTCTCCTCAAGTGAAGCTTAGGTATCACATTCTTTCTTAAAAGCTAAATTTTCCACCAGACACCATCAGTCAGGTTGAAAAAAGCAACTTTTTTTAGACTACAGCTCCCAGCATTCTCCAGTCAGCATGGCCAGAAGTCCTCTTAAAAGCATAACATTTGCTGTTCATCCAATCTTCCATTTTTGGAGCATGTGGTAGCTTTCCAACTCCAAGTGTTCCTGGATGAGATGGATTATCTAGATCCATGTCAGTGTGGTTTTAGGTCTGGTTATGGGACAGAAACAGCTTTGGTTGCCTTGATGGATGACCTATGCAGAGAACTGGACAGAGGGAGTGTGTCCCTGTTGGTTTTGCTGGACCTCTCAGCAGTTTTCAATACCATCAACCATAGTATCCTTCTGAGTCACCTCTCTGGGATGGGGCTTGGAGGTACTGTTCTACAGTGGCTCTACTCTTTCTGGGGGTGCATTCTCAGAAGATGGTGCTGGGGGATACCTGTTCAACTGCTTGGCCATTGGCCTGTGGGGTCCCTCAGGGCTCAGTCCTGTCCCCTATGCTTTTTAACGTCTACATGAAACCGCTGGGAGAGGTCATCTGGAGTAAGATGTCACTTGTATGCTGATGATACCCAGCTCTATTACTTCTTTCCACCTAATTCAAAGGAAGCTGCTTCTGTCCTAAACTCGTGTCTGCCTGCTGTAATGGACTCGATGAAGCAAACAAACTGAAGCTTAATCCAGACAAGACAGAGGTGCTCCTGATTAGTCGAAAGACAGATATGGGAATAGAGATTCAGACTGTGTTAGATGGGGTTATGCTCGCTCTGAAAACTCAGGTTCATAGTTTGGGGGTAATTCTGGATTCAGCGCGGAACCTGGAGGCCCAGGTATCAGCAGTGACCAGCAGTGCCTTTGCACAGCTAAAGCCCGTGTGCCAACTGCGCCCGTTCCTGGAGAAGTGAGACTTGGCCACGGTGGTACATGCCTTGGTTACATCCCGTTTGGATCACTGTAATGCGCTCTACGTGGGGCTGCCTTTGAAAAGAGCTGCAGCCAGGCTGTTAACTGGAGCTGGTTACAGGGAGCATACAACTCCCTTGTTGCAACAGCTCCACTGGTTGTCAGTCTGTTTCTGGCCACAATTCAAAGTGCTGGTCTTTACCTATAAAGCCCTATACAGCTTGGGTCCAGGCTATCTGAAGGGCTGTATCTCCCTGTACGAGCCCCCAGTGTATTGAGATCATTGGGAGAGGCCCTTCTCTCTGTCCCACTACCCTCTCAGGTGCGTTTGGTGGGAACAAGAGAAAGGGCCTTCTCAGTGGCTGCTCCTAAGCTCTGAAACTCCCTCCCTACAGAGGCCAGGAAGGCTCCATCCCTGCTGTCCTTCCGGTGGCAGGTAAAGACGTTTTTATGCTGCCAGGTTTTTGCATGACATGGATGCCGTTTTGTTTCTGTTTTACAGAGTTTTGAACTTTAAATTTTAATAATGTGATGTTTTTAATTGTTTGAATTGTTTTATAAACTTTGTATTTTTAATGTTTTATACTGTTTTAACTTGGATTGTTTTAGATTTGTTAGCTACCTTGAGTTCCTGTACTGAGAGGAAGGCAGGATATAAATAAACAGAATAATAATAACAATTCATCCTAACCATGGTTACCTAGTACGTAGATCTTGCCCTGGTGCACGGTGACCCCAAGGGCGCTCCGACGGTGTTTCATGGGTGCAACAAAGGACCAGGTTCCTGTCTCCACGTCGTAACGCTCCATGCTGTTGAGTTGGTCTGTACCATCATAGCCCCCCATGGCATAGATGCAGTTATTCAGGGCACAAACCCCTGCATTGGAACAGAGCAGCATGAAGGCAGACAAGACCCTGAGAGTGACCCACCACTCCCTTCAGCATAAAAAGTTTGAATATTCTACAGACATTTCCATGACATCTCATTTCAGTCCTTACCTTGGGGAGCAGGGAACCTATGGGCCTTCAAATGTTGCTGGGCTCCCAACTCCTCTATCATTTCCGACTGCTGGCTATACTGGCCAGGCCAATGGTAGCTGGAGCCCAACAACATCTGCATGATTTAGTTTCCCCATCCCTGTCTCTAAAGGCCTACTTGAGAACCAATCTGATGCACTGGTTAGGAGTGTTGGACTGGACTGGGACTTCAGTGATCTAGGTTTCATCTCCACAATGAGTGATGAAATTTACTGGGTGATTTAGGCTCAGTGATGCTCTCTATCTCTCTGACTTACTTCATGGAGCTATTTTGTAAGGATAAAGTAGTGAGATCCAGGTACACCACTTTGAACTCACTAGAAGAAAGGCAGATATATAGGTAAACTAACACACACATATTACATAGCTGTCCAGGCAACTGCTCCCAAGTACAAGACACTGGTTTCTGGACTTTGGATACCCTTTTTTTGTGTGGTTCCCCAGAGTCAGGAGACTGGCTGCTCACTGAACTATCATTGGGGGAAGCTGGCAGGCTTGCCTATCAGTGAACAGGTGGCAGAATGCCAAGGAAATGGCAGGTACTTTCTGGTGCCTCATCACCAGCTTCACTGTTTAGCCCACCCATGGTACGTCAGTATAGAATCCTGGTATGGAGGTAGCTGGAAAACTACTTTTTACATAATATACTATATGCTAGTGTTTTATTTCTCTTACACAGAACTATCTATATATATATGTCTACCAGAAAATATTAAGAAAGTAAAGACTTCCTCACTATGAAGAGTTCACACCATTATTATCTTGGACAATTTACTTTTATGGTCTACAGCTCCCAGTGTGGTCTTCCACTACCATCCATCATGATCAGTAGCAAGGGGATTGTAGGAGTTGTAGTTCAAACAGTAACTTTTCCACACTCTGGATCATTCTCTCTGGCCATACAAGGGACATGATCACCCAGACCCAAATTCAGCCCCTCTGCCCCTCTTGAGTACAATGTATATACTAGGTGATTCAAAAAGAATGGTGCAAAAGTAAGGTTGTTCTTACTCAGTTTTGCACAATTCTTTTTTAATCACCCTGTAAGGACTGAGGTTTGTGGGACGGGTCCTCATCTGTACCTCACAGTGAGAACCATATAATGTAGAGGGACATGGGAAAGGATCATTTCAGGTATGGCACCCAATTGTGGAATGCCCCTTGATCTGATTAGTGCCAAGGCTAGTTCTTTCTTGCACCAAATGAAAACACAGATGTTTATTAAAGCCTTTTGGGGCCTAATTTACTTTTAAATACACATGTATGTTGTACCTTTTAAGCTATTGTATCTTGTTCAACGTGTTTTTATCTTGTTTTAATTCTGTTGTTTTAATTTGGAATTGTCTTCTGGTGTTTATATTGTTTTATTTGCACACTGTCCTGAGCTCCCAAGATAAAGGACAGATATAAACATGACACAGGGAGGGGGAAGACAGAGAGAAAACCCAGAGCAATGAGGTGCTCTCTAATTTGCTCTTTGCAACCAGGAGAGATGGCAACCACAATGAAGGTTCTTGGATGCAGGAACATCCCCTTCTCACCACCTCACACAAACCTGCTCCACTCCGGATGGTGTTCATCGGGGCAATCATCTCCCATTCATTTCGTTCAGGGTAGTAGCATTCCACTGAACTGTGTCGGGCAGTGCCATCATAGCCACCCACTGCATACAAGAGGCGGTTCAGCACAGCCACCCCAACACCAATCCGTTGTGTGAACATGGGTGCCATTAAGGTCCATTCATCCCGCTCTGGGTCGTACCTGGAGGAAGAGGAGGAGGAGGAGGAATCACTTTAGGGTCTGTTGATTACACCTACCCCCTAGACATACAGTGAAAAGTCAGGCTACTGTAGGCATATGCAACTTGGGGGATGGCAATGCTGGTGCAAGACCACATTTAGATTCTGAAGATGGGAATGTAGAGGGAGAAAGCACTGGCTGTGAGGAGGTATGGCTGGCAGTCCATTCTGGGGCTTCGGATAAGGACCTGGCTTTTTACTAACACATCCCATCATTGATGCAGGCAAGGGCATAAAATAAAATAAAATAAAATAAAGCCCTTTTGTATTTAAATAGTTGACCAAGGAATGACCACTACATTATTAAAATATTGGCTTCTCTTAGTTGGAAGGGAACAATAGCAAAATAATACCCTAAAGACAGCAGATCTTGCCTGATCTTGGAAGCTCAGCCGGGTCAGCCCTGCTTGGTACTTGGTTGGGAGAATCCCAGGTGCTATAGGCTATATTTCAGAGGATGGAACTGGCAAAACCACCTCCAAGTATTCCTTGCCTAAGAAAACTACGAAATTCATAGGGTCACCATAAGTCAGTAAGACTTGAAGGCACATACACACACAGTGCAAACATGTGTTCTTCATGCTCAGCAACTGAGAAAAGGGTCCATTTATTAATGAGTGACTTGCATGGTGTTGAATGGTAGACTAGCACACTGGAAATCAGAGTTTGAATCTTGCACAGCCAAAGAAACCCACTGGGTGACCTTGGGCATGTCACATTCTCTCAGCCTCAGAGGAAGGCAAGGATAACAAAGGCTGCCAAAAAAAATCCATGTGATAGGGTGGCCATAAGTCTGAAATGACTTGAAGGCACACAACAGCAACCCTGCTTAATGACTGTGGGGAGGGGGGAGTTAGCTCATCAGTAGAGCACATTCTTTTAAAAAAGGGGTATCTAGATAGGGCTAGGGAAGAATTTTGCCTGAAAGCCTGGAAATTCACTGTCAATCAGAGTTGACATAACTGGGCTTGATGGATGCAAAATCCATGGATATGGAGGGCCAACTAAATGCACTATAAGGCAGTTTCCTATACTGCTGTGATTTCTGACATGTGTAACCATTCTAATTCTTGCCCTACAACCCTTTCACTTTGAACCTTTTGACAATATTGTTAGCTTCATCCTGCACCACTCCAAGGATTTCTACAACCCCTGACTTTGGCACTTACCCTTAATCCTTCCACCCTACCCTTTGCAGCATAACTGAATTCTGCTTTACAAATCAGAGACATGGATAGCTGTATCTTTTCCACTCACAGTAGTCACTTAGAGAACTGGGATTTTTGGCACATTTTTTCTGTTTTATAAGAAGTGTGTCTTTGTCATGATGAATAGTTTAGAAAGGACCAAGTGACTAGTTTAAAAGGAGCAGGGTATAGCAGGGTTGATGGAAAAGAATCTGTGCTTTTGACCTGATGAAGGGAAAAGGCCCTGTCCTGTTTATTGTGTTCTGATTTCCAGGCTCTTGGAACAGAATGTGCAAAATGGTGGCTATTCTCTTACTGTTGAGTTCTAGTGATGGTCCTCTATGGCCTCAGATGGAGGGAAGTAGCTTGGCTTTCCCATGAATTGAAGGAAGAGTCTGGGGGAATGGCAGAACTTGCTGTGACTTAGTGTAAGTAATAAGTTACTTGTAATTAATTCTTTTTTGCAATAAGGAAGTGACTTTACAATTGTACTGCAAGTAGGGAACAATCCTTCTGTAGTTCAGTAAGTGTAACTGTTTTAGTTATTTTTATAGTTGTATATGTATGTATGGCCTTGCATGTAACATTCTAAAGGGTACCCTCCAAGCTATAAAAGTCACCATTTTAGTTTCTTCTGAATGCTAAGAAAGAGATTAGTTTGATAAAACTGCAACTCTAATGCCAACTAGGAGTTTGAAAGTATAACTATTTCCTTTTAAAGCTTTCCAAACTCTGGAGGAAGTTGACTTTCAGGGGACATCCTTCATGACTTCTCTCTTCCTTTTATCAGTAGCTCCCAAACCAATCCGTATCCTTCCACTTTTTACAGCAGCTTCCCAACCATTCCTATTCCTGTCTCTCTTCTCTTACTCAGCACTGGTATGCCTGTTGTCTTTTTAAAAAATCATAAGAAATTGTAACTGCTCGGGAGTTCATGGATACCATGACAAACATGGGCCTATCCCAGTTGGTCAACGGGCCCACGCATTGTGCTGGTCATACCCTCGATGCGGTCTTTAGTACGGAGCAGGAATATCCGTGGGCAGAGATCAAAAATACCTCTGCCCTGTCATGGACGGATCATTTCCTGATCAAGGCGGAACTAAAGGCTGTTACCCACCCTCCCGGGGGTGGTGGACCCATTAGAACAGTCCGCCCTCAAAGGCTCATGGAACCAATTGGTTTCCAGAAAGCCTTGGAGGGTCTAATGGTTGGCAATGCCGGTGATTCTGTCGAGGCCTTGGTGGACACTTGGAACATCGATCTCACCAGGGCTATTGACACAATCGCTCCCAAGCGTCCTTTCCAGCCCGCTTCGAATCGTAAGCCCTGGTATACAGAGGAGCTTAGGAGGATGAAGCGAGCTGGACAACGACTAGAGTGCGAATGGCGGAAGACTCGTCTCTCATCCGACAGAACTCGCCTTAGCAAGCACCTTGATTCCTATAGAGAGGCTTTGCGTGCAGCGCGGAAATCTTTCTGTTCTGCACGCATTGCGTCTGCAGAGTCCCGCCCGGCAGAGCTGTTTAGGGTGGTGGGGGAGTTGACGAAGGTTCCTCCTGCGCCGAATCCCCTACTTAACCCGACGACAGCCTGCTGTGAGGCCTTTAATATTCACTTTGCAGATAAAATCTCTCGGATAAGAGCCGACTTAGACGCCATTGTTTTGGCAGAATCCATAGACGAGGTATCCAGGAACTCCGTTGATGGCACTTTATTGGATCAATTACAATCTGTGAGTACCGATGACGTGGACAAGCTGCTTGGAAGTGTGAGAAAGACAACTTGCCCCCTCGATCCTTGTCCATCATGGCTGGTTGTCCAGGGGGGGGACGTGTTGAGGGTGTTCCTTCGGGACACAATCAACGTGTCATTCAGGGAAGGCAAGGTACCATCTTGTTTAAAGGAGGCGGCGGTTAAGCCACTCCTGAAAAAGCCTTCCCTGGATCCCCTGGATAGAAACAACTATAGACCAGTCTCCTTGCTCCCTTTTTTGAGCAAGGTGATCGAGAGGGCAGTTGCTTCCCAACTCCAAGCAGTCTTGGATGAAACCGATTATCTTGACCCATTTCAAACCGGCTTCAGGACAGGATACAGAGTGGAGACTGCCATGGTTGCTCTGACCGATGACCTCCGCCTGAGTATCGACAGGGGTAGTGTGACCGTGTTGGTGCTCTTGGATCTCTCAGCGGCCTTTGATACTATAGATCATGCCATCCTCTTAGATCGCCTGAGAGAGTTAGGAATTGGAGGCACTGCTTTGCAGTGGTTCCGTTCCTTCCTCTCGGGCAGATCTCAGAGGGTGAGGCTCGGGGACAGTTGCTCATCCAAAATTGAGCTTAATTGTGGCGTCCCTCAGGGTGCCATCCTGTCCCCGATGCTATTTAACATTTACATGAAGCCGCTGGGTGAGATCATTCGGAGGCATGGAGCGCGGTGTCTTCAGTACGCTGATGACACCCAGATATACTTCTCCATGACCAGATCATCGACTCAGACTTCAGATGGCGCCTCTCCTCTTGATGACTGTCTTAGAGCGGTAATGGGTTGGATGAGGAAAAACAGATTGAAGTTGAATCCAGACAAAACGGAGGTACTTGCAGTTACTGGCCCGAAACCAGATCTGGGAATACAATCTCCAGTCCTGGATGGAGTCACACTCTCCTCTAAGGACTGTGTTCGCAGTCTGGGGGTGCTCCTAGATTCATCGCTTCACATGACCAGTCAGGTGAATGCGGTGGTCAGGAGCGCCTGTTATCAGCTTCGGCTGATACGCCAGCTGCGCCCTTATCTGGATAGAAGGGACCTGGAAGCTGTGGTACACGCCCTGGTAACCTCACGTCTGGACTTCTGCAATGCACTCTACATGGGGCTACCCTTGTGCCTAACCCGGAAACTTCAACTGGTACAGAATATGGCAGCCAGGCTGATTATGGGAACATCAAGGAGGGAGCACATAACACCAGTGCTTAAATCCCTCCACTGGCTGCCAATTAGTTTCCGGGCACAGTACAAGGTGTTGGTTTTGACCTTTAAAGCCCTACATGGCTTGGGTCCATCTTATCTTAGGGACCGCCTCTCCTCATACGATCCCCCCCGCGCCCTGCGGTCCTCTGGGAGGAATCTGTTACAGCCAATAAAGACCAGGCTGTCTCAGACCTCCCAGAGGGCCTTCTCCGCAACCGCTCCCAGACTCTGGAATGGCCTGCCGGATGAGATCCGTCTTACTACCACTCTTGCTGCTTTCAAGAAAGCAGTAAAGACGGATCTCTTTCGGCAGGCCTTCCTGGAATAACAGTCGGCCCAAAAGAGGGGCCACCATTTTGTCTGACTCCTTTGTAAAAATTTTGTTTTAATTTATTAATTTAATTAACACTGCATTTTAACTACTCTGCGGTTTAATCTTGTTTTAAGGGGATGGGGTGGGGGGAGGAAAGGATTAAAGGGAATAGGAATGTTTTAATGTTGTTCTGTTTTATATGCTGTTGTCCCCCCGCCCCGATTGCCTTGCAGAGGGGCGGGCTACAAATAAAAATTTATTATTATTATTATTATTATTATTATTATTATTATTATTATTATTATTATTATTAGCATCTGCATGTCCATATTGCCTTCACAATGAGACCAACATTTTTGACTTTCCATCCATGGGCATAGATGACTGCCACTTGGCAGCCTGGGAATACTCTGCCTTCTGCCATGCCCCCAGACCCCTGGCAAGCATAGTTCCCATTTCCCATGTAATCAGTTTGAGATACTGCAGCCATAAATCCTTACATAAACCAGTGAAAACCACATCTTTTAAGTGAACCTCTGTCAAGCCTCAAGTCAAAGTTCTTGTCTAACCTAAACTGTACAACTTCTTGGAGAAGAGGAGAAAGTATCTTAAGTAGGCAGCTTTTAAAGGAGCAAGGATTGCAGACAGTCTTCTCTTGAGTGCTTCTGAAAAGTTTAAGAATCACAAACAAACAAGACAGTTTGTCATTTTTTTTCCCTAGCTTCAGCAGTACATCTTTTTGAAGAACAAAGCATACACTGCCTTGTTAAATTTTCTACATTTACGGTGCTTTAGTCTGAAGTGGAAAAGTATTCAAAAATGCAATTCACACCCCTACAGTCTTCAGATAGAGACCAGAGAGGAGTTCTGTAATCACCCCTGTCTCAGTACTAAAATCCTACATCAAACATCAGCTGAATAAAAAAAATGACCTATGAAGATAACCCTCTGCTCTCCCATTATCTGGGGCAAAGGCAAAAAGCAAGTGAGATGCTTTGCTTAGAAGTAACAAACCACCTCAGAATAATTCTCACATCTATATGAATGCCAAACTGCCTAGGACTCTTCACACAATTGTTCAATGACACTCACAGATCAGGGTAGGGGAAGGAATATGTCAACAGAACTCAAAAAGCCTAACCTCGTTCCCAGGTTTGGTACAATGTACACTCGTCCTTTCTGATTCACAGGGGATCTGTTCTGGAACTCACCCACACCACAAATCGCAAATATCGCAAATACTGAAGCCCCATTCGTTGGAATGGCCGCACGCTCCTGAGTGCGCACACTATTTTATCCCTTGCTGCTTGCAGTCCGTGAAAGACTGAGACCATGGACAGCAAGTCCATGAACAGCAAGGAATGAGTGTACAACTACAGTACCACCCCACCACTGCCCCTTCCTTCCCTGCACCTCACTTACCTCTCCATGCTGTTGTGATGGCTGCTCCCAAATGAACCGCCCACAGCATAGATCATGCCATCAATCACCCCCACACCAATTCGGTTCCGGGGCACACTCATTGGGGTGCAAGGAGACCACCGGTTGGTCATGGGATTATAGCAGTCAATGGCGTTGGAGTCCATGTTGCCTTCTGGGGAGTTGTTCCTCCCGCCCACCGCATAGAAGAGCCCGCTTACCACACAGCCAGCCAGGCCGCTGCGGGGCACCTGGAGATCAGCTAGCCGGATCCAGGAGCCGTCGCAAGGATTGTAGGCCTCCAAGTAACTGAGAGAATGGCGGTAGTAGCCCCCCGCTGTGTAGATGAGCTGGCCCACTTTAGGTGCCCGGCAAGGCATGTCCTTGGTGGGCTTGTGCAAGGTGAGGTCCTGGAAAATCTTGGCCAGGTAGTCCTTGCAGCGCGAGTCTGACTGGAGGATTTCGCACTTCTGCAGCTGCATCTGGAGGAAGTGCGGGGTGAGTGAATGGCAGCGAACGGCTTTGAGCAAGGCCTGGATGTAAAGTCGACGGTTCTCACAGTCGTACTTCACCCAGTTGATGCAGGCATGGAAGACCTCTGACTCGCAACGCACGTTCAACTCGTCCCGGCTAATCAGGGTCACCAGCTGGCAGTGCGAGAGGTTGAAGAACTCGTCCTGCTTAGACACCTGCGAGGGGAGCAGTGGGGGAGAGCGTGATGAACATGACTGCACAATCATCCCAGGGGTTGTCACAGGTGTGAGGAAGGGCAGAGAAGAAAAGTTCCCAAGATTCATTTGAAAAATGCCCCAGGCATCAAGGCATTGCATCACTGGAGGATTACTTGGTAAGGGGATGGGGAGGGAGAAGTGGGTTATAGTGTTGCTGATGAACACAAGAAGAGAAGATTAAATTTAGAATGCATGTTTCCATGGAATGAGGAGGGATTTCTGTAGATGTCTGGCTCCTTGGAATTAGGCAGCAGGCTGGTGCATGCTGGCCAATCACTGATTTGTATCTGTGGTTTGCTCACCATATGGCTAGGAATCATATGGCCCTCCAGATCTTGTTGGACTGAAACTCCCAGCTGCACTAGCCAGCTTAGCCAATGGTGAAGCATGTTGGGAGCTGTAGTATGCCAACATCTGGAAGGTCACATGATTCCCATGAAGTCTGAAGCAGCCATCAGAATTATCTCTAAACTGACAACCTAGAGAACCCAGCTGTTCTAGGTTTATTTCACTGGCTTGCCAGGAAGACAGTTTAGATTACTGTGTTTGGATGCAATGAAAAACAAGGGGGGGGGGGGACACTGAACCCCTCCCCTCCATTTTAAGGTACAAAAATGAGAATTGTACCCCTAGAATCTCAAAGAAGCAAAATTTACCCTCAAAGGCACATACAACACCCATGTGTCGTTATTTATTTTATTTTATATTTAAAGGACTTTCTGAAATTGGAAGTTGAACTCTGGTTTCATGAGGAAATGTATGGCCCAGTGGCATACCTAACTTGTCACCTGGTGCAGGTGGAGAGGGGCCTGAAAGCGGAAGGGGAGGGGCTTCTGGGAGATCTGGAGTTGGCCTTGACAAGTGCGTGCTTCTGACCCTCCTCTCTACGGCTTGGCTCTCCTCAGGGGAAAGCCAGACAGCAACAAGGAGGGTCAGAGGAGCACGCACCAATCTTCCTCCCTGTAGTTTGGCTTTCCTCAGGGGAAAGCCAGGCAGCAGTGAGGAGGGTTGGAGGAGCCGCCCACCACCCACTCGGTTCTGAGATCCATCCCTCAAGGCTCAGAGATCTCCCCAAGGCTCGCAGAAATGGCGATGTGGCTGGGAAAAGAGATGCCTGCTGCCCACCCAGGCTGGAGGCCACTCCCCCAAGGCCCAGAAAGCCCCCAAGGCCTACGGAAATGGATGCACAGGCCATGAAAATGGCCATGCAGCCAAAGAGACAGCCGCCCACATGGGCCAGAGACAGCCCCCCCCCCAGGCCCAGAGCGGCACCCACGTGGGCCCAAGGAATGGCTGTGGGGCATGGGGGCCAACCAGGTGTCACCCCCTTATGGGGTGTCACCTGGTCCGGTGAAGTGCGCACCCCCCCCCCCAATTGACACTACTGGTATGGCCCACAGTAAGTCACAGGGACAAAACTGCCCCCCTGATGTATACAAATTGTCCAACTCTGTTATAAACCATCTATACACAGAAGACCAGAGATTTGTTCAAGAGAAGGCCCCACTTGCAGCGTTGTCTCTGACAAGCCGGAATTCTGGCCTGGTTCTGTGTTCTTCTCCTTAAAAATAAAATAAAAATAATATTATTGGGTCTTACTACAGCTGGCCTCCCCTCACAGCTAGTTAACAGACTGGTTCCTAAGCCCATCAAACCTACTCAATTGGCCAACCGTTTGTTTAGGCCAATTTAGACCAAATCAAAGCAGGTAGTTGCCAGCATTAGGTTTTATAGATAAAAAGCTAAACAAAGGAACTGCAAACGCACAAGCATGGTTAATCTATGCCTTTGAGCAGCTCTGAGAACCAAAGCAGGTAGCTAAAAGGACCATTCACTCTCCTCCACTATGGCTCCTAACTGAGCTGAAGGTAGGGGGGGGGCAGGTGGGCTCTAATGCTGTCACGTGAAAACAGGTGATCTTGTGTTCTTATCTTATGGAACACTAAGCTGGGATAAACAGTGAGACTTAATTATACTATATATCAAACAGCTCTTTCAGGCCACTGGACAGTGCTATGTATTGTCATTCTGGAAAGACTAGTAAATGTTCCTGGTGGCCAGGACACCCCCCCCCATCCCACCCCTCATCACAAAGGAATAGCAGAATAAAGGAGGACAGATTATAAATGCACCCACATTCCCCTTTCTATAATCGTCTAGCAAAGAGCTGGAGGAATGCAGGCTGCAGGCACATCCCCCTCTGGCTTGTTCCTTTTGCTGTCCCCTCTGTTGAATGTGCCATGCTGCTTTGGTGCACTTCACCATGCCAAGGTTTCACTGGAAGAAAGGGTAGGCAAAGTGCTGCCCACAGGTCACATGTGGTCCTTGGGACTCCAAAGTGAAAACCCTGAAGCACCTCAGAAGCTCTAACAAGCCCTCAAGACTTCCCAAAAATGTTTTTACAAGCCCTTTCTGAGTCTGTTTTGGGGCAATTTACAGCCCCAAGCCAGTCAAACGCACTTCAAACTGGATGCAAATGTGGTGGTTCACTTTCACCACCAACTCAGAGCTCCCTACCCACCAAAAAACCTTTAACAAAACAAAACAAAAATGCCTCCCCAAATCAGCCAAATTGGTAATAATAAAATAATAATAATAATAAAATTTATTTCTATCCCGCCCCTCTACCGTAGCCAGAACTGATACGACATCATTTCCAGCATGCTGAAACATATTAATGTATTCTGCTGGGGGGAGGTGTATGTGCTGGAGGTGAGGGAGAAATGGCCCTCTCCCACTCTGCAGTTGCCCACTCCTGTTTTAACACAATGTACCTTGCTCCTAACTTGAATCATGTGATGGGATGTGGCTTTTTTTAAAAAGCCTCATTTTTTTTAGCTTTTTTTTTATTGTAACAAAAATATATTACATAGCTTTAAAGACACATTAATACAATATCCAGCTATAACAACATAAATCAAAAAGGTATGCTTCAAACAAATTATTGGTTAGACTGTTCTTATTATCGCTAAACTGACAAATCTATAATGCAAAAAGCCTCATTTTAAAATCAAAGCAGGCAGGGAAAGGGGATGTTGTCATTGCTGCACTAACCAAAATTTGGCTATGTGGTGTAGCATAAGCAGTAGTGGGGATGTGTGTGCATGTACAAGATACCTAGTGGATTCACAAAGGTGCAGTTTTCTCCCTCCCACTACTGGACATTATTTATTTATTAAAGTATTTCTCACTCATTGCATATAGACAAGTCCTAGGACAGGATACAAAAACCCAAAGTGTTTTAATCTAAAATGTTTCAAACCTTTTAAAACAAATAAAAAATTATATCCACTGGGGTTTGGTTCCAGGACAGCCCTATAGATACCAAAATCTGTGGATGCTCATCTCATTCAATACAATGGCATAGTAAAATGTTATCCCTTATATAAAGTAGAAAAAATCAAGGTTTGCTTTCTGGAATTTATGTATTTTTAAAATATTTTCAAGCCATGGATGGTTGAATCTATGAATAAAGAATCCGTGGATAAGGCGGGCCAACTGTACTTTGAAATTCCAATGACACAAAACTTGCCTACTGATAGACTAAAAACTAATCCAAGCCCCAAATGCTTCTGTAAAGAACCAGGCTTAACTTGGCACCAAAATAACAGCGGTCTTGGCACCAGTCAGGCCTACAAGGGGAAGGCATTCCACAACCAGAGCCAAGTTTTGCTGTAGTGCAACCAGGCCTTCCTTCACATCTGGGGCAGTCATCTTCTATACTTAGCTCCTTTCTTTCCCCACTTGTATAGGTGGGACTCACCTCCTCAAAATGCATGTAGATGTACTCTCGCGCCCGCTGGTGCAGTTCAGTACAGCCGATCTGCTCAGCGAAGTTGGCAATGCCGATGGCATTGCTGGGGTCCAGTTGCTTCACCAGGAAGTCGCAGCAGGCTTTGACCACGCAGTCGATCTGGTACATGACAGCCCCGTTCATGACATGGAGCACACAGTGCTCGCCGACTGAGATGGAGGCAGTGTAGGCAAACTCAATGAGGCGCTCCATGACTTTAGGGTGGATGCCTTCAATGGAGACTATCTCCATGCCCTGCTCCCGGAGGCCATTAGTGAACATGGCCTTGAAGACAGGGCTGGAGGAAGCTAGCACTACCTTGTGGGCCTGGAAGTCAGCCGGGGGAATGTCTTTGTACTTGACCCGCAAGGTGACATCGCAAAGCTGCTGGTTCAAGCGCAGCTGGTTCATGATGCTGAAGGCTTGCTTGGTGTGGTCCTCCAGCGTGTAGCTGAACGTGCGGTTGCCATCATGTGAGGGAGTCACCTCCGCCTTGCACTCTGGGGAGTACATCACAAAAGCAGCCCCGCAATCATTGCACAAAGGAACCAAGGGGAAGAAAAGAAAGCAAGGAGGCAGCAGAACCAGGCTAGGCTGGAGGGCTGACTACACAGTTCTGACACATGGCAAAAACTCCATACCTGCAAAGGGGACAAAGAAGCAAGAGGTCTGGTTACTGCTACTGCTAGTCCAGCCTTGGCTGAGCTATGAGTCCATCTTTTGAATTAATCTTAATAGACTATTACTTTATATACTCAGGTATAAGTCATTGTTAGTCTAGAAATGTTAGTCAAAAAATCAACCCAAAAAAACTGGGTCGACTTATTGATGGGTCAAGTACTGTATCTGAACTTTTATCAAAATAGGAACTATCCCTTTCTCTGAGTAGAGTAGTGAAAGGCGAGAGCTTCATCTATCCCAGGAGAACCTAAAAAGAAGCACCAAGCTTCCCTACTCTCTCTATTGCCATGCCACTTCTGGCCTTTTTGAATGCCTGGGTGGAAAAATAGCAGCATGCTTTGGCATCCTTTTTTTGCTCCATCCTTTACATCCTTCATTACATGCCTCCAAGTTTTATGTTTGACTTATACATGGGTTATATAAAAATCTATAATTTTGGCCCCCAAACCTATTCTCAATTTATACATGAGGTTGATTGACATTCAAGTGCATATGGTGAATTAATAATATCATTCACCTGCTTGGATTAATAATAACATTCACAAGTCTTTCTCTATACCTGTGAAGGCTGGTGTGTGTGCAAATGTATATGTACACAGATATGCATGAACTGACTTAACCATTATTTAAAATTAAGGACATTATCTTTTTTTAATTAAGTATTTCTATATAGTAAACATAGCAAAATATTATGTACTTGTTTGATTATCTTTCCACCAAATATAACAAACTCTACATTACCACAAACTTTACATTACCACATTGTTCAATTTTCATTATTTACTAATAAAATATAAAATTAAGGATATTTTTTGTGTGAGGCCAAAAACCAACAGGAGTGGTAGGGACCATTGCCCAGAGCTTTCTTCTTCAGTTAGTTTTGTCACAGTTTGTGAAAGTCACCACCACACAGAGAACAAGGGCCCTTTCGCACAATACAATTAATAGCACTATGATTCCACATAGACACCCCATCAAATCCTGGGATGTATGGTTTAGAAAGGACCTTTTAGAATTCTCAGCCAGAGAGCTCTAGTGCCTCCCCAAACTACAAATCCCAGGATTCTATAGGACGTAGTTAAAGTAGTATCATAGTGTTATAACTGTGTGATATGAAATGTCCCACCTTTATGCTTAGGCAGAATGAGTTGCTTACTTGAGGTGGCAAATGCTTGCCCTTAAGTGAGTTGGAGAATGCTGCTCCAACCCCAGTGATGGAGAAAGTCTCAAATGCAGTTGGGTTTTGTATACACACGCACACTTAATGTTAAAAAGGGTAAAACATTTAAAAAGTTGATGAGACATCTATTTTTCAAGAACAGAGGCTTACATCCAAAGCCCTCTTGGGATTCAAAACAAAGCAAACAGTTTGTGGCCTTAGGCACTACAGGAACCTGGCTTGGGTGAGAATCATGCCCTCAACTGAGAGGAAATGACTGAGGTATGTTCACCTTAGGGTTGCCACAGGTTGGAAATGACTTCATGGCACACAACAACACCACAGAACTAAGAGGGTGCATCCACACTGCAGAAATAAAGCACCTTGACACCACTTTAACTGTCTTGGCTCCATTCTTTGGAATCCTGGGATTTGTAGTTTGGTGAGGCACCAGAGAATGCAGACAGGCCAGGCTGAATACTTCAATAAAATACAAATCCCAGGATTCCACAAGATGGAGCCAAGACAATTAAAGTGGTGTCAAACTGCTTTATTTCTACAGTGTGGGAGAACTGTCAGGGATGTCATTCAAGATTTCTGTATCTCTTATCACTCTCAGCACTCTCTTACTTTGCTGCCAGCAAGATATATACTCTTCCCACAGATAAGTGATTCTTATATGTTTTTCTCAGGTCAGCAAGTAGTACAGGCCTCTCTCCTTAGCTTCTCTAGGGCTGCATCCATACTGCAAAAATAATGCAGTCTGACACCATTTTAACAGCCATGGCTCAATGCTATGGAATTCTGGGATCTGTACTTTTCTGAGACGTTTAGCCTTCTCTGTCAGAGAAGCTCTGGTGCCACAATAAACTACAGCTTACAGAATTCCATAGCATGAAACCCTAGCAGTTAAATTGGTGTCAAAGTGGATTATTTCTGCAGCATAGTTAACTTCCCGGAAAGGCCAGTGTTGCCCAAGGGTCACACTGGTCACTCAATCATGTCTTATAAACTACTCATTGTGACTCAGCAAGTCAAGCAAGGCCATTCTATCCCAGGAAATGCAATTCAGAGCAGCCCTTTGTTAAAACTCAAGCCTATCCAGTCACCCAAGGCCCCATGAGCTTTGGTTTCTGCCATCAACACTATTGATATCAATACAGCACTGTGATTAAAATCTAGACCCGCAGTTTCACATAGCTCTAATGATGTGAACCTGCTATTCAGTCTCAATCTCTTGCAAATCCAAAGCTACCATATGGACAAAAGATATTTAGCAAGCCAGCAAAATGTACAATGGGTACTTGGTACCTGATGCAGTTTTGTTCTGGGGCCCTCCATGGATACCAAAATCTGTGAATGCTCAAGTCCCATTAAATAAATATAGTGGCATAGTAAAATAGTTTCTGCTATATAAATTGGCAAAATCAAGGTTTGACATTTTGGAATTTATATACAGTTGGCCCTCCACATTTGCTGGGGTTAGGGGTGCAGGACCCCCATGAAAGTGGAAAAACTGCCAACAAAAAAATAAACTAAACTAAACTGGGTTTTTTACCGGAGAGAACACCTTTCTAGGTCTTTCTAGGTCCTCCAGCATAAGTCTGTGGTCAACCTCTGCCAGATGTTGATCACAAATTGCACTGAACCACCTATAAATGCCTAGAAGTGTTCTCTCTAGAAATCAATCAGTCCTCCAGCACAACTTCTGATGGATCATAGAATCAGAAGTTTTCCTAGAGAAAACTTTTTTTTATTTTAATTTAAAAACAGACATTACATCAACTACAAACAATTAAATAACCTACATTAAATCCAGCACCGTACAGACTCTACACAACATACCACAACAATAACCTTCGTTGTCTCTTCACTTCTATTGTTTCATTGCATTTTCTTACTTCAGAAATTCTTATTTTCTATTATGACACCATATTTATATACATATTTTTAATTCTTACTTCACATTTGGTATTTTTAGTCCCTCTGATAAATGCATTCCAAACCTATAACAAAACCTGGTCCCCATTCTTTTATAAAATAAACTTTCAAAGGCTCCCATTCCTTCTTAAGTCTATTTAAAGTTTTTCTCTTCGGTGAGTCACTGTATCTGTCTCCATATAATCATATAGTCCTAGAGAGAATATATTAATCAACTCCATGAATAATCAAATCTACAACAGTCAAAGGCACAAACGTGGAGGGCCAACTATGTATATTTTAAAAATATTTTCAAGCTATGGATAGTTGAATGTGTGGATATCCAGGGCCTACTTTATGTGTTTACCAGTATGCCAGGGACTGCACAGAACAGAGACATAAAGATTTCTGTCCAGGCAATAGGCATCCCTCTTTACAGGGCTGGCCCTACCATAAGGCACAGTGAGGCAGCCCCCTCAGACAACAGATTGAGAATACCTTAGTTTCTTTCTCGATTTGCTGTCCTGTCTGGAAATGAAAAGTTTTCTTTTCTGACAAGTAGCAGTTAGACACTGACTGCCAGGGCTTTTAGTAGCTGCTGCTCTGCTGATCTTTTCCTGTTTCAAATAGATTAATGTTGATTTGTTTTAATGCTGCAGGCAATGTAACCATTTTATTAGTATTTCCTTTGTGTTTTTATTTATGAGTTTGTAAGTATTAACCTTTGTTTAACTCAAACATTTAACAGTGTTTGTTTTAACTTTTATAAACTTCCTTGAGTTCCAGTTTTGGGAGAAAGGCTGAATAACAATCAGTCATCATGAAAAGACAGTGAATCAATAATGTACCATCTTTGTAATTTTATTGCCAAAGAGACACAGGGGATTTTATTCTGGGATTTTCTCACTCAAGGTACCAAAATAATTTGGTTGTCCTTGTATCATTATGTACCACACCTCAGGTGAAGGGGGACATTTGCTGCTCCATTTCAGGCACCAAAATATATTTGGTTACTTTTCTCATTCTATGCCAGGGAAGCCTGCATGCAATATAGTCCTCCAGCCCCACTCTTCTTTTATATAAATATATACTCTCTAATTCCAGAATCATGAGGAGTAGGGGAAGAATTAGGACATGGCCACAAGGTAGGCGTATACAGCAGATATAGGCATCTACATTAATATACGGTATATTGATTGTCTATCCAAGAAATTGGTGCCTATGAGATATAAGTTCATGTACATGAAAACCCACTGGGTGACAATGGGCAAGCCACGCTCTCTTGGCCTCAGAGGATGGCAATGGCAACCCCTTCTGAAGAAACCTGCCAAGAAAACCCTGTGGTATATTCACCTTAGAGTTGCCATATGTCAGAAACAACTTGAAGGCACACAACAATAACAAACCAAGCAGCATGGTCTTCTTGACCACTGAACAACAAACAGTAAGTGTTAAGTCTTTCCAACCTGTAAGATGCTTTGCTTCAGTCACTCTCACCATCAGTCACTCTCACCATCAGTTAAGGTCCAAGTTTTCAATAATTTAGTTGTTGCCGTTACCCTCTTAATCAGTACTTGATGTCTGGATGGTATTTCAGAGTATTTAATGGACAGTAACAGAAGAAATATCCAAAATATAGCAGTTATTATCCCAAGACGTCAGGTGGGGCTTGAAGCTGAGACAGGCCTGGCTTTTGGGCTTGTGTGTCCTGTCACCCTTAAGATCTCCACCTTCTTAGATGACATTCCCCTCTTCAGGTCTCTCATAGAAATGTGTGTGGTATAAATCATATTGGAGGGTGAGCAAGTCAAAGTCCTTCTAATATTGTGGGTGATGTCATTTCCTGAATAGATGTGTGGGAAGAGGTGGCATCCAGATTTGTGGCAAGGCTTTGTACCTGTGTCCACCTCTGTGTCGTGTGTTCTTCTGTAGGTAAATAATTGTTTGAGGTTCAGAGGCTGTCGGTAAGCGAGTAAAGGTCTACGCTTTAATGCCGTACTATGTCAGCAATGTCCTTCAGCACTCTACTTTGGGCAAACAGGCCGGTCCCTGTGCCAGAGGATAAATGGACATAAATGAGCCACCAGGAATAGGAATATACAAAAACTGGCTGCAGAACACTTCAATCTTCCTGGGCATTTCATCTTGGACCTCAGAACAGCAGTCCTTGAACAAAAAGACTACAAAGGAAGATTGGAAAGAGAAACAGCAGAATTGGAGTACAGTCGGTTCTCCTTATCCACTGATTTTTTTATCCACAAATTCAAGCATCCATGGCTTGAAAATATTCAAAAAAAGTATAAATTCCAAATAACAAATCTTGATTTTCCATTTTATATATGGGACACCTTTTTGCTATGCCATTATATTTAATGGGACTTGAGCATCCACAGATTTTGTGATCCACGGGGGATTCTGGAACCAAACACCAGTGGATAACAAGGACCCACTGTATATCAACAAACTGCAGCACATCAGGTTGGACTGAGACAATGGCTTCCTGGCACACTACACACATTATAACACTAGCTAACCCCTCAATCTTATGGGGGCTCTCTTGGCCAGTTCATCACATCTTCTTTTTGGCTCCCACACTACATCCCAGTACTCAATCATATGGTTATCTACTAACCCTGGCTTCAGGCAACGTCCTTGCCCTATCCCCAACATCCACTGTTAAAACTGAACTTGTCACCTCATCTCCACACTCACAAGTTATGCATTCCCATGGACATTCTCACACTGAGACTGCTATATAGGTTTGTCCCTGGCCTTTCCACTCCACCAAATGCATCTGAGGAATTAGGTTCAAGTCATGTCATGCTACCAGCTTCTATTTTTCAGTTAGTCTCAAACGTGCTACAAGGTCCCTTTGCATACTGATTTTCCAGACTAGCGTGGCTTTGTCTTTGAATAAATAGAATAATTAACGTGTTAACTTTTTGTGATACCAACACTATGCTGCCTGAAGCAGAAACTCACTCTGCCTAATGGTGGGGCTAATTATTGAAGAGTGGGTTAAAGGCTCTTTGAAGTTGGCATCATAACCTCATAGCTACAATCCAGGAGCCACCTTAGAAGCAGCATATCCCCTACAGCTGGTGTAGAGAAGAAATTGCCCAGACCTCTGCAAATATCAACAACCCCCTCTTAAGGGCAGATACCCTGCATGCAAAATGGATGTTCAGGAAGTGGTTACATAGGACAACCTCCCTTACTGATGAGTAACTACTAATTGTTAACAAGGACCATAATTTGAAACATGCTTGAAGGGGTGGCAGTTTCTTCTATGTAGTTGCTCCAGATGCCCTTTCACACTACACAGTTATAGCACTATGATTCCACTCTAACTACATGGCTCCATCCTATGAAATCCTGGGATTTGCTGTTTGGTCAGAGGTACCAGAGGAGCTCCCAGGCTAAGAATCCTTAATGCCCCTCCCTCAGATGCCAATCCTAGGATTGAACAGGATTAACAATACTGCACAACACTGTTATAGCACTATTATTTCACTTTTATTGTTATAATAATAATAATAATTTATTTATTTATACCCCGTCTTTTGCAGTAGCAATCAAGGCCGCAGAAATGATCACAGAAATGATAGGGAGCTAATTAGATAGACCAAAATGTTTGCCTCAGCTCAATGATGGAGGGGAGACTAGGGGATGAAGGGCTAGAAGGGGACTGTTGGAAGATCTTTGCATTCTCTCTCTCCCTTCTGCTACGACAGAGAGGATCTTCCCTGCATGCAAACTCTGCTGTCCCCTCTTCTAAACATACCATTTGGTTCTTGAATTCAAAGATATAGCCATGTTAGTCTGTAGAATCAGTATGTAGAGAGATCTTGTAGCAGCACCTTTGAGACTAACTAAAAGAAAGAAATTGGCAGCATGAGCTTTCATAGACTTCAGTCTACTTGCTGAATCACAGGGGCAATAAATACCTTTGTAAATTGGTAAAACAAATCATGCGATTCAGCTCACTTCCTTTAGGAAGTTTTCTCACAAAAACAAAGAGATTTTCTTCTGTCTTCCTCTGGTCTCCCATATTCCTGCTCTATCAACTTTCTTCTTTTACCTGAACTATTCATTAGCTAGTTAGGATGTAGCCTCTATGCATATGTAGATTCAAGCCATTAGTCAATTTTGGGTTTTAAAGTACAAGCTATTTGTCTTGTCTTTGAGTCAGCCTCAGTTTCTAGAGGAGCACTTTTCTGCTGCTAGACCCTAAGAGGCTTGGCTTTGATACTTTTGATATTTTTGTTTCCTTAACAAAGGCTACTGCCTTAGGAAACTTGAATCCCCAACAGAAGGTGCAGTCAGTTCCCTCAGTTCCTTCTTTGTAACTTACACACATCCTTTCCTACTGACAAGTCTTTCCTTCATGGAAGAGACTTCTAAGTCACCTTAGAAGTGACTCTGAAATTAACTCAAGGAGATAGTTTCCCCTGAGGTTGAATGCTGGTGCCTATGCATTTGAAATGTGAATAAGGTCACAATGAAGTCTCTTGGAAATTCAGAAAAGAAAAGTGAAGGTGTCACAGATACTTTGATGGGAAAGGAGCAACCAGAACCATGCCTAGTGTAAAGTAGACAAAAGCGTGAATGGGTCACGGATGCACAGTGCAACTCAAGGACAATAACCTCATACAAAGGTCATCATGCTCCAATCTCTCAAGCAACTTCTTGGCTCACCCTACACAAGAAAAATTTGAATCAAGAGGTGAAGGGACATTGATGTTAGAGCAGGGTTTCCCACTAACACCCATCTCCTGTCCTTTGAGCAACATTGCAATTTGTCAAGGGACAGGGAGACGGATCAATGTGACCCGTCCTTGAGCCCAAGTGATTAAACTCTCTTTGCCTCACAGGCTCTTGTCTTTCCTCACTTCTCTCAAACTGCTGCAGTTCAACTCATCTACTGCTCCAGTTTCCCCACAGACACCATGCTGATTCACGGATAGTATTCATTTCCTGAACTGCTCTCAGCCTTTGCCAACTCACACGTCACCCAAGAGCACTCTGGCAGGGTGACCACAAAAGAGAAGGGACCGCAAAATGTAGGGTATTACACGATAAAAGCTAAAAGTGGAAATGTAAATATAATACCGTACATATGGTATACAGTGGTCTCTCCAAATTTGCTGGGGTTCGGGGTGAAGGACCCTCGTGAATGTGGGAAAATCGCAAATTAAAAAACACTGTTCTTTTACCTGAGAGGACACCTCTCTAAGAATCTCCAGGTCCTCTAGTGCAAATCTATGGTCAACATTTGACAGAGGCTGATCACAGGATCATGGTGGAGGACCTACAAATGCCTAAAGAAGTGTTTTCTCTAGGAACTTCTAGGTTCTCCAGTACAATATGGTCAACTTCTGGCAGTTGCACTGGAGGATCTAGAGCAGGGGTAGGCAACCTTTCCCCTTTAAGGGCCGAGGGACTTCAGCTCCCAGAAGCCTCAGCCATGTTGGCCAATAGTCCCATGTTGGCCAATAGCTCCTGGGATTCTGGGAGCTGAAGTCCCTTGGCCCTTAAAGGGGAAAGGTTGCCTACCCCTGATCTAGAGATTCCTAGAGAACACATACAGTCCTCCCTCTGTATTGGCAGACTTGCCATCTGCGAATTTAACCATCCACGGATGGCATGCCCCTGTTTTTCTTAATGGTGGCATGCGCATTTGGCTGCGTTAGCACTAAAATGGGACTTGATCATGCGTAGATACGGAGGTCTGACTGTATTAATCAAAACTGCAAATAATCAAAGCCACAAAAGTCAAAGCCACAAATGTAGAGGGCAAAGATGGAGCGCTAACTGAATTTACATCTACTGTGGGCCCTCCACATTCACTGGGGTTAGGGGCACAGGATTCCCATGAAAGTGGGAAATCCACAAATAAAAAACCTACACACACACACACACACACACACCCTCAAAGGACACCTCTCTAGTAATCTCTAGTCTAGGTCCTTCTGAGCAATTCTATGGTCAACTTCTGTTGGAGGTTGACCACAGAGTTGTGCTGAAGGATCTACAACTATCTAGAGAAATGTTCCCTATAGGAATCTCTTGGTCAGCCAGCATGACTTTAATGGTCAATTTCCAACCTCCAGAGTCATGTTGGAGGAGCTAGAGATTCCTAGAGAAAACATATTAATTAAAGCCACAAATACCCAAGTCCGCGAACGTGGAGGCCGACTGTATATTACATATATTACATATACAGTTGCCTCTCTGTTTTCACAGGGGATCCGTTCCAGATACCCTCCCATTAAAATGGAAACTCACATATATTCAAGCTCCATTAGTTTGAATAGCCGCGCACTCCTGTGTATGCGTGCCATTTTAGCCAATGGGGCTCACCCCTCTGTGAATAATCAAGACCGTGGACTTCAAGCCTGCAAAAACTGAGGGGTGGCTGTACTGTATTTTATTATGTAAGCAACCATATTTTTCTGATGAACTTATCTTTGTTAAAATTGTTCCTCCCCATCCCTGGTTTTCTCTTTTGTTGGGGTAGTTGAGATGTTAAAAATTGATCCACACTAAGTGTCAAACATGCTCAAAGTGGCGGCCATTTTGGAATTCCTTCCTGACAGAAGGCTGAAATATGGGACATATCTTGGAAATAAGATGTCTGGTCACCCTGACTCTAGCTAGCCTTCTTACACTGGGAGAGAAGCAAACACATGGCCTTCATCCACCAGGCGTAAGAGGCTCAGTGGAACTCTGTGTTCCAGTTCAAAAAGCAAATAAAGACCTACCATTTGGAGCCAAGAAGGGAGGGTGAGCAACATGAGGTAAAGTTATGAGATGTCTTTTTTGTTTTTGTTTTGGCTAAGGTAGCACCTATAAGGTTATTGGATAGCTGTGTCCATTCTGTGAAGTACACATACAAAGGAAAATACAGTGAGCCCTTGGTATCAGCTGGGATTTCGTTCCAGGACCCCCTATGGATGCAAAAATCCATGGATGCTCAAGTCCCATTAAATAATCTGCCTCAAGTCCCACAATGGGGTAGTGAAATGATGTCCTTTATATAAAATTTATTAATAAATAAAAAATAAAGTAAAAAATAGCAAATTCAAGATTTACTTTCTGGAATTTATGTATTTCTAAAAAATATTTTCAAGCTGCCGATGACTGAATCTGTGGATGAAGAATCAGTGGATATGGAGGGTCAACTATATGGAATAAAAAATCTGCCGCCTCCTAACTAAGCCATCTAATATAGAGAAGAGATGAGAAAGGAATTTACATTTCTAAACAAAAACAGAACATTGGTACGCACTGTGAAGGTTACTTTTCAGCAGTTACAGGGAGGGATTCCCTCAAGGCAGGTCTGGCTCCCCCCTCACTCTTCAAAGGCAGGGCAAAATATCTGTCAGCCAAAACCCACCATCTCAAAGGTAGAGCCAGTCCCACTCTTCCCAGTGATGGAATGACAAAGATGCAGACAAGCAAAAAGTATGTCACTTGTGGCAAAGAACCAGAAAAATTCATCAACTCGGGTGGGAAGGAATCCCTCCCCACTGTTATGCACCCCTGCATACCCTGCACTGTATTTTGGGGTCCTCATGTTTTGATATCTCATATTTGGAGATAGCATGTTTTTCAGAGATCAATGACCTTTCAGGAGCAGTAGGGATTCTTTCCCCTAGGCATGTGTACATCGAAGTAAAGAAAATCAATTCTGAAGTGCTTCCCCCATACAGTCCATATTTCCTCTTGAAACCTGAGACAAAGGATCTCCTTGCATCCAAAGCAGTAAGTCAATCTCTCTCTGCCTACCCTTGGTTGTGTTCCCACCTATCTCAGGGATATCTTGATCCAATCACTGCTTTTGTTAAAACCATCAACCATTCTGGAATCCCACTGTCGATTCCTGGGGTAAGTCATTCAGTCTTTGTTACCTGGCCAGATAGCCCATCAACTGGGTATAGTTTTAAGGCGTAAATATGATTTCAAAACCTAATGTATATGCACACAGCCCAACCTGCATACACTCCTGCACTCTGTGTATGCTCTGTTTTGCCCTCAGACCTCCAAGTCTGAGCCACTCCAGCTTCCCACGGTCTTGTCTTCAGATAGGTCATTATAACCTCACCACAATCCCTAAAAACTCTGCTATCCCCTTTCCGTAGTTCCATTCCAGTTAGCTTTGTATGCTGTGTCTGTTTAGATTGCTATCTTGTGTGTGTGACTGCACTACATATTTTCTAAATAAAACTTTCATAATTCACCCAGAACCTGTAGTCCTCCCAGTTGCTACTGGTATATATTGATGCTTGTGGTCCAAAGGTTACTCAAGCCTCCCACAAAGCTAATTTCACCGAACATTTGTAGTATCATTGACGGCTGGTGGGGACAACTGGTAACGCCACAACTGCTGGAGAGAAATCTTCACAGTGAGTACCAATATTCTGCTTTCCTGTAAAGCTCTGAGGGCTTTATTCAAACTGGGACCGACACAAGCAGTCCCCATACCCCAGGGTGAGTAATAACCTACTGCAAAGACACCACCTGCTGCAAAATATGCCTGCCAAAGGATATCTCTACTGAAGCAAACTTGTCAATCTTATAATGTCTGACAAAGGAAGATGGGGAAGCCCAGGTGGCTATTCTACAAAACTCCAACAAGGAAACTGATGTGGAAAGGGCTGGAAAAGTGGCAGCACTACTGTGCAAATAAACTCATTCAATACACTATGGCAACCAGGGTGACAATGTAGAGGCAGAAACCCGATGACTCTTCCCTGCCTCTTGAAAGGAGACAAACAAACACCGAGATTTATGGAACACTTTGGTTCTCTCTAGGTAAACTTTAGAGAAAAACCCTTCACACATCTAATCTGTGCCACTCTTTCTCCTGTGGAGATTTGGGCAAAACAAAGGCAGGACAATCTCTTGACCACTGGAATGCAGAATTTACTTTTGGGGCAAAGGAAGGCTCCAAACTAAGAACCACTGAATTGAAACATAACTTCTCCCTAACCAAAAGCACCCTTAACTCTTTGTGAGCTGAAATATTGGCTCCCAGGAACAAAACCTTAAAAGTAAGGAATCTCAAGTTCACTGATCTTAAGGGCTCAAAAGGAGGCATCAACAAGGCCTGTAACACCACATTCAAGTTCCATGAGGGAAAACAATGGATAGTGCCAGGATTGAATTATACCATTCCTTTTTTAAAAACAAAACAAAAACATGAGCATGCAGATGAAAAGAGAGTGACTTACCTTACCTATCTTTCAAGACAGAACCTAGGGCAGGTACATGTCTCTTAAGAGTGTGTGTGCAGAACCCTTTATTTAAACCCGCCAGCAAAAAGGCCAAAACTGAACCCAATGAAGCCTTTTGTGGGCTTCCCTCTTATGCCAATGCCATCTACAAAGATCCCTCCAAGATGATTCATACAAACACTTAGTAGGGAATCTTCTGGCCACCAAGATGGTCTGGATGACCTCCTCCTTATATAATGTCTCATCAACTTTTCCTCAATCTCCTGCTCAAAGTAACTGTAAACAGCCTGGGTTGGGATGCAGGAGAACTCTTTGCTGGAGCAGATCCAGCCAAGGAGATAGAGGCCAACCTTCTTGGTTCTGCATGCTGACCATCAAGGCTATCTGGGGAGTATCAGGATTATCTCTGTCTTCTCCATCTTGACTTTCCCTAGCTTGCTCCATCTTCTATGCAAGAGTCCTTCTAGTATATAAATATGGATATCATGTTACCTCTCAATCTTCTCTTCCCCTAACTAAATATTCACCTGGCTCTCTAAGCCATTCCTCATATGTCTTGGTTTCCAGACCCTTCACCATCTTGGTTGCCTTCTCTGGATGTGTTCCAGCTTAATATCTTCCTTGAATTGTCATACTCAGAACTGGACACAATAATTCAGGTGAAGTCTGACCAAAGCTGAACAGTGCAATACTATTACTTTCCTCAATCACAACATTATATTCTTGTTGATCATTGGCTTTCTGGCCACCACTTCACACTGTTGACTCGTGTTTAGCTTGTGAGGTCTAATAGCCAAGATCCTTGTCACATATGCTGTTGTGAAGCCAAGTCCATATTTGCACACTGCATTTTTCCTGCCTAAACGCCTTACAATTATCTCTGCTGAAATTCATTTTATTACAGTAGTTTTGACTCAGTTCTTCGCTCTCTTAAGACCATTTTGAATCCTGATTCTGTGTTCTGGAGTATTAACTAGCTGCCCAAATTGGTATCATCTGCAAACTTGATAAACATATCCTTTGTTCTGCAGTTCCAAGTAGTTTATAAAGATGCTGAACAACACCAGACTCACGAAGGCACCCCGTGGTACCCCACTGGTCACTTCTCTCCAGAATGAAAAGGAACCATTGATGACCACTCTTTGGGTACAGTTGGTCATCCAATTATAAACCCACTTGACAGTGGCATTATCTAGCCCATGCTTTACAAAACTGTTTACATGAATACCATAAGGAATCTGATCAAAAGCCTTATTAAAATCAAAATATGCTACATCCACTGTATTTCCTTGACCAACTGTATAAAAAATGGTCTGGCATGAATTCTTTTTTAGAAACTATAAAAAATTCATGGGGTCACCATACGTCGACAGACAACCTGAAGGCACATGCATACACTGGCTCTTAGCAATCACATTTCTTTCCAAGTACTTACAGACAATTTAATTATCTGCTCTTCAACCTTTCTGGTCAGTAGTTCCTCTTTGTTCCTCTTTGACAACTAAGACAACATTTGCCCCCCTCTATTCTGCTAGGATCTCTCTTGTTCTTCAAGAATTCTCAAAGATAATCTGCTCTGAGATTACATCTTTAAATTTCTTTAATACTCCTGGAGGCAGATCATTCTTTCATTCATTCTCCTACCTTACGCTCATTTGGGCTTTGGTTCTAGTAAAAAGAAAATCATTTCAGCTGCTGATTTCGAGAAATTTATTTGCAAACCAATTTTTTTGGCGGGGGGGGAGTGTAACTTGTAGATACAGCATGTGAACTTTGGTATTCTCTCAAGTATGCAAGGTATTACTCTATTATGCCTATGGCCCAAGAGGTCCTACAAAAAGACACACATGCACTTCCAGAGCTGTAACAGTTTCCTTTAGAGCAGACATAGTGAGGATCTCCCATCATTCCTCACCACTGGCTAAGCTATCTATATAAACTGCAATCCAGGAAGATCTGGAAGGCAACAGTTGCCCATCCCAATCTAAGGTAATTTAATAGATACAGATATGAAATGTATCTTTAAATGGTAGCCCTAAAAGGAGATGATGACAACATATCAACATTTTAGTTTTGCAAATATGCAAGGCCATTTGGCTCAACTGAAATACATCACAGGTTCTGTTAAGGGCAGAAAAGCAGGAGACATACAGATCTAACACATATGATACACACTACTGGCCAGTCCTTTTGTTCCAGTCCTAGACAAATGAATTTCCTAATTTAACATGCACCATTTTCTAGATTCCCAACTTCAGAAGAAAAATTGAACTTCCCAGTGTGGTCTAACACTTACAAGAGCTGGACTGGAACTTGGGCCATCTTGGTTCCAGTCTTTATAAAACTCTTTTGGTAACCTCGAATCAATCTCTCTCTCTGCCTCTCTCTTTCTTTCTCTGCCTGACCTCCTTCACAGGGTTGTTGTGAGAATAATGTAGGGGGAAAGAGTTACAGATGCTGCCTTGAATTAAATGGAGGAAACATAGGAAAAAATATTATGACACTAGACGAAATTAATTGAGAGAGAGAGACTTGTATATAGCATTATTTCTGTTGTTGTTGTGTGCCTCCAAGTCGTTTCCAACTTATGGGGATCCTAAGGAGAACCAATCATGGGGTTTTCTTGGCAAGATTTGTTCAGAGGAGGTTTGACATTGCCTTCCCCTGAGGCTGAGAGTATGTGACTCGCCCAAGATCACCCAGTGGGCTTCATGGCCAAGCTGGGAATCCTGATTTCCAGAGTCACAGTCCAACACTCAAACAGCTACACCTTGATGGCTCTCTAGCGCTATTTCTATCATATCTTATTTGTGGTTTTCACTGCTTCTTGGCGTAAAGGGAATCCCAAAGCAGTGCACAAATAAATCAGCATAAGAACAGACTTGATTTCCCATTTCTTAATGGGGAAAAGGGATTCTTCTCTCCAACACATCTATGCGCATTGGAATCCAACACTGGTTGTCCAGCTTCTGAACAGTTTCTTAAGGAGAAACCCTGAGCACAGGGATCAAACTCCTGAAAGCAATAAAATCAATGGGATGTCCTCAATTGCACTGTGAAGCTAAGAGCCTCTAGTCCTTAAGTCAAGGAGCACAGCTGAGAAAGTAAATATAGTCACCTTCCCCACTTCACTGGTATGCCATTCCTCCAAAATCATGTGTGTGTGTCCCCCCCCCCCATTTTAATTCTAAGGAGTGAAGAGATTGAGTCTTGGTTTAAGTGGCTAGTTCTGGCCCCTTGTGAAGAGAAAGGCAACAAAAAAGTGCATTCCTCTGCCACATCTGAGCATGGAAGGGGGTGGGAATGCACAGATTGCAGAGTCAACATGTCTGTCAAAAGCAAATCCTCCCTGCCTGAACCTGGCCAACTTGTTTGTGCAAATTCAGCAGCAAGAGACCAAGAATTGTTTAAAAACATGCCAGGAAACCTTGCCAATTACCACCTCTTCCCAACAAGTGGTTGCTGCTGCTACGTGTTGCAATCCCAGATCATGCACACAGGAAAGCTGCCTCTTCCACCTCCCTGGGCTTTCCCTGTCCCACCTGAACAGGCAAACAAAGAGGCAAAAAACAGACACGCTTGGAAAAAGATGAGGCAATGGAGCAGGTACATCCAGGACTCCCCATTGAATACTGTAGCTTTTGGCCTAAGGATATTTACCTCTACTCTATATCTAACCCTTTATTCTATATCTGCCAGGAACAGTTAAAAGCGTCCTCAAATTGACTCTGTCTATGTCTATGCCTCATACCTTGGATCAAACATTGATCAGAACAGGGACTGCAGTCAAGAAATTAGAAGAAGACCATGAATGGGAAGGCCAGCTATGAAAGAACTAGAAAAGGTCCTAAAGAATATATGAAAGTTAGAATAGTATAAACCATTGTATTCCCCATCACCATGTAGGGATGTGAGAGCTGGACAGTGAAGAAAGCAGATAAGAAAATCAATTCTTTTGAGATGTGGTGCTGGAGAAGAGTGCTGAGGACACTGTATACAGCCAAAAAGAGAAACAAATGGGTCTGGAACAGATCAAGCCTGAAATCTCCCTGGAAGCCAAGATGACTAAACTGAGGCTGTCGTACTTTGGCCACATCATGAGAAGGCACGACTCACTGGAAACGACATTAATGCTAGGAAAGGTGGAGGAAGAAGAAAGAGACTGCATGCTAGATGGATGAACTCTATTAAGGGGATCATGGATATGAAGCTGCAGGACTTAAGCAAAGTAGTGGATGATAGGAGGTCTTGTCTTATCCACAGAGTTACCACAAGTAGTGATTGACTCAAAGACAGTTAACAACAACAAATGTAAAGGAAATCCTATATATTTTGCCAGAGTCTCACCTGCTGCCAATCTATACCTAATGGCTAAGAGGGTTGATTTCTCAAATGCTAATTCTGCCACTTTCCCTTGGCTAGGCCACTTTCAATGTAATCCTCCTTTAATCAAATAAATAAAACCAAATTTATATACTTCATGGAGACAGCTAGCATTATCTCCAATACAACACACAGTTTCTCTCAACGGAGAAAATACTTGACAATCAAGACACTGGGTGGGTTGCTCTTAGTTGTGGAGAAACAGTTTTGTGTTACCATTTGCTGTTATTATTATGTGCCTTTAAGTCGTTTTGGACTTATGTTAATCTTAAAATGAATGTATCATGAGTTTTCTAGAATTCAAAGACATACCTGTGTTCTAGAAAATCAGAATGCAAAGTGATCTAGTAGCACCTTTTGAGACTAACTGAAAGAAATAAGCTGGTAGTATGAGCCTTCGTTGACTTGAGCCTACTTCCTCATGCATCTTTCAAACATGTCTATGACACTGCTTTAAGTGCCATGGTTCCAGCCTATGGAATCCTGGGATTTATGGTTTGTTGTGTCCCTAGAGCTCTGACAGAAAAGGCTAAATATCTCAAAAAACTACAACTCATAGAATTCTATAGCAGAGGCACAGCAGTTAGTGGTGTCAAACTGCATTAATTCTGCAGAATTGATGCAGCCTGTGTAGAAGGAAAGGGCCTGTTGATTGTTCTTAAGGTGCAGCAAGACTCTTTGTTTTGTTGTAAAAAAAAAGAAGACAACACACACACCCTCTCTGTTCCCAACTGTGTGAAAATGAGGCATTATTGTGATTGCCAAGTTTATATTTGTGTATCTTGGGGGTGGGTTCTAACATGCCATTAAAGGAGAATTACACTGAAAGTCTACAAAAGCTCATGCCAGGAGCTTCTTTCTTTCAGTTAGTCTCAAAGGTGCTACAAGATTCCTTTGTATAGAGTTTTCTAGGCCAGATTTGTTCAGGGTGATTTGCCTTTGCCTTCCTCGAAGGCTGAAAGAGTGTGACTTACCCAAAATCACTCAGTGGGTTTCCATGGCCAAGTGGGATTTGAACTCTGGTCCTCAGCATCATAGCACATCAAACCACTACAACATGCTGGCTCTCAGGTTTCCATATCTCCAACATTTCACAGATGAAAGCAGGACCCATGTGGCTAGAGCAAGGGTGGGCAACCTAAGGCCTGGGGGCCGGATGCGGCCCCCTGAGGCCTTTGGACCGGCCCCAGGCTGGTCCTGCTACCGCCGCCGCTGCCCGCCATGATGATATTGATTATTGTTATTACTTGTTCTTGGGGTTTTCTTGGCAAAATCTCCACAGGGGTTTTGCCATGGCTTTTTATGGGGCTGAGAGTGTGTGCATGCAATTTTTTTATTTTTTAAAAAAAATATTTTTATTTATTTATTTATTTAATTATTTTGGGTGCTTCGGCCCCCCAATTGTCTGAGGGACAACAACCCGGCCCCCGGCTCAAAAAGGTTGCCTACCCCTGGGCTAGAGTGTGGTCAAAATGGTAAAAGTTATTAAAAGGACAGAGAAATTGAGAAGCTACAGTGGTATGCTTTTGCTCGAGTCTACTAGGAAGGGAAAGATTTTGTCCCTTCTTCTTTTTTCCCTCTAAGTGCAAACTACTTTTGCACTTTGAACTCAGTTTGCAACAACTTAAGTAAGCCAAGGACAAAGGAAGTAAGGGGGGGGGGGGACAGGAGAGAAAAGGGCATTTTTAAAGCAGTGGAAAAAGTGGGATGACAGATAATTAACTTGGACTGTTCTTGCCAAATTGGAACATCTGAAGAGTGTGCCTTTCTTGTTCTTCTTTTAATAAGGTAAAGGAAAGACTAGTAAACTAAACCTTTATTCAATCATGGTAGAATTCAAAGATATAGCCATGGTAGTCTGTAGAATCAGTATGTAGAGAAATATTGTAGTACGTTTGAGACTAAAGTCCAAAACACACTGCAGAGACCTCTTTAGCTGCCCTGGTTCAGTGCTAGGAAACCCTAGGAACTGTACTTTAGTGTAGCACCATAGCTCTCTGACAGAGAAGGCTAAATGTCTCACAAAACTACAGTTCCCAGAATTCCCTATCCTTGATCTAGGGCAGTTAAAGCGGTCTCAAACTGGATTATTTCTGCAGTGTGTTTTGAACCCACCTGAAAGAAAGAAGTTGGCAGCATGAGCTTTCATAGGCTATAGTCTACTTCCTCAGATGTATAAGTAGACTTTAGTCTATGAAAGCTCATGCTACCAAATTCTTTCTTTCAATTAGTCTCAAAGGTGCTACAAGATCTCTCTACATACTTTATTCCATCAGTCCATTTGGAGCCAACTTGAAAACAGCAAAGCCTTGAGTTAAAACCATGCTTACTTTTTTAAAAACAGGTTCCAGCATGCTGCTGTAAAGGAGGAGTGAAAATGAAAGTATGACAAATGCTTTTTGCTCCCAACCAAGGAGTGGTTGCTCACCTCACTTATTTACATAATAAAGAAGCCCTTCCTTCAGTCTCAGACAAAGGAAACAACATGGAGGTTTTAACTAGATGGGAGTTAGATGCAAAGGAATTTGCACCCTGAGGTACAAAGTGGACATTTTTTGGCTGCATTGTTGTTAAGACAAAGTGCTGTAACTCTCCTGTTCAATTTGGCTTTTGTTCAGTTACTTTAAAACAGTTTTATCCAACCCAGCCTCTTCCAGACAGATTATAGACTACAACTCCCATCACTCCCCAGCCTGCAGTGCAGTTCCACATATCTGGAGGGCACCAAGTTGGCAGAGTTAAAGACTCTGGATTAAATTGGGTTAACTGGATGCCTGTCAATATCGTTACTGTTTTGTTTGGTACAAGTTTTGTTTATTTTTCTTAGGATTTGACTGCTGCTCCCAAGTCCTTGACCTGCTTTCTGTGTGCCTTTTTAATAGCAATAGCATTTACATTTCTACACTGCTTCATACTGAACTAAGCAGTCTAAGCAGTTTACAACCTTTTTAAGAGTGTGGAAAAGCAGCCTAAACCCATTCAGAATAATATTCAAAACTCTAATAAATTGAAAGGCAGGTGTTCTAGCAAAGAAAAATTCTTGTAAACAAGCAAAAGCAAACATGGCCTTTTCCTTCAAGACTCAGCCTACCAGCTGTACGAGGGACTCCATGTGGGAGTATATGGAGCAACAAAGGTCCAAAACACACTGCAGAAATAACCCAGTTTGAGACCGCTTTAACTGCCCTGGCTCAATGCTAGGAAATTCTGGGAAATGTAGTTTTGTGAGACATTAAGCCTTCTCTATCAGAGAGCTCTGGTGCCACAATAAACTACAATTCCCAGGATTCCCTAGCACTGAGCCAGTCTCAAACTGGATTATTTCTGCAGTGTGTTTTGGACCAAAGGGTGTGTGTGCTGGTGTCATTTTGGGATTGTGGGGAGGTGATTCCACACAAGCTCCCCACGTAACTCATCTAGGGCTATCAAAACCCAAAGATTCCCATTCCCACACACAAGCATGTTTTAGGGCATTTAGTCACTAGCCCTGCGATCTCTGCTAAGAATATGACCCCTTTTCCACTTTTACTTGTTGCTGTTGTGTGCCTTCAAGTCATTTCTGACTTATGGCAACCCTATCATGGGGTTTTCTTGGAAAGTTTCTTCAAAGGGGATTTGCCACTGCCATCCTGAGGCTGAGAGACTGTGACTCGCCCAAGGTCACCCAGTGGGTTTACACAGATTTGTACTCTGGTTTCCAGAGTCATAGTCCAACACTCAAACCACAACATCACACTGGCCATTCTTAGTACACAAAGATGTTATCAGTCCCATTCAAGATATTCCACCAAGTTGTTAAGAATTACAGACCGATATCTTTGTTAAATACAGACTACAAAATATTTGCATTAATAATGGCAGAACGACTTAAAAAAATATTCTCACAAATAATTAAAAAAGAACAGTCGGGATTTTTACCTCAAAGATATTTAAAGGACAATATAAGAACAATAGTAGATGTGATTGAATACTATGAAAAGAATAATGACAAAAAATTGGGACTTATATTTTTGGATGCAGAGAAAGCTTTTGATAACGTAAATTGGACTTTTATGATAAAAATATGTGAAAAAATGAAGTTGGGAGAAAAATTCTGTAATTGGATTAAAGAAATATATAGTGAGCAATCAGCAAGCCTGGTGATAAATGGAAACAAATCACAAAAAATTAATATCGGCAAAGGGACGCGTCAGGGATGCCCGTTATCACCTCTTCTTTTTATAATGGTGTTGGAGACATTACTAAATCAGATAAGGGGAAACCCAAACATTAGAGGAATGAAGATTAAAGGAAAAGAATATAAGTTACGTGCCTTTGCCGATGATGTGGTATTGATATTGGAGGACCCAATAGAAAATATAAAAGAAACGTTTAGAATGATAGAAGATTTTGGGAATAGGGCCGGATTTAAAATAAATTATGACAAAACAGTAATAATTACAAAAAACATGACAAAAAAAGAAGAAACAGAATTAGCTGAAGAAACGCATTGTAAGGTTGTAAATAAAACTAAATATTTGGGGATATGGATATCCAAAAGGAATGTAGATTTATTCGAAAACAATTATAAACCAAAATGGAGAGAAATCAAGAAAGATATGACAAATTGGAGTAAAATTCAGCTATCATTATCAGGAAGAATAGAGACGATAAAAATGATGATTTTACCCAAATTAAATTTTTTATTTCAGAATATCCCGATAATACATAACAGGCAAATATTTCAAGAGTGGCAAAAAGATTTGAAGGAATTTATTTGGAAAAGTAAAAAAGCGAGAATCAATTGGCTAACAATGACAAGACAAAGTAAAGATGGAGGGAGGAATGTACCAGATTTAGAACTCTACCACAAAGCGAATGTTTTAGATTGGCTATCCGAATGGATAACATTAGAAGACCAGGATATATTGAATTTGGAGGGATTCAACAACAGATTCGGATGGCATGGATACTTATGTTATGATAAGGATAGAGTTCACAAAGAATTCCAACACCACGTAATAAGAAGAAGCTTACTTAAAACTTGGAAAGAACTGAAAAAAATAATATACACTAAAATACCTTTATGGACTTCACCACACGAAGCTTTTTTTGGAAGATGGACAGCCCTTCGAATTTGGTTAAAATATAAAGAGATATTGGAGAAGATTGGAAACCAATTGGAACTTAAAGCTATGTCTGAGATTCAACACTTAGATGATAAAATGCACTGGTTATTATATACCCAAATAAAGGAAAGATTTAAAATGGATATTAAGCTGCAAGGGGTGGAAGAAGAATTGAAAGACATAGATAAAATTTGGCTGGGGACAAGAGAGAAGAGAATAAGTAAATTATATAAAATATTAATGTGTCAGAGACAGGAAAAAGAAATAATATCAGACAATATGATCAAGTGGGCAACAGACATTGGTAGGACAATAATGGTAGATCATTGGGAGAAAGCAAGGAAAATGACAAGAAAATTTACTCGCTCTCAAGACATAAGAGAAAATCAATGGAAAATGGAACAAAGATGGTATCTCACCCCTGCTAGAATGGCAAAAATTTATAAACTACAAAAGAACGAATGTTGGAAATGTAAAAGCAATGTTGGATCTTGGTATCATGTTTGGTGGAGATGTCCCAAAATGAAAAGGTACTGGAAAAAAATACACATGACGATGGAAGACATACTTAAAAACGGTCTTGAATTATATCCAGAATTATATTTATTAAATATGACATACAAACTAGAAGCAGATATAACTAGAAAATATTGGAGACTAATACTTTACATGGTCTCGGCAGCAAGAATACTAATAGCCTCCAAATGGAAACAGGAGACAACTCCAACGGTAGATGAATGGCTATTGAAATTGTTAGAGATGAAGGAAATGGACAAATTGACAAGGTTATTGAATAATGAGAATGTGGAATTGGTTGAGGAAGAGTGGGCTCCAGTGGAAGAATATATAAATAGAAAATGGGAATAAAGCAGCAAAGTAGTTATTAAGATTGTGTAAATGAACTGGATCTGAGATGATGATAGAAGTAATAGATACAGAAATGATGTATGCAAAATGTGAAAAAAATGTACTTACTTTCAAAGAACTATTGAGAAGTCTGAACTATGGGTAAATGTACTGTAAAGATGACTAAGAATATATTTTAAGTGGATTTTTTATGTTTTTTAAAAATAAAAATAAAAAAAAAAAAAAAAAAAAAAAAGATATTCCACCAAGTTGTGGCTGGCTTCTGCATTCATCCCCACAAAGGTCCAAAACACACTGCAGAAATAATCCAATTTGAGACCATTTTAACTGCCCTGGTTCAGTATTAGGGAACCCTGGGAACTGTAGTTTATTGTGGCACCAGAGCTCTCTGACAGAGAAGGCTAAATGTCTCAGAAAAAAATACAATTCCCATGATTCCCCAGCACTGAGCCAGGGCAGATAAAGTGATCTCAAACTAGATTATTTCTGCAGCGTATTTTGGACCAAAGCTTCTCCAAAGTAATCTTGTTTCCACAGCCATAAACCACACATCTTTTTCCTTGCAATTTTAGAACCCCCAAGACACAAAAATACAAACTTGACAATCACAATAATGCCTCATTTTCACACAGTTGGGAAGAGAGGGGGTGTTTACCTTGTCTTCTTTTGTTACAACAAAACAAAAGAGAGTCTTGCAGGACCTTAAGGACAACTAGAGGGGCCATTTCCCTCTACACAGTTATAGGCTGCATCAATATTGCAGAACTGATGCATTCTGACATCGCTATAATTGCCATGGCTCAATGCTATGGAATGCTGGGATTTGTAGTTTTGTGAGATATTTAGCCTTCTCTGTCAGAGAGCTCTAGGGGCACAACAAGCCACAAATCCCAAGTTTCCACAGGATGGAGCCATGGCAGTTAAAGTGGTGTCAAACTGCATTAATTCTGCAGTGTGGCAGCAGCCATAGTGCTATGATCACACTAACTGCCAAGGAAATATCCTATGGAATCCTGGGAATTGCAGTTTAGAGAGGGGTATTTAGATTTCTCAGCCAGAGAGCTCTAGTACCTCCCCAAACTACCAATCCCAGAATCCCATAGGACTCAGCCTTGGTAGTAAAAAGTGGACTCATGGTGCTATAACTGTGTAGGGTGATAGGGCCCTAGGTTTTTATAATGGCATAAGCCTCCCTTGATGATCTGCAAACCCAATGCGTCAGAGACACCTGAGGGTGTAACTTCAGTTGGCAATGCACTTTGTCCTACCTATAGTAGTTGTTGTTACGTGCCTTCAAGTCATTTTATAACTTATGGCAATGCAAAGGTGGACCTATCATGGGGTTTTCTTGGTAAGATTTGTTCAGAGGAAGTTTGCTATTGCCTTCTTCTGAGGCTGAGAGTGTGTTACTTGCCCAAGGTGACCCAATGGGTTTCCATGGCTGAGCTGAGATACAAACTCTGGTCTCTAAAGATGCTAGCCAATGCTCAAACCGCTATGCCACTCTGGCTCTTATAGCATATAAGAGTGTGTGTATGTGTAGATAGATATAGATAGCTACACTTTGTATATAGTATTTGTGTGTGTAGTGTAATAGTTTGAGCATTGCACTGTGACTCTGGAGACCACGGTTTGAATCCTGGCTCAGCCTTGTAAATCCAGTGGGTGACCTTGGGCAAGTCACACACTCTCAACCTCAGAGGATGGCAATGGCAAACCCCCACTGGAGAGACTTGCCAAGAAAGCCTCATGATAGGTTCATCTTAGGGTCGCCATAAGTCAGAAAATTACTTGAAGGCACACAACAAGCAAACATACACTCATATATATGTATACGTGTGTGTGTGTGTGTATATATATATATACACACACACACACACACATATATATATATATATATATATACACACACACACACATATATATATATATATATATATATACACACACACACAGTACGTATAAATATATATATACTGCCTATAGTAGTGTATATAAATAAAATATTATTCACTACCAACTTGGGTCCCACTCCATGCATCTGAGGGACGAGGTGCAGGCAAGAATTGAAACCTGGCAGCAAATAAAAAGCATTATTAAGTAATAATAATGATGATGATGATGATGATACCACCCCTACCAGGGGCTGTGCTGTTTTGCACCCCCAAGTTTTTTCTTCCCTAACACAAACCACCATTCCTGCCTTTGGTCCAAAACACACTGTAGAAATAACCCAGTTTGAGACCGCTTTAACTGCCCTGGCTCAGTGCTAGGGAATCCTGGGAATTGTAGTTTATTGTGGCCCCAGAACTCTCTGACAGAGAAGGCTAAATGTCTCACAAAAGTTCCCAGAATTCCTTAGCATTGAGCCAGGACAGTTAAAGTGGTCTCAAACTGGGTTATTTCTGCAGTGTGTTTTGGACCAAAGTGGTGTCAAACAGGATTATCTCTGCAGTGTGTTTTCGTCCTTTGTTTGTGTGTTGTATATCTTCAAGTCGCCTCTGGCTTATGGCGGCCCTATGTGGGGTTTTCTTGATTTCTTCAGAGGGAGGGTTGTCATGGCCGTCCTTTGAGGCTGAGAGAGTGTGACTCACCAAGGCCAATCAATAGCCGACCAGGGATTCGAACCCTGGTCTCCAGAGTTGCCACACAACAAACGAGGAGGAGGAATCACTGTGGCAAAGCAGAGTCCAATGCTTCCTCTCAGTCCAATGCAAAAAGAAAGCAAGAAAGAACACACACCCAAAACACACACACAACAACAACAATACCCAAACCCACCTGGGGGAGGCCTTGTTCCCACCACACACCCCATTTTCCCAATAAATTCCAGCAAAAATTGCTGATTTATGGCCTAAGAGGGGTCCCTAATGGTCCTAGAGGGCTTGAAAGGGAAGAACCAGAGCGGAGGCCGACCCTAAGTTCTGTCAAGGGTGCCTCTGAGCATGCACAGAAGGCAGCAGGAAGGCAGGCGGGCGGCCACTCACCCTTGAAGGGCTGCTGCTGCTGCCCCTTTCCTTCCTCCCCCTCCTCCTCCTCCTCCTCTTCTTCCTCGGTCCAGCTGGGTCTTGCCCTTCCTCCTCCTCCTCCTTCTCTTCCTCCGCCACTGTTCCCCCTCCATAATAATGCAGGCAGCCGCCACTGCTGCTGCTATGGCGGGCGGGGAGAGGGAAGGAGGAGAAAGATGGAGGAGGAGGAGGAAATGTGTGTATAAGTCACCATGACTAAGCAAGAGAGAGGAGGAAACGGCCGCCCTGTTTCACAATAAGAGTCCCCGCTTCCCTCCCTCCCTCATGGCCGACCCACAAGGCAGCCAAGTGCAAATGGCGGCCCCTGACAGGGAAGGAGGCAGGACTGGGCGGCAGAGATTGTGAGGGAAGGCAGGCAGCCAGGCAGGCGAAAGAGGTCCTTTTTCCAAGGAATGTCCTCCATTTTGGTCCTCCTGTCCAGGGGGAGGTCCAAAACGCCCTCTGTTTTTGAGCAGGAATAAAATGGAGGACCTTCAAGGAAAATGGAGGAGGATGTGACTTGCTAACAGCACTCTCCGAAATGTAAATCCATGCTTCTCCGTCAGTGCTCAAAATGGAGGGCCCAATAAAAGCTCAAAAGAATCCTAGAATTGCAAATTGATGCTTCTCAGTCAGTGCTCAAAATGGAGGATATGGAAGAAAAATGGAGGAGGACATGCCCCAGTAAAGCTCAAAAACACTCATAGAAATGTAAACCCATGCTGCTTAGCCATGCTCAAGATGGAGAAAAATGGAGGAGGACATGACTCAATAAAAGATCAAAACACTCCTAGAAATGTAAATCCATGCTTCTCAGTCAATGCTCAAAATAGAGTACATTCAAGAAAAATAGAGGACAGGACCCAATAAAAGGTAGTAACACAGAATTATTAACTTTATCTCTGTGACCAGATGTCCTAACCACCATATAAATCCATGCTTCTTAGCCATGCTCAAAATGGAGGACATCCAAGAAAAATGGAGGAGAATATGACCCAATAAAAGCTAGTAACGCTCATAGAAATAGAAATTCGCTTCATATAGGGTGACCAGATGTCCTCCTTACTGCCAAGGAGGACAAGGCACTGTAAAATGGCGGAACTTCAAGAAAAATGTAGGAGGCCATGGCCAAATTAAAACTCAAAACTCCTAGAAAGATAGGAGACACTCCATTTTTTCTGGAATGTCCTCCATTTTGAGCATGGGTAGGAAGCATGCATTTATACATTTCAGGAGTGTTACTAGGTGTTATTTGGTCATGCTCTCCTACATTTTTCTGGAATGTCCTCCATTTTGACCATGGCTAAGAAGAATTAATTTATACATTATAGGAGTGTTCTTTGCTGTAATTTAGTCATGCCCTTCTACATTTTTCTGGAATATCCATTTTAAGCATTGACTGTGCAGCGTTAATTTATATTTCTATGAGTGCTCCATAGCTTTTTTTTGTCATATCCTACATTTTTCTTGAAGGCCCTCCATTTTGTGATACCTTGTCCTCCTTGCCAGTTAGGAGGACATCTAGTCGCCCTGTATGAAGTGAATTTCTATTTCTCTGAGCGTTACTAGCTTTTATTGGGCCATGTCCTCTATTTTTCTTGACTGTCCTAAATTTTGAGCATGGCCAAGAAACATGGATTTATATTTCTAGGAGTGTTTTGTTGGGTCATGTCCTCCATTTTTATTAAATATCCTCCATTTTTAGCATGGCTAATAAGCAAGAATTTACATTTCTAGGAGTGTTTTGAGCTTTTGTTGGGTCATGCCCTTTGTTTTTCTTGCATGTCCTCCATTTTGTGGTGCCTTGTCCTCCTTGGTCAGACACACACACACACACCTCCATCCTATAGGATCCTGGAATTTGTAGTTTTACAAGGACTCTAGCCTCCTCTGCCAAAGAGTGCTGGCGCTTCTCACAACTACAAACCTGAAGATTCTCTAGGGTTGGAGACATGGCAGCCAAAGTGGTATCAAGCTGCGTTATTTCTTTGGTATCAAAGTGGTATCAAACTGCATTATTTCTGGGGTATGAGCATTGGACTAGAACTCAGCCATGAAACCCACAGGGTGACCTTGGGCAAGTCACACTCTCTCAGCCTCAGGGGAAGGCAAAGGCAAACCTCCTCTGAACAAATCTTGCCAAGGTTCGCCTTTGGGTCACCATAAGTAAGAAATGACTTGAAGGCATACAACAACAATAACAAGAGTCAGGGTTTGGCCTGACTTTTCCTTCTTGGAGAGTATGAGATGCCAACAATCATTCACTTCGTGCAGTCACTTCTCCCCATAACGTTTCTCATCCAGGAAGGGAAAGGGGAGAGAGCAACTCTATGGCTGGGTTTCTATGGTTTCCTCACCCGCACTATAGTAGTTTGGATGAGAAATAAGTGAGGTTTTGATTTTAGGGCTGGGAAAGAACCTTCCAATATTTCCTTTGACCTCAACATTTGGTGTATTATTTGAGTAAAACCGCATTTAATCTCATCCAAGTTGTAGGGCTGGACATGGGTTCACCAAGGAAGGCATTTGTGTTACTGCTCATAATACTGGTGAGCTAATGTGCATAGTGGTTTTAGAGTTGGGACTATGGAGATTACCACACGAAGCGCTAGTGATGGAATTAAAGTGGAATTATAGTCATCCCTCCCAATTCACGGGGAATCCGTTCTGGACACCACCACCACCACAAATCAGGAAAATCACAAATATCCAAGCCCCATTGATTTTAATGGCGGCACGCGCGCACACCATTTTGTCCCTCCCTGCTTGCCATCCACAAAGGACCGAGACTGCAAACTCCAAATCCTTGAACAGGGAGGGACAAGTGTACAATCTATGGGGGGTTGCAGACTGCCAGAAATAGTGCAAATTGAGTCCACTTTTAGGGTTAGGGAATCATGGGAAGTGTAGTTTATTGTGGCACCAGAGCTCTCTGACAGAGAAGGCTCAATGTCTCAGAAAAAAATACAATTCCCATGATTCCCTAGCACTAACTCTAACCCTAAAAGTGACTCAATCTGCACTATTTCTGGCAGTCTGCAACCCCCCTATGATTCCTCTACTTTTCACACGATGTCGGCCCTCGTCCGTTGATGATCCATTGTTACACCATTATTATCACACAATTTTGCATTGACAAGTATCTCTTGCTAATGGAAAATTGTGTGATAATAATGGTATAACAACAGATCAGCAATGGATCTGCAGCAGATGAGTGATGGCATTGTGCAAAAAGAAGAGGAATCATAGGATGTAATTCCATCACAAGTGCCTTGTGCGGTAATCTATGACTCTGGAGATTGAGGCTTGATTCCCCGCTTGGCCATAAAACCCACTGGGTGACCTTGGGCAAGTCATAGGACCTTATCCCACGCTGCTGTAAAAGTGGCAAGAAAGCGATATAAGCATCATCCCACTACTATAGCGCTAGCAATCCCCAGAGATGGCAATGGCCAGCACACGCAACTGGCATCATCGCGCTATTGACGATATCGCGATGATGCCCCCCCACGGAAAGCGCATTTGCAGAGCACACTACAGCATGGTATAGTGGGATGATTCCGGCAAGCATATTCTTGCACATGCACTAACTTTTTGCTTTGGCGTCAACACATCACCAAAAGTACTACAAAACATGTTATCATTCACCCCTATGCTCTGCCTGCACCCACAAGCCTGCACCCAACAAGCCTGCACCCTACAACCCAGCACCCACACGACAGGAAAATGTCCACCGGCTGTGTTTGTGTCCCTATGCCAAAAGGAAACACGTCATAGGATGCTGCCAGAAAGAACGATGGGAAATAGCGCTAGGAACGATGGGTTATGAAGTGGAAATGCTCACGGGGAGGGAATTGCTGACCATACCTACAGCGCTAGCGCTTTCATAGCGCTAAGAATCAGCTCGCGCTATTGCAATGCCTGGTGAAACCGACATTCAAAAGAACGTGAATGATGCTGCATTCCGAGCGGTCTCTTGCCGGATTCTTAGCGGCGTTGTGGGATCAGTCGGAAAAATTTAGCGCTATAGCGCCGGATTCTTGGTGGATTCTTGCTGCTTTTGGCCCCGTGGGATAACATCCATACTCTCTCAGCCTCAGGGTAAGGCGATGGCAAACCTCCTCTGAATATATCTTGCCAAGAAAAACCTGTGATAGGTTCGCCATGAGTCAGAAACAACTTGAAGGCACACAAAACACACATCATGACTCTGGGAGACCAAGGTTCAATTCTCCTTCAGCCATGGAAACCCCCTGGGTGACCTTGGGCAAGTCACATGCTCTCAGCCTCAGGGGAAGGCAATGGCAAACCTCCTCTAAACACATCTTGCCAAGAGGACCCCACAATAAGGTCAAACTGTGTTTGACTTTCCTATAAGTTTCCATTGTATACCAGCCTGCCAATTCATAGGCTCTGAGAAGCTACTTGGGAATGGTGTGACGTTCAAGAACACCTGTACTTTATCTCTATTTTATGAGTGGTTCAAACATTGTTCAAAGGCTTGGCTCATTTGTGAGAAAAGGTCCTCACAAACTGTATTTGGAAATCACCTGTTTAATTGGCAAAAGGCCAGAAGGTTGTGGCCTATAATAATCCTGATTCATCAACTGAGGTCACCTGAGCTATAAAACTATAGCTTCTTTGTCACCATTCTCCATTTTGTTTGGGCTGAAACTATGGTCTTTGAATCTGCTTTACTTGGAGGAACATGAGGAGGCATCTGAGTTATATAAGGCCTGTCTGTTTTGTCTTCAGTGTATGTATACTTGTCTAATTCTCTATTAATTGTCTTGTTTGGACAATGGTTCCTTGGTATCTGCTGGGGTTTGGTTCCAGGACCCTCATGGGTACCAAAATCTGTGGATGCTCAGATCCCATTAAATACAATGGCATAGGAAAATGGTGTCCCTTATATAAAATGGTTTGCTTCTTAGAGTTTATATTTTTAGAAAATATTTCCTAGCTGTGGATGCTTGAATCCATAGATAAAAACTCTGTGGATAAGGACTGGCTGTATAGTCTTCACTTTTCATTTTTTTGGGGGTGTGTGTGTGTAAATTAATTAATTTCCATGTAATCAGGGTGACCCAATGTCATAGCTGCAAAGAAGGGCAAGGCTCCTCAAAATGTAGGAAATTCAAGAAAAATGGAGGGAATTGCCAAATAAAAGCTAAAAAGCTAATGTAAATATAAATTCATTTCATATGGTTTGTTTACAGCTATATTACACACCCTGTATTTTGTTATGCGTTGAACCATATTTTTCTGATAAACTTTGTTAAAATGCCTTATTGGCTTGCAAAAATGGTGCTTCATTATTCCATTGTGCTGAAATTAAGGGGGGGAGACTTTCAAACACTTGCACTATGTCCTCAAGCACCCTATTGCCTGACACCTTTGCTGTCCTTTTCCCCTCTGAGAAACGCATACACCCTGAGTTCTGAGTGCGAGTCTTGTCTGTCTGATGCTGATAGGAAAAAAGATCTTTAGAAGGATCCATCTTATCCCCCTCTTTGCAATGAGGACAGGATGCCAAATAGATGCATTTCTCGAAGAGTAACAGCAAGCATGGTGCTACTCAATGGGCCTTGAGGACATTTTGGAATTCTTCCTGACCATAAGGTTGAAATGTAGGACATGTCCTGGAACAGTAGGACATTTGGTCACTCTGCAGATAATCTGGTTTGTGTGTGCATGTGCACATGGCATATCCTCCAACTGTCCCGATTTGGGAGGCACAGTCCTTATAAATCCACTATCGTCCCATGTTTTCATGTGCTTCTAAATGTCCCAATTTCTCTCTTCTCCTTCCTCTTTCCCCTTTGCCCTCAACTTACTGCTGCAAAAGTGCTTGCTCTCAAGTAGCAGCAGGGAGCAAGTTGTTTCTGACTTATTGGAGCCCTAAGACAAACCTATCATGGGGTTTTCTTGGCAAGATTTGTTCAGGGGAGGTTTGCCATTACCATCCTTTGAGGCTGAGAGGGTGTGACTTGCTCAGGGTCACATATACATTATACACACACATATGTTGTTGTTGTATATCTTCAAGTCGTTTCTTCGAACTCTGGTCTCCCAGTGTCCTAGTCCAACACTCAAACCACTACGCCACACTGGCTCGCCTGCCCTTCCCAGGAGGCTCAGGCAAAAAACTACTACTGCAGCCTTTCCCAGTTTGTATATCCCTCCTTATAATGTTTGCCATCTTGACCACTTGGTCACATAATATCCTGCTTTTCACCTATGAAATTTTGGAGGGTGTGACATCATTAGGAGTGGCCTACTTCTAAATCCAGCTCTTTGTGTGTGTGTGTGTTGTGTGCCTTCAAGCTGTTTCCAACCTATGGTGATCCTAAGGATGGGGTTTTCTTGGCAAGCTTTGTTCAGAGAAAGTTTGCCATTGCCTTCCTCTGAGGCTGAGAGGGTGTGACTTTGCCGAAGGTCACTCAATGTGTTTGGTTATTGCTACTGAAATCTGTTCAGTGTTTTGCCTTGTGATTCCTGAGAACAGAGTTGTCTGAAGAAGCCTTAAGGATGCTCTCTAAAGTTTGGGTTACAGGACAATCCGTGAGTCCAAAACACACTGCAGAAATAATCCAGTTTGAGACCGCTTTAACTGCCCTGGCTCAGTGTTAGGGAATCCTTGAAATTGTAGTTTGTTGCGGCTGCAGAGCTCTCTGGCAGAGAAGGCTAAATATCTCACAAAATTAGAGTTCCCAGAATTCCCTAGCATTGAACCAGGGCAGTTAAAGTGGTCTCAAACTGGATTATTTTTGCAGTGTGTTTTGGACCTATGTTGGACAGAAGGGGCGGTGGTTGTACTGCACTTCAAGATTGTTGTTTAAACCTGGTTAACTTTCCTAGCTTGGTGGGCAAGTGCTGCTACCTTTCTGATATATGTATATATGTCGACCCCATTAATTTCATAGTGCTTTCAAAGGCAAGGAATACTTCCTCAGATGCTTTTGGACCAAGCTTTTGCCAGTTCCTTCATCTGAAATACAGGAAAAGCAATTCCACCTAAATATTAGGAGGAACTTCCTGACAGTAAGAGCTGTTTGACAGTAGAATACACTCCCTTGGAGTATAGTGGAGTCTCCTTCTTTGGAGGTTTAGGATTCCCATCATCCCCAACCAGCATGGCCAATTATGTATGTTACAATATTTCTGCAGTGCAGTTGGTTATGACAGAGAATGAAAATGCAGATAACAGAAATGTAATCTGATCTATCCTTGGTGATTTAATTAACTCTGCTGCAACCCCAAACACTTGTCGATTCATTTTAATTTTATTATTATTTTACATTGTTATCTGATCTTGTTCCAATCTGGTTTCTAATCTGGGATCAGATCAACACTGAAATCATTTTGATTGGTCTGATGGATGCACTGGGAGATGCCATACAGAAAAGTACAATAACATCAAAATAAATAAATAAATCACAAAATAGCAATACCTTTATTAGACCAACCAAGATGCACAAAATACATGTTGCAAGCTTTCAAAGCTCCACTGGTTTCTTCATCAGGCAAAGATGTTTAAAATCATAGAGGAGAAAGGAAAATATGATGATGTTAGAGTCCTGGGAGATTATCACATGGGGTCTTTTCTCATCCTTATCCCATTCTTCTGGCGCGATCACCCGAAGATTTTCACATGACATCTGTCATTATCCTGTCTTTCTGACGTTCTTATCGTGCAATCGCAATAAGATTTCCAGATGATGTGGCGCTTATCCCATCCTTCTCTCATCACTGAAGTGTAATAGCCCCATCACTTTATATTAACAGAAACTCCCATTAATAGGATGGTGCCACTGACAGGAGAAGGGCAGGATGAGGTAAGGATGGGGTAAGGACAGGACCAATCCCTCCTTACCTTGTATGATAATCTCCCTAGTCCTAGATTTTGTGAAGATTTTGTTGTTGATGAGTTGGCATCTATTCATTACTTGGACATCTGAAAGCCTTTTCATACAACCAACTACAATAACCTTCCAAGTGGGTCATCCAAGGGGACCATTGGGATTGGGGCACATGGATTCAGTGATTCCATTCTTAGGTGGTAGAATTCAAAGATATAGCCGTGTTAGTCTGTAGAATCAGTATGTACAGAGATCTTGTAGCACCTTTGAGACTAACTGAAAGAAGGAAGTTGGCAGCATGAGCTTTTCTTGACTTAAGTCTACTTCCTCAGATGCTTTTGGACCAAGCAGGAAATAGAAAGCTCATGCTGCCAACTTCTTTCTTTCAGTTAGTCTCAAAGGTGCTACAAGATTCATTCCTAGGTGTATAACATTGGGTCTCCACCATAACAATTAGGCTTTGGGACGTGTATTGCAGAGCTCAGCTTAGTCCCAGGCACCATTTTAAGATTAACAGTCCCATAGGGATAGAAGGTGGTATGAAAAGAGGAAGACCACATTCCAGATGGATAGACTCAGGGCCTTTGCAGACTGCCAGAAATAGTGCACATTAAATTGAGGCACTGCCCTGGCTCAGTGCTAGGGAATCATGGGAACTGTAATTTATTGTGGCACCAGAGCTCTCTGACAGAGAAGGCTCAGTGTCCCAGAAAAAAATACAATTCCCATGATTCCCTAGCACTGAGCCAGGGCAGTGCCTCAATTTAATGTGCACTATTTCTGGCAGTCTGCTTAGGCCCTCAGTCAAGGAAGGCAACTGAGTCTGCAAGACCTGAGTAGGGCTATTGATGCAGGGTGACTTGGGATGTATCCTCAGTGCAGAAATAATCCAGTTCGACACGTCTTTAACTGCCACGGCTCCATGCTATGGAGTTCTGGGAATTATAGTTTGTTGTGGCACTAGAACTCCACATCAGAGCTGACAAGTTGACTTAGGTCCAGTACCCACTGCAGAAATAATCTAGTTTGAGACCACTTTAACTGTCCTGGCTCAATGCTAGGGAATTCTGGGAACTATAGTTTTGTGAGACATTTAGCCTTCTCTGTCAGAGAGGTCTGGTGCCACAATAAACTACAGTTCCCAGGATTTCCTAGCACTGAGCCAGGGTAGTTAAAGTGGTCTCAAACTGGGTTATTTCTGCAGTGTGTTTTGGATCTTAGACTTACGGTGACCCTGTGAATGAGAGACCTCCTCCTCTATGATGCCACTACAGTTTGCAGAATGCCACAGCATGGAGCCGGGGCAGTTTAAGCGGTGTCAAACTGGATTATTTCTGCAGTGAGGATGCAGCCTTGGAGGTCTCTCATTCACAGGGTTGCCATAAATCTAAGTCAACTGGTCAACAGTTAACAACAATATAAGATGGCACGACAAACCTGCAGTCTGTGTCCCTCACCCACTGCATTCAGCATTGGGAGTTCCTCCAGTGTACCAACACAACACAAGGTTGGGAGAACCCACATTGTGCCAGCCATTACTTCCTGTCCACACAGAGCTGCAAATGGGGAGAAATCTCCCCCCCCACCACCATTATGGCTCTCTATTCCTAGTATAGGCTGTGGGGAGTATATAAAACAAGCATGAGGAATGTGTGTTCCCTCCAGGTATTGCTGGACTGCAACTCCTATCAAACCTAGCCAGCGCAGGCAATGGAATGGGATGCTGAGAGTTGCAGTCCAAACCTGTCTTATTAGAATCATAGAGTTGGAAGAGACCATAAGGGCCATCCAGTGGAACCCCTTGCCATGCAGGAACACAGAATCAAAGTACCCCCAACAGATGGCCATCCAGCCTCTGTTTAAAAATCTCCAAGGAAGGCAACTCTACCACTCTCCAAGGGAGTGTCTTCCATTGTCAAACAGCTCTTATTGTCAGAAAGTTCTTCCTAATGTTGAGGTGGAATCTCTTCCTGTAGTTTGCATCCATTCCTCCGGGTCCTGGTTCACTGGAGCAGCAGTAAACAAGCTTGCCTCCTTCTTCAGTATGACATCCCTTCAAATATTTAAACAGGGCTGTCATATCACCCCTTACCTTCTCTTCTCCAGGCTAACCATACTGAAATCCCTAAGCCTCTCCTTATAGGGCCCTTGATCTAGACACTATACCATACTTCTATTGATGCAGCCTAGAATCGCATTGGCCTGTTGCATCACACTGTTGACTCATGTTCAACTTTTGGTCTACTAGGGGCCTAAGCAGACGGCGCAAAGCGCTGTTTTCGAGGCCAGGAAGGGGAGGGGCAGCCTCATGCTGGGCGCCCCAACCCCTTCCCGAATACGTCATCGGAGCGGCCGTCGCTCCGCACGGCCGGCGCTCTGATGACGCACTTCTGCTGTAGCGTCTGCACATGCTGCAGTGGAAGAGGCGCCGAAGGTGCGCCGGAGGCCTTTTGCGGCGCACCTTCGGCATCTTGCGAAAGGAGCGCTATTTTAGCACTCCTTCCTGGGCCTGGGACGCTGCGGCTCGGGGCCAAGGAGTGCAGATACCTCAGCCCCGATCCGCAGCTTCCCGGGGCGGCCCCGTGCCGCCTGTCTGCTTCCCCCCTAGGACTTCTAGATCCTTTCACACATACTGTTGTCTACCCAGGTGTCCACCATCCACACATGGAACTGAACTCTACAGATCTTCGACATTAGAAACTGTAGAGTAAAGAGACCAGCCCCCATGCAAACTACTGTCACACTATTTTGTGGACTTTGTGACGTGCGTGACCATGTCCCTCCAGATAAAATGTCTGATTCCCAAAATTCTGAACCCAGGAGAAAGCAGGGGTGTGGTTTTACATGGAGCCATAAGGAAATTCTGGATTTGATTTCTCTTCGGGAAGAAGAGAAAATCCAAAGGCAGCTTAATGCCAACAACCGAAACATTGATATATTTAAGGCCATTGAAGAAGAGATGAGGGCATGCAACCATAATCACACTGATTTTGAGTGCAGGAGCAAATGCAAGACTATGAAGTCAGAATACCAGAAAGTCAGCAGGCACAACCAGATAAGTGGCAATGCTCCGTTCACTTGTCCATACTTTCAGGAGATGGACAAATTCTTAAATAACGACAGAACTGTCTTCCCAAAAAGGCTGAGCAAAAACCTAGACCAGGGGTAGGCAACCTTTTTGAGCCGGGGGCCGGGTTGCTGTCCCTCAGACAATTGGGGGGCCGAATCACCATAAATAAATAAATAAATAAATATTAAAATAATTTTTTAATTTTTTAAAAATATATATGCATGCACACTCTCTCAGCCCCAGAAAAGCCATGGCAACCCCCCTGTGGAGATTTTGCCAAGAAAACCCCAAGAACAAGTAATAACAACAATAATATCATCATGGCGGGTGGCAGTTGGCGGCAGTGGCGGCAGCGGCAGGACCGTCCTGGGGCCAGTCCAAAGGCCTTGGGGGGCCGCATCCGGCCCCCGGGCCTTAGGTTGCCTACCCCTGACCTAGACATAAAAAGAACAGGAAGATCCAGCGGCAACCAAGGAAGTGGTCCACAGCACATAGAGGCACAGCAACACAGAATCAGCATGATGGTTAGTGTTTCAACTTTTTTATCCTCCCATTGTTAATGTTGTGGGGAAAATAAGGGGAGTATTCTGGGGGAGGGTGGTGTGTGGGTGGTGTACTTGAAATGCTAATAAAAACTATTTTCTTCTTGTACTCTTTGTTGCAGATCGGGGGCAGGAAGAGGTCATTTTGAACCTGGTTGCAGCTCCGGACCAGTGCCTGCCAGGACTAGAGATCGCAGAGGAAGAAGAGCAAAAAACACATGCACAATCCAGCAGCAGTGAAGGTTGGTTCTTTGTCCCCTGGGGCATTCTACCCGCATCTGGAGCCTTTCCACCCTAAAGCCCACTAACTCCTGACAAACACTGATTTTTTATGTGTGTAAGGCTTGATCTGATAACTGGCGCTGGCAGTACAGGTGAGAACAAGGCAGTGATATCTATTTAACTTTTCCTAGAAACACAGATTGATGAAGAGGAGGAAGGAGCAGGTGCTGCAGCAGAAAACAGCATGGGAGGTAATGAAGATGATTCACAGCTGGGAGTCAGCCAGGAGGATGGTAAGTACAATATTCACAGAGGGCATTGCTGAACAGAGATAATTGGCGTCTCCTAGTCAGGTCTGTCCAGATGTGCATCATATTATTAGAAGAGCATTTATATGAGTCACAAGGAAACAATTCCCATAAAATAACCTAGTTGGTTATCACCACAGAAAGCATTCTATAGGACAAAATTACATGTAGTACACAAAAAAAGTAAATAAGATTTTGGGCCTCGGCAGACGACTCAATTGAGCCGTCTCCGAGGCCAGGAAGAGGAGGGGCCACCGCACGCGCGGCGGCCCTTCCTCTTCCTGAGGTCGCCCTGAACGCTTCCGGGTCACCGCACGCCGGACGCGTTCAGGGCGACCTCCCTCCACAGCGTCCGGACGCGCTGTGGAGGATAAGTCGCAAAAAGGGCGCCCGCCGCTTTTAGGGCGCTCTTTTTGCGACTTATGAAAGGAGTGCCTTTTTGGCGCTCCTTTCAGGGTCGCCGGGGAGGCGCCGCGGTGAGGCTGCCATAGCCCCGCGGCGCTCCGGACCAGGGCGCTCCAAACGCCCTGGTCTGCATCCCCCCTTTGATATCCTGATAGATACTGGAGACACCCACCTAACAGGAAAAATGTAGTAGCTACTGCTATGATTTGAAACAGAGGAGGAACAAATTGAAGAATGCATGGTGGAAGGGCCAAGAAATATGGGACATGAAATTTCATCAGGACCAACGTGGGAAGGTGTGGTTGAAAGTTTTAAAATGTAGTTCTTTTAACAGTCTGATGGTAATTTATTTCAAACCAAAGAAAGGGTGGTACCTCACAGCAGATAAATTGGCAAATATGTATACTAATAGAAATATTAACTGTTGGAAATGTAAAATGTATTTTGGTCCCTTTCACCACCAATGGTGGTTGTGAAAGCCCCCACCCCCACCTCAAAGGCAAAACTTAGGGAAGGGGGTAAATAAGATTTCAAAGTCAGAAATAAAAAACAGTCCAGAATTATTTCTGTAAAATATGGTGGGATTCAGTAAGAAATTAGGTAAGGAACACTGTGTATAAATTTGTTATAAGACTACAGCAGCAAATAATATTGAATGCTACGTATTATAGACAGAAGGATATCCCAAGAATTGAGGAGTGAACAGGAAATTTATGGGACCAGGCTAAATCAGACAAGTTGACCACTTTATTGAAAATATATCCAATACAGATTTATTGGAAAACATGGCAACTATGGGTTAATTTTGGGGGGGAAAGGGCAGGAGGTAATTTGATGACAGGGAAAGCATTTGTAGAGAGAAGAATCCTGATTATAATTTTTGTTAAATTATATATTTAATTTTTGTTGTGGATAATCACTTTATTTAATTGTGTAAAAGCTGGTTTGTAAAGGATGTATTCACTATGGAGGCATAAATGGGTGTAATAGTTGGAGAACATAGACACAGTAGTGTAGGAAGTAAGTGGGAATGGGGGAGAGGGAGGGGTGAAGGGATAATGGGTTTAAGTATGCATGTATTTTCATTATATTGTAGTCACATAATGTTAATGCCAATGTGCATCATGCTTCACTGTCCTCGGGGCAAATGCTGGACAAAGAAGGGCACAAGTCACCACAGATGCAATGTCAACAGAAATTGAAAATATAGACAGGAGAGACAGAGGGGTGAACTTATAGCCTTCTCCATCATGAAGCATAGGCCAGAATCACCAGAAGACAGCAACACACTGTCACAAATAAGCTGCTCAGAAGGATGGGTCTTCTTCTCTTTCAGACCTGTCTCCCTGGGTTGATTGAGATTCCTGGGTGTCCACTGTGCAGAGTGACAGGCAGGGAACTGCTTCCTCTTCTTCAGTTTCATGAAGCAATACCTGAGTGGTGGTTTTAGTGGGCTGCGAAATGTGTTTTGCTTTCATCTTTTTTCCGCTATTCTGCAGCAAATGGCAGACAGTTTCTGGGAAGATGTCTGGTCAAGCCAGCATGATAGACGAGAGATGCTGGACTGCATGCACTCTGACAGACATTGCCAGAGGAATGCTGGACGTGAAACAGAAAAAAACTTCATCTTGCCATTAAGGCCAACAAGAATTCCTTGGAAAGGGCAATTGGGCAGAGATGCCTTTCCCTTGCTCCACTTTCAGGCAGGAAAAAAAGGTGAAAGAAAAACACATTTTGTAGCCCATGGAAACAACTACTCAGGTATTGCTTCCTGAAACTGAAGAAGAGGAAGCAGCTCCCTGCCTGGTGTCCTGCACTGTAGACACCCAGGAATCTCAATCAACCCGGAGAGACAAGTCCGAAAGAACCAAAAGGACTATTAAAAAACAAAAACAAATATACACACCATGAGTATGTATATTTGATGTGAGTATTCTATGTATATTTTGATGTGAGTATATTTGATTGTATGTATCTGTGATGTGTGCAGGAGATGTATGCATGTGTTCTGTATAGCGCTGTAAGATAATAGGATATTCACTTAGCAGTGTGAAGATTTGATTCTTGTTATGTTAGCTCTCCTCTGGACAAATAAAAAGTTGCAGAAAGAGTTGTCACGTGATATTGTTATATAAAGAAATACAGAGTCACAGCACTATGGCAGTGCAGTCCCCATTTCAGAAGCTCACTACCACGACAAAGCAGGGGAGGCAAAGTGGGAGGAAGGCATGACTACCTTCTGGGATGTTACCAGGTGTGGTCCACACATACAACCCACACCCTAGTAATGCCACTGCCTCCCATAATACCCCAAAGCCATCTTTTGATATCCCCAAGCCTGGAGGATGCCAAGAGCAGCAAGCAGTTCATAAGAAGCAGCTTTTCCAAGCTTTGATCTGTATGTTACTATTTACGATGAAAAGGTTATGTGGTGGTCCTGCCAGAATGGCCTAGAGGGATTGTTTTTATTGTTGTTTTATTCATTTATATCCTGCCTTTCCCCCAATATTGGGACTGAAGGCAGCTTATAGAATAATAAAACAAAAACAGATGTATGGATGTCTAAACATATGTATTACTATGCACACAAACACACACACATGCATGCCTTAAACCCAACATTGAGGCACATACTTGACGGTGCTTTCCAAGGCAGGTGTTTTATTGAGAAGTACCTTCTCAATGGCCAGGCACACTTGGATGCAGATCTGTGCTGCTATACAGACTCCAATCTGGAACTGGTGAGCCACTTTCTGGTACAAGAGGGGACAAAAAAGCCTCCAAATGGCTATGGCAACCCTCTTCCACAGTGATGGCCCCCCTCATCAATGTGTCCCTTGCTTGGAGATAAGGTCTGAGGGCATCTTCTATTTCAGAGGGTCTGCTTTGACATGCTAAAATTTCTTAGCCACATATCCTCATCCAAGAAGGCACGCACCTCTTTTGATCATCAGTTTCTCACTACCTGTGGCCTGACCCACTAGCGACGTGGCTCTGGTACATTGGTGAGGTATGTCCATGGAAGTGACTCCCCTGATCTTCCTGAGATGTTTCCACACATGCAGGAATTGTAATATCTTCCTGCCTCTTTCCTGACGCTCCCTCTCCAACACCCAATAACTTGCAGTTAAATGCTGCATCAACAACAGAACAGTATCCATGCTTTCAATATTCACCATTATGCTGGTACAAGGGCAAATATTAAAATGGTGATCTGACATGATGGCAAAACGCTGAAGAAACGTTAACCCCGAAATAAATAAATCCAAGTAAATTCCTGTGACACAACTATAATTGCTGTGCTCTTGCCCAAAAACGATACTTCCAAACCATTGACAGGATGCTCACGCCATGAAAAGCATTGCATCATTGCGCAATGTGTGTGAAATCCTTTCACGCTATAGCGTGATATTAACGCTTTAATCAAGGGATGGTAGTGAATATGGTCCCCATGTGATAAACTCCCTTTATCTATCAATTTAAATATGTTCTACCTAAGTGCAGTACCTTCCATTTTTCCCTGTTGAAATTAATTTTGTTCATTTTAGCCCAGCTTTCTAATCTATTATGGTCATTTTGAATTTTGAATTTCTGAATTGTGATCCTGTCCTCTGGGGTATTAGCTGCTCCTCCTAATTTAGGGGTGAAGCAGACTGCCCTGAAGGAGTGGCTCTGTGCTGTCCCTTTGAGCCCCGGATCAGGGCTGTAGCAGCCACATGCTGTAGCCCCAGTCTGGCATTTTTCCAGGCCAAAAAGAAGCGGCACAATGCTGCTTCTTTTTGGCCTGGAAAAAGGGTGCCCTTGCCACCATGGCAGCACTTTTCTGCACTCCTTTTGGTGTGCAGCGTGTGAATACTGCGCCAAAGAAGCATCGTAACACTGCCCGCTGGGTGGTCAGGCAGCTGGTATGATGCCGGCTTGGGGGTGGCATCGGGGTGTGCGTCATCCAAACGCCATGCCCCCACGCCATCCCCAACCTGCCGCTTAGTACCGGTCTGTACAGCCCCTTGGTGTCATCTGCAAATTTCATAAACATGCACCTCCAGCTTTACAGTCATTTAACTTCACACTCACTTGTTCTACAACATAAAGGTGCTTGGCATAAATTATATAGCCCACTCGTTATGAATGGGGAAAGAGATGTGTTGTGTGCTCAGTAGGCAATGTTGTTGCAGTGTTAGGAGAGTGGAACAAACATGAAATGAGATCAAGGCCCTGGGGATGAGTTGGGTAGGCTTGGGGGTGCAGATTTGGCAGATCAGGACAGTCCTGATTAATTCTCTTGTCCTCCCACTTTTTAAGCTGCTTTTAAAAGCTCTCTCTTCTCCAAATTTTTCCCTTTCTCCCAAGCTTACAACCATTGCTGCAAACCAGGTTCAACCTGCAAAAATAGTTTGCGCAGCATTAATTTAGCAGGCAAGGAAGTGAGGAGGGGGCAGAATCTCACCATTCCCAGTTGGTTCAGCCAAAAGCAAACTGCTGCACTCTTTCTTAGCTTGTATTTTCTTCCTCATGAATAACCTTTGACATCGTGATCACACTCTGACGTTGTTTGGCCACACTTGCCTCAGTTTTCGTCAGTGAAATAATTGAGGCTATGGATGGGTTGGTTCGCATTTGATAAGCCAGGGGCTGAGATGCCCAGAGTGCGAGATGATGGCAGAGTTTAGGAATGTTGATGTCAATCATAATCCTCAAGTGTCCTGGAATTGAGAGCCAGCATGGGATAGTAGTTGTGTGTGTTGGACTACGACTCTGGAGACCAGGGTTCAGATCCTTACTTGGTCATGCAACCCACTGGGTGACCTTGGGCAAGTCACACACTCTCAGCCTGAGGGGAAGGCAATGGCAAACCACCTCAGGACAAATCTTGCCAGGAAAAATCCATGGTAGGCACACCATAGGGTCTCTATAAGTCAGAAATGACTTGAAGGTCCACAACAACAACAACAGTCATTGCACATACTTAGTAGAGCATGTTCTATAGCATCACCAATGAATATTGTACCCATGTTGGGAAAGATACAAGAAGGGGCAACCAAAGTCAAGCAGACCTCTCCCACGAGAGAGAAAAGACTAAAACAATGGGACTAAACTAGACATTACTTGAATTGCCCCACAAGCAACAATGCCTGTTGTTTGTGGGGTTTTAAAAGTTTCCTAACATGCAGTGGGAAAAGCGTTTTTTATATACCTAAGCGAGAGTCAGCATGGCATAGTGGTTTGAGTCTTGGAGTACTACTTGAGACCAGGGTTTGAATCCTGGCTTGGACATGTAAACCCACTGGGTGACCTTGGGCAAATCCCACTCTCTCAGCCTCGGGAAGGCAACGGCAACCCGTCTCTGAACAAATATTGCCAAGAAAACCCCATGAGAGGGTTGCTATGTGTCAGAAACAACTTGAAGGCACACAAAACACACACACACAAATATGAAGTGTGCTGAGCAGACAGGAGTGGGTGTGAACACAGAGCTCATGCAATAAACATGAGAGAAAAGTGTAATTCTGAGAATTTATAATCATGCTGTGCATATAAATGCAAACATATTTATTGGTTATAGTTCCTTCTCCTAATTTTGTACATAAATTCAGATGTTACTCTACATAAAATACTAGTTTTATGTGTTCTCCTCTAACTTTTGCACTCAACTACACTCTTTTGCTCACACCCAAATGTTGCTCAGTCCATGCCTTACAAATTCACACAGGTGTCAGTATTTTTATTTATGAAATGTTGGAGGATATGTGTTGTTGTTGTTGACACTTTGGACTACAGCTGTAACTGCAGGTCATGCTTTCTAGATGATTTTAAGAGGAGACCAAAAATGTTAAATAGTATAAATGAGGCAGCCTGTTTCAATATAAAAAAGGAAAGAAAAATCGCATCTTGTGGTAACCTTTAGGACCAATTTAATTGATCATCAGCTCTGATGGACCACAATTCACTCATTGTAACCCACAAAAATTTGTCTTGAAATAAATTGGATAGTCTTAAAGGTGTCCAAAAAGTAAAATTTACAAATTCTGGATGTGATTTGCCTCCAGAAGCAAAGTATGTCACACTACCTTCTATTATTGTTTGTGGTCTTTTAAAAAACAAACACTTTCTCCTACATTACTTGGTTTGTTTTTTCCCCTTTCTCCAGGCACTGAAATGTCTTAATCTTTCCTGGATGGGACTCGAGTGCTGTATATTCAAGAAGGTGAGCTGGTGTCATTTTCTGGACCAACAGGTAAATATTTGTTTAATTACACACACATACACACACACACTAAATAAATATATGTCTTTAACTTTTTGTATGTTTTATGTAATTTTATATGGTTTTAGCAAGATAATTTTTAAAAAATTTTATTATAAAGTTTTAAAATTATTTTAAGATAGCCAGTGTGGGCTTCTAGGTTTTTAGTCCTTAGAACCGCATCCACACTGTGATTGTTTTTAAATTATTGTTGTATTTTATTGTACGTTTTAATTTATAATTGATTTAATCATTTTTTAAGGGGGGGATTAGATTTTACAGTTGTATGTATATTTTATTCTTGTTAGCCGCCCCGATTGATCTCAAAGGGGTGGGAGATAAATAAACTTTATTATTATTATTATTATTATTATTATTATTATTAGTGGTTTGAGCATTGGATTAGGACACTGGGAGATAAGAGTTCAAATGTCGGCTCAGCCATGCTGAGGTGACCAATCACTCTCTCTTGGCCTCAGAGGATGGCAATGGCAAATTTTCTCTGAAGAAACTTGCCGAGAAAACTCTGATAGGCAAATACCATAAGTCGAAAGCAACTTGAAAGCATACAACAATAACAACAAAAAGATATTTTATCTATAAGCTTCCTTGGGTTCTTTTCCAGGAGAAAAGCAGCATATATATTAAATAAATAAAATTAAATAAATGAATGAACATTCCATGGTTGAAATGTAGGACTTACTTTTCATAGAATTGTAGAATCGTAGAGTTGGAAGAGACCATAAGGGCCATCCAGTCCAACCCCATTCTTCCATGCAGGAAATCACAATCAAAGTATCCCCGACAGATGTCTCTCCAGCCTCTGTTTAAAGACCTCCAAAGAAGGAGACTCCACCAGTCTCTGAGGGAGTGTGTTCCACTGTCGAACAGCTTTCATTGTCAGGAAGTTCTTCCTAATGTTTAGGTGGAATCTCTTTTCCTGCAGCTTGCATCCATTGCTCCATGTCCTATTTCCTGGAGCAGCAGAAAACAAGCTTGTTCCACCCTCAGTATGACACCCCTTCAAATACTTAAACAGGGCTATCATATCACCCCTTAACTGTCTCTTCTCCAGGCTAAACATATCCAGCTCTCTACGTCTTTCCTCATAAGGCATGATTTCCAGACCCTCCACCATTTTGGTCACCGCCCTCCTGGACACGCTCCAATTTGTCAACATCCTTTTATAATTGTGGTGCCCAGAACTGGACACAGTATTCCAGGTGAAGCTTGACCAGAGCAGAATAGAGTGGCACTATTACTTCCCTTGATCTAGACACTATACTTCTATTGATGCAGCCTAGAATCGCATTGGCCTTTTTAGCTCCTGCATCACACTGCTGACTCATGTTCAACTTGTGGTCTACTAAGAGTCCTAGATCCCTTTCACAGGTAGTCTCATTAAGCCAGGTGTCCCCCATCCTATATCTGTGCATTTAATTTTTCCACCCTAAGTGCAGTACCTTACATTTCTCCATGCTGAAATTAATTTTGTTAGTTTTGGCCCAGCTTTCTAATCTATTAAGGTCACTTTGAATTTTGATCCCGTCCACTGGGGTATTAGCTACTCCTCCTAATGTGGTATCATCTGCGGATTTGAGAAGCATGCCTTCTATTCCTTCATCCAAGTCATTGATAAAAATGTTGACTAGCAAGAGCAGAACAAAATGATTCCCAAACTTGTCCTAAATGCTAAGTATTGAAACATGTACGTAAAGAGATCTTGTAACACCTTTGGGACTAACTGAAAGAAAGAAATAGTAATCATGAGCTTTCATAGGACGTTATCACATGGGGAGTTGCGGGGAGAAAGTGGAAATAAACGGGACGAGCGGAAGACTTTAATTTACGGGATTTGTCCCGTTCCGCCTCGTCTGATAACTAAATTCGAATTTAAAAGGGGGTTAATTCGAACAAAAACCTGATCTTTTCAAATCCTCAAAAATCCCGAAAATGAAAAGATCAGGTTTTCGTTCGAATTAACCCCCTTTGAAATTCGAATTTAGTTATCAGAGGAGGCGGAACGGGACAAATCCCGTAAATTAAAGACTTCCACTCGTCCCGTTTATTTCCACTTTCTCCCTGCGACTCCCCATGTGATAACGTCCATAGACTTAAGTCTACTTCCTCAGTAGACCTCTCCAAATCCATGTGAGGAAGTTGACGACTACGAAAGCTCATGCTACCAACTTCTTTCTTTCAGTTAGTTTCAAAGGTAATACACAATCTCCTTATGACCAACACAGCTGTATCTTTGAATTCTACCACTAATGAAACATGGTAAGCTTTGGCTTATCAGGAGTGGATTTTTGTGCAGATAGACTGTGAGGGCCATTCAGTTCTGGAATGAAAACTCAACTTCTAGACTCTGTATCATTTGTTTCTAAGTGTGGGTCTCTTGTGTCTTAGCAGAAAACAAAACCCTGCTTTCAAACTTGGGAATCTGCTTACTCCTGTTGTAATAAATAGTTGCCACTCAAGCCACATACTGCAACCTTTTAGTACTGCATCTAGACTTAAATCTGGATGCCTGGCCTGTGGGGATGGGGTGAAAGCCTATTCACAGGGGAAAGGAGCTGAGGGTGAAGATGAAGGCAATGGTGCATTCAGCCAGTGTTCAAAGTGCAGTCTGAGTCTGGTTTCTTCTTTCTTTACCTCCAGTGGTGTGCTTTGGGGGTTGACACCAGAAGCGTGGGACATTGTCATATGATGTTACCAAGCCTGTGGGAACAGTGGGGCAAGGGGGGAAATCTCAGGGGTGTTGCTGTGGGGCATGCAAAATGAGGGCATTGTTCCTGAATAAGAATTATGCCATCCAAAGAAATTTTCCTTCATTTTCCAGATTTCTAGTATTGCTGTTACTTAGGGCCAATGCATATGGCCCCTAAGGGGCGTCTCTGTGCTGCCCCTGGGAGTGCTGGATTGGGGCTGCGGTAACCACATGCCGCGGCCCCGATCTGGCTTTTTGCCGTTCCAAAAAGAGCAGGCAAATGCTGCTGCTTTTTGGGGTGGCAAAAAGCCATCCTTAGAGCCACCGCCATTGCTCTTTTGTGCCCCACTGGCACAGAGTGTGTGCATGCTGCGCCAATGGGGCGCCTTGACACCACATGCTGTGCGGTTGGGTGCGTGGTGTCGGGGCGGCTGGCATGCAGACCCCTTGTCCCAATTCCACCCTCAGGCAGCCCTTTGGGCCAGTCTGCATGGCCCTTAAACATCTAATTTGGAAACACAGTTTAAGCATCCAAAGCAGGGGTAGGCAAACTTTTTGAGCCGGGGGCCGGGTTGCTGTCCCTCAGACAATTGGGGGGCCAAAGCACCAAAAATAAATAAATAAATAAATAAAAAATAAAAAATAAAAAAATAAAATAAAAAAATAAAAAATATGCATGTACACTCTCTCAGTCCCAGAAAAGCCATGGCAAACCCCCTGTGGAGATTTTGCCAAGAAAACCCCAAGAACAAGTAATAACAATAATCAATATCATCATGGCGGGGGGTGGCGGCGGCGGCGGCAGGACTGGTCTGGGGCCGGTCCAAAGACCTCGGGGGGCCGCATCCGGCCCCCAGGCCTTGGGTTGCCTACCCCTGATCTAAAGGGACAGGGAAACTTCCCAAGGGAAAGCAAATATAGGAATTCTAGGTGTGAATGATTTGTAGTGTCACACTCCCCGTAATGCTAGAAATTTGGGGACTGAAAGAAAATCTTTGTTTTGGGAATCAGTATTCTTATTTGGAGTGCAATGCCCTCATCCCCCCACATAGATACACCTCTGGAGGATCTGCAACCTGGCCTCTCCAAAGTCCCCAGTCTCAATGCTCTGTCCAGCTAGCAAGGTAGACTTAAGATGTCAATATTTATTTGTCTCTCTCCCATTTCTCCGCACCCCAAAGCAGTATATTGGATAAAGGTATAACCACAAAAAAGTTATGTTATTTAATGTTATAACTTAGTGGTTTTTAGCTGTATTTTATTTTAATATTTATATTTCAAGATCACTGGGAGAAAGACGGGGTAGTGAATAAGGAAAATAAAGCAAAGCATGTCTGTCTGGAATCAGGAAGTTTGCAACAGAACTCTCGGGGATTAGAGAACAAGGAAAAGACTTCACCAGACACAAATACATGAAGCCTATTACAAATGGTGCTGGGTTTGATAATTTAGGGGTCAAGCAGGTAGCTCAATATAGTTTTTTGCAACCAAGTGCAACTTCCCACAGCCATGTAGGCAGTGGCATATCTAGTATTTTAGACAAGCAGTGTGGATCATTAACCATCTTTTCTCCTTAACAGCCTTTTGTGAGTCTGATGGAGCTGCTGGCTGGGTAGGAAAGGAGGAGACTTGCTTTTCCACCCAGCTAACAGAGCCTCAAGACCTGGAAGGCACCCCTTTCTCACCAGTAACACACCTCTCTGTCCTCTGGTATGGTTCAACTCCCTTGCACCCCGCTACTGACACACATGCATGTAGGATTCAGCCAATGTGGTGGTGTAGCTGGAATGCTGAGCAGGGATTTGGGAGATTCAGAGTCAAGCCACTACTTTGCCTGGAACTGAGAGGGCTTGGGCTGGTTATCTTTCAATCCTCAGAGTGTTGTGAGGAGGAGGAGGAGGAGGAGGAGGAGCGTGTATGTCACTTTCAGCTTGTTGGAAGAATGGTGGGATGTAATGAGGAATAATAGTAAGTATTTCTTGCACTTTCAGAATTTACAGAACCATTTTGTCTAAGAGAAGCAGAAGATGTTGAGATTTCTAGATGAACTGAGAGAACTGCACATAAACTACATGTATATGGTAAGAGATTAGTTTGCTGGGCAAGATGTTAATCTGAGTAGTAGTGAGTGGCTCTTCCCTGGGTTTCCCAAATACTTGTCTATAAAGAGCAAACACTGGGTGAGGATGAGGGACTGGCTCAGAATCATGGCTTGCTTTTAAAGATTAATGTCACAATAATATTTGTTTATGGAATGGAACAGTAACCAAGGGATGTTCTCATTATGGTTAATCAGAGTACCTGATTGTGTGTATAGTACTTGCTGTATAGCATCTGCTGACTATAAAGGTAAATGTAAAGGTTTCCCCTTTGACAAGGTTGTCAATTCGTGCCTGATTGTAGGGGGTGATGCTCATGTCATTACTAAGCAGAGGGAGGCAGCGTTGTCAAAGGTGACTCCATGGTCATTGGGCCAGCATGACTAGACGCTGAAGTGCATGCAGCGTGGTTAGCTTCCCACTGAAGTGGTATTATTTATCTACTTGCATTTTTATATGCTTTCAAACTGCTAAGTTGGCAGAAGCTGAGACTAGTGATGGCAGCTCACTCCATCATGTGGTGCTTGGGCCTTGAACTGCCGATCTGCCAGCCTTGCGATCGTCAGAGTCAATGTCTTAACCTGAACTCAATAACTGCAGCTGCAATCCAATGCACACAAGTATGTTGGGTTAGATTTGACTTCCACTCCCCACCTCATGAAAGCTGTTTGTTTGTTTGTTTATGGAATTTATATCCTGCCTTTCTCCCAAAATGGGATTCAAGCCTGTGAATTTTAACATTGGTACCTGACATTCATTTTGGGCAACTATGTGCCCCAAACCACTATGTGGCATAGTGGTTTGAATGTTGGTCTACAACTCTGGAGACCAGGGCTTGATTCCCAGCTCAGCCACAAAACCCACTGGGTGAACTTGCACAAGTCATACTCTGTCAGCTTCAGGGAAAGGCAATGACAAACTACCTCTGCATAAATCCTGCCAAGAAAACCCCATGATTGGTTTGCCATAGGTCGGAAATGACTTGAAGGCACATGGCGATGTCCCACAGCAAGTTCTTCGGATGAAGTTTCTTTCCCTACACATCATTAACAGGGTAAACCTATGCATGTTTACTTAGAAGTCAGTCCCACTGAGTTTAATAGGCCTTAGTTCCTGTGTAAGTGCTGATAGGATTGCAGGGTGTGTGTGTATTACAATTACATTACAATTCAACACATAATGTGCTGTAATAAAATATTATGAATGACTTGTTTAAATGCCCACCAGATGGCAATAGAGCCTCACTTTAGTGGGACCAGATGTTACCTGTCCAGTAGACAGGAGAAAATATTCATGGTCCTTTCACATTATTATAGTGCTATGATTCCACTTTAACTGCCATTGTTCCATCCTATGGAATCCTGGAATTTGTAGATTAGAGAAAGATATTTGGAATTCTCAGAGAATTTTAGTGCCTCCCCAAACCACAAGCCCCATAATTCCATAGGATGCATCCGTGGCTGTTAAAGTGAAATCATAGTGCTATAATTGCATTGTGTGAAAGGGGAGTTTGTTGTAAGGCTGGATAGACAACATGGGGCCTCATCTCCTCATCACTGCCACACCTCCCACAATCCCTGCCCATTAGCCATGCTCTCTGGTCTGATGGGAGCTGTAGTCAAAAACAAGGGCAAGAGGTCACATTGCCTACCCATGCTCTTCTCCTTGGATTCTCCCAACTGCGAGATGAGGGGAGAGCATGTGTAACCCTTTAAGGATCCATGGGAATATTTATTGTCTTTTCTGCAATACAGAGAGCCTTAGGATAGGCAGGTCCTAGTGCTCCCAGTCAAAACGTGTGCCGGAACTATTTCATCTTTCTTTTCCCAATGGATTTTCAGAGGTTTAAGGGGAAAAAACATGGAAGAAATAGTGAGCTCTTATTAGAAGACTGTGACTGTCCCATCCAACATATAATAAAATAATTTGAATAAGGCATGGTGATTCTGTACTAAATGCCTCATCTGGGAGTACCCACAGTGACATTTCTGCCATTAATTTTTAAATTCAGCATCAAAGTAGGGATGGGAATGGTGCAACCCTGAAGTTTGTTGAAACATCAGCTCCCATCATCCCTTATCACTGGCTACACTACCTAGATACTGATGAGAGCTGTAGTCCAACAACATCCAGAGGACTGCATGAATCTATCCTACCCTGATTGCAGCTACAAAGATAGTCCAGCAGGTGGGGAAAATGAGCTTGCAGAGTTTCATGGAATTAGTTCATCCCAACATTCACAACTCAGCCAGGATTCACTTTTCCCAGGAACCAGCATCTGATTCTTCAATAGCTGAGTCTTACATGATATACCAGGAGGTGGGTCTTTGGTAAATCAGCTAGCAAGGAGAAGAGGAAAAAGAGGGGGTCATGAGTCTATGACCATGGAATCTTACATGTTGCATCACTTTTCTAATAGATGGGAGCACTCTTGGTTGTTGAAACAGCAACTCCACTCCCTTAAATGCTCAAGAAAAGTCTGGGCCCAAACCCAGGAGACTATTACTTAGCTCCACGCATGGAGTGGTTGGGTGGGGTAACTGAATTTTAACCCCACAGTGCTCCACTGCCTGGATGATTGAGCTGCAGCATGATGCAGAGATAGCTAAACTGAATAGAAAGAAGTCTAGTCAAGCCAATTCAAATTAGCCCAGCTGCCTTGATCCTCCGCTTTCAATTTTCATCATTCTGGAGATCCTGAGAAGGCTGAAATTCTGAATGTTCAGGCCAAATTGTGAGATTTGGGAACTCTACAAGCATGCAAAAGTATCTCAAACTGGCTTGATAATTACAAGCCCCTGGGAGTCATCTTATTGGGTTCGGAGTTTGAAAATGTTATCAATCACACTAACACAATAACAACGTTAAATAGTTACTGCAATCCTATTTACTGATGTCAAAAAGCCAACACATTAGCTCCTTAATTAAATAATCAAACATTCAAAGATCACATAGAATTGCTGAAAATTACCATAACAAGTGACTATAATAAGAAATGCTGAAATAGCATCCATTGGCATTTTAACTACACTTGGCTCTCCACATTTGCAGCTTTTACCTTTGTGACTTTGATTATTCATACATTTTATTAACACATATATAGGAATCTTTAGGTTCTCCAGCAAAACTGTGCTGGAAGTTGAGTCAGGCTGGAGGACCTAAGAGATTCCTAAAACAAACACTTCTCTAGGCATTTGTAGGTCCTCCAGTACGATTCTTTGGTCAATGTTGACCATAAAGTTGTACTGGAGGGCCTAGAGATCGTTAGAGAAGTGTTCTCTCAGATTAAAAAAGTAGTTTTTTTATTTGTAGTTTTTCCACTTTCATGAGGGTCCTGTGCCCCTAACCCCAGCAAATATGGAGGGCCCATTGTATAAAAACAATTTCAAATTTGCCACTGAAAAGTTGATGAATTAGGGCAAGAAATTCATGGAATCATAGAATCATAGAGTTGGAAGAAATCACAAGGGCCATCCAGTCCAACCCCATTCTGCCATGCAGGAACTCAAAATCAAAGCATTCCCGACAGATGTCCATCCAGCCTCTGTTTAAAGACCTCCAAAGAAGGAGACTCCACCACACTCCAATGGATTGTGTTCCACTGTCAAACAGCTCTGTCAGCAGGTTCCTCATAATGTTGAGGTGGAATCCCTTTTCCTGTAGCTTGCATCCATTGTTCCGGGTCCTGTTCTCTAGAGCAGCAGAAAACAAGCTAGCGCCCTTCTCAATATGACATCACTTCAAATATTTAAAGAGGGCTATCATATCCCCTCTTAACCATCTCTTCTCCAGGCTAAACATACATACCCAGTTCCCTAAGTCGTTCCTCATAGGGCATGGTTTCCAGATCCTTCACCATTTTTGTCGCCCTCCTCTGGACACGCTCCAGTTTTTCAACATCCTTTTTGAATTGTGGTGCCCAGAACTGGACACAGTATTCCAGGTGGGGCCTGACCAAAGCAGAATACAGTGGCACTATTACCTCCCTTGATCTAGATACTATACTTCCAATAATGCAGCCTAAAATTGCATTGGCCTTTTTTAGCTGTGGCATCATAATATTGACTCATGTTCAACTTGTGGGCCACTAGGACTCCTATATCCCTTTCACAGGTGTCCCCCATCTCATATCGATGCATTTCATTTTTTTGCCCTAAGTGCAGTACCTTACATTTCTCTGTGTTGGAATTCATTTTGTTAGCTTGGCCCAGCTTTCTAATCTATTAAGATCATTTTGAATTTTCATCCTGTCTTCTGGGGTATTAGCTATTCCTCCTAATTTGGTGTCATCTGCAAATTTGAGAAGCATGTCACCTATTCCTTCATCCAAATCGTTGATAAAGATGTTGAATAGCACTGAACCCAGGACAGAACCCTGTGGGACCCCACTGGTCACTTCTTTCCAGGATGAAGAGGAGCCATTGCTGAGCACTCTTTGGTGTTTCTAATCTACCTAACAGTTGTATTGTCTAACCCACATTTTACTATCTTGTTTGCAAGGATATTGTGGGGGACCTTGTCCAAAGCCTTACTGAAATCAAGATATGCTATGTCTACCGCATTCCTTTCATCTAGCAAGCTGGTAATTTTAGATTAGTCTGGCATGACTTGTTTTTGAGAAACCCATGTTGACTTTTAGTGATTATGGCATTCCCTTCTATATATTCGTAGACTCTCTGTTTAATGAACTGTTGTAGAATCTTTCCCAGTATTGATGTCAGACTAACTGGGCGATAATTGTTGGGATCCTCTTTTTTCCCCTTTTTGAAGATGGGGACAATGTTTGCCCTCCTCTGCTGGGACTTCTGTTTTCCAGGAGTTTTCAAAGATTATTGCCAGTGGCTCTGAGATTACATTTGCCAGTTCCTTTAATATCCTTGGATGTAGTTCATCTCATCCTGGCAACTTAGGGCCTTTGCAGACTGCCAGAAATAGTGCACATTAAATTGAGGCACTGCCCTGGCTCAGTGCTAGGGAATCATGGGAACTGTAATTTATTGTGGCACCAGAGCTCTCTGACAGAGAAGGCTCAATGTCCCAGAAAAAAATGCAATTCCCTTGATTCCCTAGCACTGAGCCAGGGCAGTGCCTCAATTTAATGTGCACTATTTCTGGCAGTCTGCAAAGGCCCGTAAATTCATTTAGGTTAACCAGGTATTCCTGTACTTCTTCTTTACTTATTCTGTGCTGAACACCCTTTTCCTTTTGTGAGAAGAAAGAGGCAAAGAAGGTGTTGAGTAGTTCTGCCTTTTCTCTGTCCCCTGTTAGAATTTCTCCATCTTCTCTGCGCAGTGGCCCTACCATTTCCTTCTTCTTTTGCTACAGACATACCCAAAAAAGCCCTTTTTATCGTCCTTAACCCTCTAGCAAGCCTGAGCTCATTCTGTGCGTTGGCTTTCCTGACTTTACCCCTTCATGTGCTAGCTATTTGTTTGAATTCCACTTTAGTGATTTCGCCCCTTTTCCATTTCTTATACATCTCCCGTTGAAAGTTCTTTCTTGAGACATCTCCCATTTTTCCTTCTCATTGGAACAGTTTGAGATTGTGCTTTCAGTATCTCCCTTTTGAGAAACTCTGATCCATCCTGAACTCCCTTCTCCTTTAGTATTCCTGACCATGAGATCACTCCCGGTGTTTCCCTAAGTTTGTTGAAATCAGCTCTCCTAAAGTCTAGAATGAGTATCTGACTATGCCTAGCTTCTCCTTTCCACTGTATAAGAAACTCCAGGAGAACATGATCACTCCCACCTAAGGATCCCACCACTTGCACCCCAATTACCAGGACATCCCTGTTGGTTAGAATCAGATCTAAAATAGCTGATCCCTTTGTTGCCTCTTCCACCTTTTGGACAAAGAAATTGTCTTCGAGGCAAGTGAGGAATTTGCTAGACCTTGGAGTATTGGCTGAGTTTGACTTCCAGCAAATATCCAGATAGTTAAAGTCACCCATCACTGCTACATCTCTCCTTTCTGAGTGTGTGGTCATCTTTTCTAGAAAGGCATCATCCACTTCCTCAGTCTGCCTTTGGGGTCTTTAGTAGACTCCTACTATAACATCCCTGTTGTATCCTTCCCGTTTAATTTTTATCCAGATGCTCTCCACCTGATTTCCATGATTTAAGTCCTGGATCTCTTCACAGGTGTAAACATCCCTGACATATAATGCTATTCCTCCTCCTCTCCTGTTTGGCCTATTTCTCTTAAAAAGGTTATACCCCTCTATTCCTACATTCCAATCATGAGACTCATCCCACCAGGTTTCAGTGATGCCTATTATATTTGCTTTCTTGTGCTAGAAGTTCAAGTTCATCTTGTTTATTTCCCATGCTCTGTGCATTAGTGTAGAGACATTTAAAAGCATGTGTCCTTTCCACTTGCTACCCGTGTGAGGTTTTTTTCCCTCCCACTGTTGGGCCCTTGCATCATTTGCCTTGTTCCCTCTATAACACTTTTACTATTATCTCCAGCCCATGATGTACTCCTGCCTTCCAAGATACCTTCCACGATACTGTCTCCTTCCCCAATATGACTCAGTTTAAAGCCCTCCTGATCAAATGTTTGAGACTATTTGCAAAAATGTTTCTGCAAACTGGTGTGAGATGCAGCCCATCTCTTGCTATAAGTCCACCCTCATGGAACCACAGCCCATGATCCAAGAATCTAAATTGTTCTTGGCAGCACCATCTATGGATCCAGTTATTCACAAATTACTTTTAATCATTTTAATGCTCAGGTTGGGTGCTATAGGTCAGTGTTGTTGCCAATGTTATTTGGTTCCTCAGTCAAGGTCCTGGGAGAGAATAGTGTTGGGATTCAATACTGTGCATAAGGCTATTGAAAACCAACACTTACATACACTACACTCCCTAGCACCAGCTGCCGTGACTTGGGTTCTTTCAGATGAATTTTAAAAAGCCATATAATCATCTTGCTTCGGTCACAGAATTTTATGGGGAGGGGATGCAGATGATGGTGTCTTCAATATGTTACCCTCCAGCCTTTTTACATCACTACCCTAGGTTTTCTTCCCCTTTACCAGAAGTAGCAAAAAAGGAAGGAAAGATGGAATTCTTGGTCAGTGTCTTTTGACTGGTAGTGCTGAGCTGGTCCTTGAAGGCAAACAGTGGCCATGCTGGCTGTAGGATTCCAGGAGCTGTGGGCCAAAAACTATGTAACTTTCCCAGGCTTTGGAAGATACGTGGCCATTTAGGCAACTGGGTGCAGTTCCATCCATTTATTGTGGGGTCCCTGGTGACAAATTGCTCTAGGGTTTTTGTAGCTGTGTGCCTTCAAGTCTATCATGGGGTTTTCTTGGCAAGAATTGTTCAGAGGAGGTTTGCTATTGCCTTCCCCTGAGGCTGAGAGCATGTGACTTGCCCAAGGTCACCCAGTGGGTTTCATGGCTGAGCTAGGAATCAAACCCGATCTCCAGAGTTGTAGTCCACTACTCAAACCATTACACCATGGGTTTAGGCTAAAGTTGAAAGGAGGGTCTCCAAGGGACCGAACTGTAGCCTGCAAAACAGATTCAGCATGCTGGACACTTCCTTTAAAGTTTGGATGCCAAGGGGTCTTGCAGCACCTTTGAGACTAACTGAAAGAGAGAAGTTGGTAGCATGAGTTTTCCTGGGCTTGAACCTATCTCCTCAGATGCATGTGGTGTAGTTTGGAGTAAAACTCAGAACAGATTTACTACGCCACTGACATTGGAAGCCATGAGCTGCCACTGAGGTACAGGGTTGTACCCTCTTTTGGAAAGACAATTATTGCTTTGGACTGCTATGCTGCACCACAGCAATATAGAGGTACCTTTGAAGGAGGCTCAGGAGCTTCAAAGGATCACAGGATGTCCTCTACTCACATCCTGGTGGGACATTTAGGTGGGTTGGAAAGTGACTCACTTTGCAGCAGCTCCTTTGGTTGGGGGTTAGCATCCAGGCATGAGGAGAGCCAGCATGGTGTAGGTGTTTGAGCACTGGAGCAGGGTTTGATTCCCTGCTTGGCCATGGAAACTCACTGGGTGACATTGGGTGAGATGCACTCTTTCAGCAAAAAAACACAACATGATAGGTTAGCCTTAGGGTCATCAGAGACACCTTGAAGACACACAAGAAGAAGCAACAATCCAGGTATAAAAAGTTAAGTTCCTAACCTGAAATTTAAATCTCTGAGAGAATACCTTTTGTATAGCAAACCCCTGTGCTAGACTTCTGGAGCTCACACTCTGCTTTGGTTTCCTTCCCTGTGAGGAAAGGTCTTTTGCCACAAGGTACAAGGCCTTTGCGGGATCTAAATACCCTAAAGCAGGGGTAGGCAACCTTTCCCCTTTAAGGGCCGAGGGACTTCAGCTCCCAGAAGCCTCAGCCATGTTGGCCAATACTCCCATGTTGGCCAATAGCTCCTGGGATTCTGGGAGCTGAAGTCCCTCAGCCCTTAAAGGGGAAAGGTTGCCTACCCCTGCCCTAAAGGCACCAGAGCCCATCTGATCTTGGAAGTTAAGCAGGGTGAGCCTTGGTTAGTATTTGAATAGGAAACCATCAACAAATACCAGATGCTGTAGGCTATTTTTCAGAGGAAGGACCTGGCAAAACCATCCATGAGTATGCCATGTCTTAAGATGAACCCTATGAAATTCATGAGGTTGCTATCAGGTAATTTGAAGGCATGTGCACACACATGCAGCCTTTCCTGTGGCTGCCCTCAAGAAAGAGAGGGACTGACAGGTTACTTTTTGCTTCCTTTATTTATTTATTTATTTAGTGATTAGTGCTTTTATTGTAGAGATTTAAATTATAGCAATAATGTTGTGTGTAAGGGGATAAATGCAAATCTCCTTTAGGTTGTAGTGCAAACAATGGGTCAATGGTGTAGTAAGTTGGGTCCCACACTGGCAGAAAGGTGAGATATAAAATAAGTTTGTAGAGATGGTATTCTTGAGGGCAGTGCAGTGTCCACTCACAAAGAAAGGAGTCACTTTGCTAATTAGGGGAACAGAAACAAAGGCCAACGTCTGTAGTGTTTCTTCATGGATCCTAAGCCCTCCAGTGGCCTTAAAAGAGTTTCTGCCAGGTTTTGGCTGGCAGAACCAACCAACCAGCATTCTTTCAGGGCTGCTAGGACTTTGTCTCTTTCAGAATGATGTTGTGGTGAAGTGTTGAAATATAAGTGGTTGGACCCCATAGTTATGCTCTTAAGGAAAGGCTAAAGTGTTGACCCAGATCAACAATCCAGTTCTAGCACTTTTCATCTCTACCAGCAGCAAATTTTATGTAAAGCTAATGGCTCTTAGTAGTTCATTAAAAACCAGGCCATGCCATATAATCCACCAGTACGCTCAGGTCCTCTGGGGGACATTTATTCCATTTAGCCAGGACTAGGTTGGCAACTGTCAGCCAGAGGACTTTTTCTTCAGCATATCCCTAGACTGTAGAACGACCTGCCAGAAGAGATTTGACAGCTGAATACACTGAATTTAAAAGAGCATTAAAGACCAGTCTCTTCCAGCAGGCTTACCCATTATGAATTTCAAATGTGGATTGTTTTAATATGTGTATATCTTACTTGTCCTTTTAAATTGATGTGTATTTTAACTAATGTGGTGTGTCTGTTAATTGTTGTTCCCTGCCTTGATCCATAATGGGAAATAAATATTATTTATCCATGGGTGAGAATCTTTTGGCAGGCCATTCCGCAATCTAGGGGCGGCTGAAGAAAAAGTCATCTGGCTGACAGTTGCCAACCTGGTCCTATTATTATTATTATTATTATTAGTAGTAGTAGTAGTAGTAATAGTCAAATTACTTTGCATTACAACAGGGACAGCTCAGAACAACTGTTGCTGGGGAAATCTTCTGCCCCTTCTTCCTTGCTAGTTACCATGGAAGGAAGCCTGAAGCAGGTAGTAGCAAATGATGCCTCTGGAAATGAAAAAGTTTTGGTGCTCTGGCCCTTGTTACGCCACTGCACTTTGGGCCCCAGTGCTCCCATTTGCCAATTTTCCCCATCACTCCACCTCACCCGGGGCTTGCAGATAAGCCAGGCCAACGTCACAGGCACAGAGAACCCCCTCCTCCTAGTTTATTGTGAGCTCGGCTGTTGAAAGGTTTTGGTAACATTCGAGAGAGAACAACAGCTGCTTAACAACACCGCAAGGGAAAAAAAAAAGACAACTTTACAATTTCCAATGTGTGTCTATATTACACCATAAATACACAGACAGGAGAAACTGGGTTAGGGTAGGGTGTGTGGGTGTGTATGTGGCAGAGCTCTCGAGGAGAGAATGCAGCTAGAGAATCTCCCAGAGACCTCATGGCTCTCCATGGAGGCTCCCCAACACAGTGACACCCCACCCTCCCTGCTCCCCAGCAAGAGGGGTGGGGGTGGGGGGGAGAGGGAGGGAGGGAGGGAGGGAGGGCATTGTTTGTAAGTTTGGGTTTTGTTTTTGTACTCTTTAGAATAATTTACAATCTTCTTATTCACAATTATGTACAGTCCAAACCCGACCCAATAAACTCATGGAACAGAACTGCATACAAAAATAAAAGCTATACAGAAATCAAGAAAGAAAAAGGCTTTCTTTCTTAATTTTTTCCTTTTTTTTTTTCTTCAGTTGAGGCTTCAAGAAAGAAAAGTGGGGGGAAAATACAAAGGAAATGGCTACAGTACTGTGTTCAGAAATGGCCATGTTCTCCTTGGGTTGGAGAAGGAGATAACCTTACATTGGCTTTCTGGAAGAGACTGGCTAGGCAGGAAGGGTAGCGGCAGCAGCACCTGCAGACAGGCCACTGCATACTTGCAGAGCAACTCCACTCCAGTGAGATCATGACTCTGAGCCAGCGGTGCTCAGGTCCACTGTAATGGGTGGTGGTGGTTGCAGCACAACCCTCTTGCCCTGGCTTCCCATGTCTGGCTACAATCATCCCTACCAAGCTCTTGCTTGGAAAAAGTCCCGAAAAGCTGTGCAGTTGCCTCTCTGGACTTATGTGCTGGAGAGACTGTCGGCCAAGCAGAAGCCAATGTAAAGTGGGGTGGTGGTGGGTGGAATGGAAACTTTGCAAAAGAGGATTAGTTGGCTTTGGTGCAAAAGCTCAGCATCATTAATGGGAATGGCGAGGGGGCCTCCCTTGTTATTGCTTCACCTCATGCATGGAGAGGGGAGGAATTGGGGCAGGCTTTGTAAGACAGGATGGGAGAGAGGCCTTAGCCTTGTCGTTGGCACCTCACCTGGGAGATAAGCTATGCCCATGGCCACTTGCCAGTCTCCCCCCCCCCCGCCCCCGTTTCCCAGGTCAAGAAACCCACCTCATCAAAACCCACTTAACTTTGAATGTCCCTCTCACCCCCTGCAGCAAACAAACAAATTGGGAGGAGAGTCTCTCTAGGCCATTGGTTTCCAAACTTTGGCTCTCTGCAAGTTTTGGACTTCAACTCCCAGAAACCTTAGCAAGCTTAGCCAATAGTCAGGGATTTTGGAATTGTCCAAAACATCTGGAGAACCAAAGTTTGGGAAACACTGCTCTAGGCAGTGTGGGAGAGGAGGATTGCCCAGGGATGCCATGAGCAAGCCAGCTAGCCAAGGTTGAGGCCCTAGCCACTGCCTCCTACCCACCCCAGTGAGACAGAGGTACCAGGTAAAGGAGAATAATTAATGCGTGTCTCCTGTGGCTCCTCCCCTAGCACTGCTTGTCCATATGGGGAATCCTCCCCCCAATGTCCCAACACTAAAGGAGAAAATCCCATTGAGGAGCAGAGCCAAGGGATTTTTGATGGAGAGATCCTCTCTCCCCCAATGCCAGGAGGGCAATGATAACAGGGTTAGTAGCAAATCAGATTCCACTAGCTGATTAAGGCAAAGAATAGAAGCAGCCTGAAAAGATCTCCATCAAAATCCCACAGAGCAGGTTCTGGGGTGTTGTTGTAAAATAATTTATTTTCTCTCTGCATCCCACCCTGCTGCTCTCTGGTGAAGGTGCAGAGTTGCTGCAGGCTGGCTGGCCCTGCTTTGCTGGCTGGAGGAGTGCTCCACAGCTGCAGACAGCTCAGGTAATTTGCCCAAGATCAGAAGCAAGAGGGAGCTGCTTAGGAAGACAGCATTTGGCTGGAGACCTGGCAGGCAAGATCGAGCACTCAGTTCTCCACAGCTCCACACAGGCAAAGAATCAAATCAGATTCCTCCTTTGCCTAGCGTCCTGTATTTGACTTCAAAGCAGGTCACTCTGACCTTCCTTTTCATTACTTGGACTTCCTAGCTATTTTGGCTCTCTCTTAAACTAGTCTGAGGGGTTTAAATCAGCAATTGGCTTATGCCACAATAGAGGACACTATAAGGTTTTCCTCACACATGGAAAGATGCACTCCCCAGCCCCACTGCTAGCTGTCATAATTTTTAGGGAGAAGACAGAATCTGAGGTCGATCCTCACCTCTGCAAGCAAGGGCCTCAGAACTAAGAATAAAAAACCACCCTCCTACCCACCCCACCCACTGCTAACTTCACAAATAAACAATCTATGTGTTCCAGCCACATTGCATTGCACAGAAATAAAAATTCAGGCCACCTCTGGATAGACTCTGCTTGTTTCAGGCTCTTTTGAAATACTCTTGTTTCTGGTGGCCCATGTAAATGCTGTGCATGTGTGAATGATTGAATACATATGCTTTTCCTAGTTGACCAACCTATGAAGAGCAAGAGGAAATCGATAGGCTACTGCACTTTAGGCTACTGCACTTTGGGAATTTATCAATAAGCAAATTGGATGTATCCAGGTACGGTGGACAAATAAAGTAACTTGCAAATGAGTGCTAAAACCACTCTGATCCCCACTTGGGTTGGAAAGGTCACAAAGCCAATCTTGGTCTTTCTCTCCCCCCAGTTCATGTCTCCCAATTGGTTACCTCAGGGGAGACAAACGCTTATATGCTTCAGCTCCCCAAAAAATCTATCTGAGCAAGTCGGCCAGTTCTAATGATTTGAATCTGGCTGTATTGCCTTGGTGTGTGTGTGTCTGTGTCCATGTGCAAAATGTTGAGCAGAGGAAGACTTATCAGCTATTTGAAAAATTCAGATACAATGTTTTGCTTATCTGATTTCATGTTCCCTTTTTTTAGTTTTGTTTAAAAGTAATGACTTCTTCCATTTGATCCTGGAAGAATGTTATGGCATCACAGGCAAAAAAAGAAATAAAAAGAAAAATCTCCATGCCTGTAAAAAAATCTGCTCCCCCTTCACAAAGAACAGAACAGAACAGAGCAAAAAGGCAAGATCCTTTTTTCTCATCAGTCTGTACTAAAATCAAGCCTGTATAAACTCATGAAAATAATTTACTTCTAGCTTTAAAAAATAACTCACAAAAATCAAAATGATTCAACCTTCCCCCTATTCCAATTTTTGAACACCCTGTTTTCCAGCTAGGAGGGTTGTGCTGTAATGGACAAAGGGATGGGTGGGTGGAAATGGAGTTGGCGAGACCTGAAGTCCTCCAAGTGGTTGGATTCCAACTCCCATCAGCCCCAGCTAGCACAGCTAGTGGTTAAGAATGATCGGAGTTGTCACCTAATATCTGTAGGACCGAGGCTTCACCACCTTTGGAATAAAGGCACAAATCAATGACTCAAATCAAGAGGCCATGTCTGGAGCCAGAGAGCCCACATGAACGTAGGGATTTACATGGTTAACTAGCATCTGGATTCAAAGTCCAGCAGTATCTTTGCTTTACTACAAATGGCTTTAAAGTGTCCACCTGATCTGCCTCTGCCACCGCTACAGATGTGCCTCACATCAACAGCACCATCCTCCTTCAGTTCCTGGCTTTACCAGTTTTTTAGGGTTTCTTTTTTGTTGTCATTGTTTAAAAACAGAAGTTAGTAAAATAAAATAATTTTTTAAAAATCCCAAGAACAACCACCCAAACAACAACAAAGAAATAAACAAAAGCAAAATAAAGGTACAATTACTTCTGGAGTGCTCAGACCGGTGGCTGCAGCAGAAGGCTGCTGCCCTCTGCTGGGGCCAACTTGGTTCTACAGTTGCTGTGTGTATTTTCCCCACTCCCCACCCGGCTTTTTTTTTTTTTTTGGTGTTTTCTTTTTATAAAAAATACAATAAAAATAAAAAATGCTTTTTTTTGTTTTTTTTATCCCTGCCCTCCCCTGTGAAAACTTTCCATGTGTCTTTGTGTGTGTGTCTCTGTGTCTGTCTGAGTGTACATATGTGGGCTTGCTTTTCTTTCTCCATCTCCACTGTCCCTTCCCTACAGTCATGACGTGCCAGGAGACATGTCATTCACTGTGTCATCCGTCAGTCTGTCCTGTCCTTCTAGGGACTCGTGCAGGTGTTCCTCAGCGGCTGTGTAGTAGCTGTTGTCCTCATCGCCAGGGCTACTGCAATCCTTGTCAGACTGCTCCGAGTCCTCACCCTCCTCCTCCAAGGTCAGTTCAAACTGGAATTTCTCCAGGCAGGCCTCCTCGTCCTTCTCTGCATCTTCTGGAGGTGGGGAGGGGCTCTGAGGGATCATGCTGTGGTACCAGTCCCTGTTGTCCTCCAGGGTGTCCAAAATGTCTTGTGCGTCGGGGTGGACTAAGTCTGCCCAGGTCTCCCACAGCGGGTGCACAATGTAGTCAATGAATCCCACCTGGAGTACAGTTGCAGAAGGGAAGACCATTAGCATGGAAAAGGACAGTGGGGTGGCTAGTTGCCACCCAAAACTTCAGTTCAAAACATAGTCAAGTAACATCTCTGAAGGCAACCCCTGGCTTGGTCTTGTACATGTCTGTCTCAGAGACCTTCCAAGGGTGTCCCTACCATGAAGTAGAAAGCAAAGTACAGGTGGCAAAAGTTGAGAAGCAGCAGGAGGTACTGGAGGGTCTTGTAACCCCTGTTTGTCCTGCTGCTGACTTCAGATATAATGGAGGTTGTTCTCGCACAGCCAAGGCTAAATAATGAGTCAATTGTCAGTTTAACTGGGTTTTGGACAAAAATGGGGAGGAAACCCCAGTTTGCTCTTCCCTTCAGGAAGCATGTCTTGGGTCAATGACTTATGGATTTCCTTCTTCCAGTAAGTATTTTTTTTACTTATAAACCCAAGGGAGTATCAGATGATAGTGGAATGGGAAGGACAAAAGGAGGTTGTTGGGGAATAAAACAATGCTTGGAAAGGACAAGAAAAGATTGGCAGCTCTCAGTCCAGAGTCCTTTGGAGCCTTAGTATTGGTGGTCCAGGGGCTTCATGGATAAAGCCACAAAATGACTGAATGCAACAATCTTGCATTTGTGAGCCAAAAGGGATCTCAGCAATGGGTCTATGACTTCTGAATCTCCCACCCTGGAGGTTTAATAGCACAATTATTCCACTCTAGCTATTGGCCCTGAGAAATGTATTTATTTATTTATGGGATTTATATCCCATCTTATCTGCCTTTCTCCCAAAATGGGATTCAAGGCATCTTACAATAATTTAAAAGACAAAACTAAGACATTAATTATAAAAAAAAGTTAATAAAAACCATTAAAGCATTAAAACAGCACACCACACTACATAAGTAAAATTAATCCACCAAAAGTCTGCCTAAATAAAAAAAGCTCCAGCTGCCAGCAAAAGTAGAACAGGGAAGGGTCTGTCCTGATCTCCTATGGAAGAGAGTTCCACAGTCTTGAAACAGAAAGCAGCTGGGCTTAATCCAAGGCATTCCTGGGGGGTGGTAAAAGAGGCTCACACAGCAGGGTAGCCTTTGCTGCTGCCAACTGGAGCAGATACTACCAGGCTTGGTGGTCCATAGTCTCACTCATTGCCAGAAAGCTTGTTCTGCTTAAGCAGTGGCAGCTTATTGCAAGGAAGAAGCATGGGTGGTGGCGGCGGCGGCAACCAATCCTTTATAACAATGATAGTGAATTCCTTGTATGGCAAAACTACTGCACTGCAATGCACAAGACGCAATAATGGCCAGTACCTGCCATCATCTGCTCTGCTGCCATCATGGGGAGTGTCTGGTTGTCCATCAGCTTCTAGGTCCTCCACTTCCTCCTACAACCATCTCAGCAGGCCTTCCACTGGGGGGGCTGCTTTTTCCCCTTGTTAGCCAACTGCACCCATTTCCTATTACCCTCTGTCACTAAAAGTCCCACGGTTAGCACTGCTAAGGCCCAAGCTGGATGTGGGTGATGGAAGTTGTATTCCAACTTTCATCTGAAGGGTCCCTAGTCTGGGGAAAACAACCAAGACTGCTCCTTGCTACTCCTTTGCCACCCTCACCCCCACTTTTCTGCCAGTGCTCTGGGACAGATGAAATGTTGCCTTTCAAAGGTAAAATGGACCTTCACAGCATCAGTTGACTCTGGAATGATGTGAAGAATCTCTCTTCCCCTCTCCCTGCCCTTTAACAATGATGCATGATTCCACTCAGCCATCACACACCAACCTGGGACTTTTCTACAGAGGCAGTGTGCTTGTCGCACATGGGGCTGATCTCCATGCCCCGCTCCCGTTCTTTGTCTCCCTGCCTGAAGAACTCCTCCATGATCCGGTCTGTCCATTGGCGGTACAAGTCTAGAGGCTTTGTGGGGTTGCTCAGATCTGCACAGTGAACCATGTTCCGTAGGACCTGGTTGGGTTGGGGAGAAAAAATAAGGCTATTCCAAGGTGTCTATCATGAACCCCAAGTAAGGTTCTCAAAGCTGCAAGAAATCCATGAAAAAGAGAACTCTAGGTAGGACCAGCCCTACCATCACCCAGAAGGAGACTTCTGAAGAAGGTGTTGGAAGACAGAGATCTGTGCACCATCTAAGCTAGAGAGCAGCCACTGAATGTGGTGGAAGATATTGTCCTGCTGTCAGTGTTACACTACAACTCATCTGCCACTCCAATGAGCCTCCATACATGGAAGTGAAGAAGTTGCCATCAGGCAGCGAAATGTCATGAGTCAGTCCCAGCTATAAGGTGTGTGTGTGTGTGGTGATGGTGACTTGCACATATTGTGAACAGGAAGAAAATGCCTAGATCTTCTATTACAAATGAAAATAACATATGGATTGGAAGTTCTACAATGGATAGGAATAACACATGTGGACTGAAAGGCCTACAATGGATAGGAATTACACATGTGGAAATGACCCATGTGGATTGGAAGGCTTCAAATGTGGCCCATTATATAGATAGACTGAACTAGATCGGGACAGACAATGTTGGAGGGGTATCTTTAACCCCTATGCTCCCATTCCCCTGGGTGGTGTCACAACATATTTCAGTATGCTGGACGTGATGCTGCATCACTTTTGCTATTCCCCCCCTCTTTTTTTTCCTTTTAGGGGAATTGGGGAAGGTAAACTGCCACATTCACAGCCAGTCTGTGTTTGATTCAGCTCGTTTTCAAGTGAAAGACCATCTGAAAATCTATGGGAATTAAATATAAATAAATAAAAGAAATGGTGGTGGTGGTGGTGGTGTGTGTGGGGGGGGGGTATGTGTGTGTTGAGGCTGCATTTTGCCTACCTTGTTCTAAAAATGCCTATGTTAAAAAAGAACAATCCTGAAACTCCAGAGAGCACAACTGGTCATATGAATGCTCAACTCCCCACCACCACCACCATGACCCCTTTAAGCATGAAATAGTCTTTTGGTTTAAAACTGGAAGTCACCTTCTGGCCACTAACAGTTTTGAAAAGAGTGGCTGAGTAAGTCTGGGTCTGCACGTGGAAAATGGGACAGGTGCAGCCCTAGACCTTCTGCAGTCAGCCTGGCCATTTTAAGAATCCATCTTGGGTATGGCTGCCTGGACCAGGTCCCACAGAATGCAGAGCCTTCATCTAAGTCTTGCTTACCTGTATTCTGTCAGTGTAGTTGTCCAGTAGCAGAACTCCAGAGCTGGTCACCTTTTTGGTCTCCACCATCGTCTTCAGGTCAGCCAAGAGGCTCATATGTTTGGACATGTCAGTGGCCAGGACCTGCAAAACCACGACAAGCCACAACATTAAGGAAAGAATGAAGCCGTTCCTCAATCTCATTCCATGAGAGTGAGCCAGTGGTGATAGTGTTGCAGTCAAACAATATCTGGAAGGCCACATTTTGGGCACTCCTGCTTTTAGAGGAGCTGCTTCTCTGTCAAAAGAGGTATTGTAGGGAGTTGCAGTCCAAAAAAGGAACTTTTCCATGTTATAATCCTTATGAAGCATCATCATGAGAAACTAGATGGCTAAATCTATACTTCTATTTTACCAAAGTAAGGCCCAGGAAGGGAACCTCTGCCAAAGATTACAGACAAATTTGTCCCTCGGATGTCAATTTGGGGCTCACCATATCAATGACCATCTTCCGCAAGGTCTGTCGCTGTCGCTTTGTCAGGTTCTGGAAAATGTCACAGTTCTCCTCCTGCAGCAGCTTGAAACCCACGGCCAAGTGATGGTTCTCCAGCACAGACTCATCATTGTACATCAGTGCCAGTTCTGAATCTGTCAAGTAGGAAGGTCCATGTTAGAGAGCTTTGTGGAGAACAGGAATGAACAGAGAATGTGGGAGGTATTTGTTTCCTCAGGACAAAGTGGCAAGAGTTGGAAGACAACCAACCTGAGTTCTCATCTATTGGTAATATTTGCTGCACCACTGGGAAATTACTTACTTATTTTATTAGTGATTTTAAAAATTCATAATAGTTAATTTTAAATGACTGTTAATATATCTGTTGTACAAACTGTTGCAGTTTCAAAGTGTTTCAAATATAGACTATTTTTATTTTATTCTGTATTAGTTTGTTATGTTGTCTATGATGGCTTGCAGCTAAATGCAGTAAAATTGGTTCTGGTGTTTATATCAGAACTATAATCAGATTACATTATAAATATTGGGTAGAAAAGTGAGATTTTCTACCCAAAGGCTTTCCAGGTAGTTTATGGGATAAAAACAAGTATGGAATTAAACAAATCTTTACACTGATACACTCATCTTTTCACTGTAAATCCAACTATTGACATAAGTAAATTATCTACAATTAGGGTGGGGAAAGTGCAGCCCATAGGCCACATACAACTCTTGAGGGCCTGTTTTGTGGCCCCAGAAACCCCACAAACTCACAAATTTAAAAAAAACAAACCTATAACATCAGTCAAAAAAGTAGAAAAACACACTCAAACTGCCAGGAAAAGATGGTGGTTTGAATCCTCTTGCCCCCAATACCTCCAAACCAAAAAGGACCCACAGAAATTGGGGATGACATTGTGGTGTGGCTGCTCCATGGCGTGGGTTGCAGTGTCACCGTGTGTGTTTGCGTGGAAATGCCTCTCACCCCTCTGCTCTGCAGTTGCTCACTCCTTTTATTGGCAGGTATCTCTAGATATCAGCCTACAAACTGTTGAATTCTAATTGTATTTGTTTTTATTCTCACAAGTGACTTAGAAGGTTTCTGGATGGGAAAGTGGCTTCAAAAAGGCTAATAAAATAAGGACAGCCAGCATGGTCTAGTGATTTGAGTGCTGGGAAACCAGGGTCCAATCCTCCTTCAGCCATGGAAACCCTCTGGGTAGCCTTGGGAGTCATGCTGTCTTAGCCTCAATGGAAGCAATGGCAAACCTCCTCTCAAGAAAGCCTGCCAAGAAAACCCTATGATACAGTTACCATAAATACCTAACAACAAAAAGGAACAAAACAAACAAGCAAAAAAATAATAATAAAAAAATAAAAAAATTAAAAATAAAAAAATCGGAAGTCTGACTTGAAGGTACCTAGCAACAACAAAAACAAAACTGAAGTCAAAGCCAATCTTTACTGCATTTAGTAAAACACAGGTATAGTGATATATTGTTTATGGTTTGTTTTTGTAAACTGCCCAGAGAGCTGTTGTTAACAAGCAGTTTCAAAATAAAATAAACACATACATGCATATATACAAACCAAGGAAAAGGAGTTCTGCAGGCCAGATCTTACAACCAAAGGATTCCCACACCTCTGATGGCAGTGGGACATGAATCAAAAACCTCTGCTGATGCTGTCAAGAAATAAGCAGGTTCACGGTTTGCATGCCTTTCGAAATCTCTACTGATCATTTATACCTGGAATACCTTAAAGGATAGGAAGGTGGTGCTCTTTGAAGTAGAATACTCTCAACTAAGGTTTAACTGGAAATACCTCCCTATAGTTTTAAAAATTCTTTCTTTCCTAATGTCGGTGGATTTTTACTTTCCCTCAACATCCTGTTTTGCTCTTTGAGAAACACTCGTAGCCTGGCATCCTCTTGGTAATGGGCAACATTCTAGTAGTGACATAGGAATGGTTAAGTATGGCTTACTCATGGATTTGAACAGGGTGCAAGGGTCTATTCTCTAACCCTTTGTGCTCTACTCAAAGCCTCCTTGCTCACCAATTGTTAAGCCCTTAGAGGGGCTCCTTCTGCCAGCTATGGGGGTGCTGGAGGTGCTGGCGACAACAGGTGACACCCTAAGGGAGGTAACACCGCTGCTTCCCAAACATTTGCCTTTGGGCAGAAATGGGCTGTGGCATTTGCCTGCATCCCTTTAAAATGCTTGAGCTCAGAGGAAGAGATGGGGTGAGTGGGGGGGAAGCTCAGTGGGAGGAGAAGGAAGAGGCCTCAGGTTTTTAAAAAATTTAAAATACTTTTTAAAACAAATCTTATCTTACCAAATTTTCACTTTAACCACGTGGAACTATATCCATGTAAATACATTTAGGCTGTACGTAAGATATTGTAATTTAAAGGTATAATTTTAATTTTGCTAGTTGTTTATGTCACAGCTATTGCCGTTACATTCAGTAATATACGGGAATTATGAGTAACTTTTGTACAAAAAACATTACTAAGGATTCTGTATGGTGTGGTATGGAAGGAGGTCAATGGGGCAGGTGTCATCATGAGTTACTGGACTGGGTGATGCCAACCCTAGGGAGACTACTGCTGGCAATGAAAAAGTGGCTGCTCTTGGCACTGAGAGGAAAGGAAGCGAGGATGCACCTCATCTAAAGTGAATCTTAAAGCCCAAATCGTTTGGATCCAGGTTACCTACAGGATTGCCTTTTCTCATACAATCTGCCCTGTATACTCAGGACCTCTGGGAAATGTTTACTCCAACCAGCCAGGACTGGACTGGCAATGGTTTCCCAGAGGACTTTTTCGTCTGCTGCCCCAAGACTGTGGAATGACCTGCCAGAAGAGATACAACAGCTGAAAATGCTGGCAGCTGTTAAACCAACATTAAAGACATATCTCTTTCAGCAGGCCTACCCAGTCAATTTTAAATCATGACTTTTTATTTGTACATGTACTCTTGAGTGCATTTTAATGATTTCATATTGTTGGCATTTTAACTGTGGGTTTATGTGTTTTTAATTGTGTTTTGTATTTTAATATGCTGTATCCTGCCTTGAGCCTTGAGGAGAGGAGGGAAAGAAATAACATTTATCATCATCATCATCATCATCATCATCATCATCATCATCATCATCATCATCTGTGAGTGGACTCTCGTTTCTTTCCCCTCAAGCTGAGATCTGCTGTGTCTTTATTGTCTGAATTGCCTCCCCTTGCCATTCCTTCTCTAGAGTAAGCAACCACCTCTCTTATGTCTTGACAGTTGCCTGGGTGAGGGAAAGCCATGGAATTATTAATTCATGATCTCAGCCAGGCTGAGCTACACAAGATTGAACTCCCCTTATGCCCACATATATGGTTTTATGTGTATACCAGTATGTATCTGCACAGCCAGTGGAGGTGGATGGGAGGATAAGGTTCTTTTTATGCTTCTGGGTGAAGAAATGTATCCACAGCAATGCTGCCTAGATAACTGGCCATGGGGGCATGCATCAGTATTGGCAGTTTGGTTATGTGCATGGGGAGAAATGGACACAGGACGTATGCTCGATGGAGTATGTTTTGCTCTGCCAAACTCATATAGGACTGTGCTGTTATATCCTGTTCCTGCTCCCGCCTGAGGATTTTCTTTGAGATAAACATGGCTCTTTCGTCATTTAACTCTTCTGGGGTGAAAAGAGATTTACAATGATACTGATATTAATAAACTGCTATCTCTATTTACTTCCAGCAAAAGCCATTTTTGCTGTAATGCATTATTTTATGTTTCCCTTTGACGACATAATTATTCTGTTTGTATTGGCAATTTGTGCTTTGGGTTTGTTCTGCACTGAGCTGTCTGTCCACATCACTCATCCACCAGACACTTGAGGAAAACCACTGAGCACATACAAGATTGGATGATGGGACAGGAAAGGCTGCAGGGACATAAGAAGAAAATGAGTCTTTTTTAAAGTCTCAAGACATTTACTTCTTTCTGGTGGTTACCCTTATCAAGATGGACAATAATAATGTTTTGGTAGAGCAATGTTAAGTTTGAACTAGAAGTTGTTGCTGTTGTTAACTGCCCTCAAGTCGATCTCAAATCATGGCGATCCTGACTCAACTTTATCATCTTGGCTTCCAGGGAGATTTCAGGCTTGATCTATTGTGGGACCCAGTTGTTTGTCTTTTTGGTTATCCATAGTATCCTCAGCACTCTTCTCCAGCACCACATCTCAAATAATTGATTTTCCTCCTATCTACCTTCTTCATTGTCCAGCTATCACAACCATACATGATAAGAGGGAATACAATGGCTTGTACAATTCTAACTTTTGTGCTCAGTTGGAGATCTTTACATTTTAGGATCTTTTCTAATTCTTTCATAGCTACCCTCCCAATTCCTAGTCTTCTTCTTCTTTCTTGACTGCAGTCCCTGTTCTGATCAATGTTTGACTCAAGGTATGGGAACAATTTTACTATTTCAGTTTCCTTATTGTCTAGGTTGAATCTGTGTACATCTTTTGTGGTCATTATTTTTGTTTTCTTTATCTTAAGCCTGCCTTTGCATTTTCTTCTATGATCTTTCTTAGGGGCTCTGCAGACTGCCAGAAATAGTGCAAATTGAGTCTACTTTAAGGGTTAGGGTTAGGGTTAAGGAATCATGGGAACTGTATTTTATTGTGGCACCAGAGCTCTCTGATAGAGAAGGCTCAATGTCTCAGGAAAAAAAAAATTCCCATGATTCCCTAGCACTAACCCTAATCCTAAAAGTGGACTCAATTTGCACTATTTCTGGCAGTCTGCAAAGGCCCTTAGTTGCTGTTCCAAGTCTTTGATGTTGCCTGCTAGTGGTATGGTGTTGTCTGCATATCTCAGATTGATATTCCTTCCTCCTATTGTCACTCCTCCTTCTGTGTCTAAGCCTGCTGTTTGCATGATATTTTCTGCATACAAGTTGAAAGATAGAGTGATAAAATGCAGGCTTGTCTGGCCCCTTTGCCAACTGGGAACCATTCTGTTTCTCAATATTCTGTTCTAACAGTAGCCTCTTGTCCTAAGTACAGATTCCTCATTAGGACTATCAGATGTAGTGGCACTGCCATGTCTTTAAGGTGTACCATAGCTTTTCATGATCTATGCAGTTGAAGGCTTTGCTATAGTCTATAAAACACATGCTGATCTTCTTTTATAATTCTTTGGTGCATTCCATTAGCCATCATATGTTTTCAGTGTGGTCCTTAGTACCTTTTCCTTTTCTGAACATCACTAGTACCTCTGGAATTCTCTCTCTATGTTGGAGTCTGTGTGGCATAATTTTGAGCATAATTTTGCTTGTGTGGGAAATTAAGGCTATGGTCTTATAGTTGCTGCGGTCCTATAGTTCTGGCAGTCTTTTGTGTCTCCTTTTTTGTGAATTGGGATGTATATTGAATGTTTCCAGTATGCTGGCCACTGTTCTGTTTTCCATATTTGTTGGCATATGTTTAGCACTAGAGTTGATTCTGTGAGTGTGGATTGTAGCAGTTCAACTGGAATATCATATGTTCCTGGTGATTTATTTCCCCCAAGTTCTGTTATTGCAGTTTTTTACTAGAAGTAATACCAGCATTGAAAGCTAATTCCTCTTCAGAGCCACACCATGGCTGTGTCTGAGTGGAGGCAATTAGGATACATGGTCTCCATAACATTTTCTGCATTGCATTGGCCTTTTTGAACTCTTCCCATCCTGGAAGCATTTTTTGAATCCTTTCCAATGTGTTAACACCTGTTTTAAGATAGTTTGTTGTTGTTGTGTGCCTTCAAGTAGTTTCCAATTTATGGCGACTCTAAGGTGACCCTATCATGGGGTTTTCTTGGCAAATTTCTTCAGAGGGGGCAGGCCATTGCCTTCCTCTGAGGCTGAGAGCATATGACTTGCCCAAGGTAATCCAGCGGGTTTCATGGCTGAGCAGGAAATCAGACCCTGGTCTTCAGAGTTGTAATCTTGGCATAAAAGGTAAAGGTAATCCCTTGACATGAATGTCTAGTTGTAACTGACTGTACGGGGTGGTGCTCATCTCTGTTTCTAAGCCGAAGAGCCAGCATTGTCTGAGGACTGCTCTGATGGTCATGGGCCAGTGTGACTGTACCGAATGCTGAACCTTCCCACCAAGAATGGTACCTATCTATCTACTTGCATTTGCGTGATTCTGAACTGTTAGGTTGGCAGAAGCTAGGACTAGTGACAGGAGCTCACCCATCATGCAGCACCCAGGCCTCAAACTGCCAACCTTCCAATTATCAGAATTGGCATCTTAACCACTAAGCCACTGCATCCCTTTGTTGTATGCTGGCATACAACACCAGTTATTACCAAGGACTCCAGCTGGACCATCTTCCTCCAGCCTCAAGGGTACAAGTGGCTAAGGAGCATGAAAGTCGACTAAGGTAGATTCAAGTTAGTCTGGCTTGGGTCAAAAAGTGCATACAGAGAAGTATGGCTGCATATACTTGAGGGAATGCTTTTCTTGCCTAATAAGCTTACTACCTTTGAAAATACTATTACAGATTTAGTAAGATCATCACCTGGTCTACTCTGTGGCTGCCCCAACGCTGTAGTACAGCCCCATTTAGGAGTGCCCTTTATATATCCCACTCCTTGATTTAAGGTATTTATCTAGGGCTGATGTATTTCTGAAGGCCTTGGGCTGGGGCTGGGGTGGAGGTTTGTTTGTAGTCTGATATGTTGCTATGTATTTTTTTAAACATTGTTATAATTAAGGGTTTGAAATTGCTATTTTGTATGCCATTTATTTTTGGTTCTTATAAATCCACTATATTGTAAGCTGCCTTGAACTTTAGGAAAGCAAGTTCAGACACACCTGCTTACAAAGATATGTAAGTGCAAAACTGAGCAAGAACACTTTTACTTTTGCACCATTCTTTTTGAATCACCCAGTATGTTATACATTTTTGCAAGCAGGTATGTAGATGTTAGGTCTATTCTAGATTATGCTCCTGGAGATGTTGGTGTCAGCCTTACTTTCTTCAATGTGACTTCTGTTCTATCTCTCAAAGGCACAAAGCCCCTTAGTGAAGAGTATCAAATTATCTTTGGTTACTTAACAGCCTCCCCACTGGAGAAAATGAGGTGGTGATGGCCCATCCCAACTGACGTAGGAGGTATTGTGGCAGCTTTTCACCTCAGAAGGAACCACACACACAGCATCCTCTTTCCGCTACAGAGGATGTGGCTGAGGCCACAAGATGACAAGATGGCCCCAGTCACCCTTCTAGAGAAAAGTCCTGTAGTTGTATCCACAGCATAGTTTGCAAGATCTCAGTTTCCATTCTTGGCTAGTTCAGAGGGGCTGCCTGTCTTTCAGAATCACAGTACTCAAATGCTCACAACACTACTAAAAACAATTTGTAGTAGAAACAACTAGGACACAGCCATTATAGTGTGTGTGTGTGTGTGTGTGTGTGTGTGTGGGACATATGTCCCTTCAGATATGTTTGAACTATAACTCTCAGCAGTATCAAGCAGTTCAGCAAATAACTACAGGAAAAAAGATTCCACCTAAACATAAGGAAGAACTTCCTTATAGGAACAGCTGTTCAACAGTAGAATCCTCAGCATGTGATGGAATTTCCTTCTTTGGAGGTTTTTAAGCAGAGGCTGGATGGGAATGCTTTGATTGTTGTCCCTGCATGGCATGGGGTTAGATTAGATTACCCCATGGTCTCTTCCAATTCTATGATGGGAGCAGCAGTAAAATAACATATAGAAGGCCATCTTGAATGCATTACAGGTGACTGCATTACAGGAAGAAGATGTGTGTTCATTCCAAGAATCTTCCAAAACCTAGAGGCCTTTAGATATATACTAGTTAGCATACAACTGCTACCATTCCCAACCAACATTGTCAATTCCTGGGAATGATGGGATTTGTAGGCCAGAACATATGGATGATATCAGTTGGGGAAGGTTAAACTACCTGGCATGAGGGAAATCTGGCTGATATGCAAATCCCTTTTCTGCTATTGAAGGCTTACATATCTGACAGGTCATGCACACCACCTGCTCAACACAACACACTTGTGATCCCATCTGCCCACAGTTTCAACATGCCACTCACTGGTGTTGATCAAGAACTGGTTGGAGACGCCAGGATGGTCCACATCATGAATGGCGGCAGCAAATATTGCAGCTAGGATCTCCAGGTCAGTGAAGACAGCCTGCAAAGGAAAGAGGAGATGAGAAAGCCTGCTACATGTTTGGCGGCTTTTATTTTGTTGTAGGAGTATGGGGAAGGTGCCTTAGTAAATAAGAGCAGATAGAGTTTTGCAAAAGAGATTTATGTTGACAGGGAACTCCTAGGATCTGAACCCTATGTCTCTCTCTCTCTGGCTGCTCTGGCTGAAGAGCCACGGCAGATCAGAGATTTTTCTGGGCAGTAAGAAGCACATACAAAAACCCAAGAGATATATAAGTTTTTTGGGCTGCAAAGGAGGCCAGTCTTCCTCTTATTCCCATTCTGTTTAACTAAGGGGGGTTGCAGACTGCCAGAAATAGTGTGAATTCAGTCCACTTTTAGGGTTAGTGTTAGTGCTAGGGAATCATGGGAACTGTTATTTTTCTGAGACATTGAGCCTTCTCTGTCAGACAACTCTGATGCCACAATAAAATACAGTTCCCATGGTTCCCTAACTCTAACCCTAACCCTAAAAGTGGACTGAATTCACACTATTTCTGGCAGTCTGCAACCCCCCAAAGTTGGGGAAAAGATGTTCTCACTCAGATGACCCTCCCTCAAAATCTCAAGTTGGATGGGTACAGTGGGTAGAGAATAGCTTTGCAAGAAATGATGATGTCAATGGGGGAAAAAATCATGGCTCCATCTGCTGCAACTCAAACCTTCTACAACTTGGTTTGGACTACAAATCCAATTGTAGGTTTGGACTACAAATCCCAGCATGCCTCACCATTTCCTGTTTGGGACTGAAGGGAGTTATAATCCAAAAACATATGGAGGGAACCATATTTGGGAAGGCTGCTCTACCTTCTCAGAAGATAGCATTGCCATTGTTGTTGCAAGGCCAGGCTTGCAATAAGAGACTGAAAGAGAAGAAGCCAGCATCTCACTGTTGTGGTCCTTAAAGGTGAACCAAGTAGTTATAGTAACATACTACCTCTTTTAAAGAGTTTACAGAAGTTATCTTTGGAGCTCACAATCCTTAGAATCCCCTGCTAGCATGGCCATCTGCCGTGGCAAATTGTGGGGAGGTGAAATCCAAATAAAGTAACTTTGCCAAGCTCTGCTTCTATTTTATCAATGCAGCCTTAATTATGCATCTCATCAAGTTGCCTGGGACAAGAATGAGTCAGACACTGGGTCTGTAACATACCATTAACGTCTTTTATAAAGAGCTTTACAGTAGTTACCGAAAGTCTGCAGCCCAGATCTGGCTGGTTGTTCAAAAACATTATGTGAACTCCAGCTTCCTTCACATCTACAGAGCCTCCTGGTCACGTCTTTGCAGAAAGTCTTCACCTTTCTGCTCATTTTTTTCTCCCAGCTTGCTTTTTGGGTTCCTGGCTCTTGCCTCCCTCTCATTCTTTCTCAACTTCTCAACTCTTTTTGTTAGGCCTTTGCATCACTCTTCACTTGCCTCTCCACTCCCTACAATCTAAAATCAGCCCTCCCTAATCTAAAACCAAAGCAGACCAGCCACTGAGAGTCAGAGACTTTTCAGACTATGAATACCCTTCTGTGATACACTAGGCAAATCACAACCAGTGGGTTTCTCAACCACATCATACCCTGCATGGAATACAACTCTTTTGAATCTGCATAACCCTGTGAGGTAAATTAGGTGGAGAACTGTGCCTTACTGCAAACTGGTGTAGTGATGAGTGTTTTGGACATAGACTGGGGTCACCCTGGTTCAAATTTCTTTGCCTTGAAGCTGGTCATCTTTCAGGCTAACCTACCTCACAGGTTTGTTCTGAGGACAAAAAGTCATACATGTTACCTTAATCTTCCTGAGTAAAAATGTAAGCAACAAATAAAACAGTGTTTGTGCCTGAGCATGGATTCGATGGCCAGGTCTGCCAAGGCCGTACCTAGAATTATAAGCTCTAGTTTATAATGTACAGAGAATTCCCAACCTTGGAAAAATTACTGTTTTGGACTACAACTCCCAGAATCCCAAGCCACCATGTCCACCACCTGGGAGTTGTAGTCCAAACATCCAACAACATCCAAAATATAGATAATGGTAAAATCCTTATTAGGCCAACCAAAAGGTGCAAAATATATTATGCTAGATTTGGAAGCTCACTGGCTTATTCATTGGCCAAATATGTTAGAAATCATACACGAGAGGAAAAGGGCTTACATCTTGTTTGAGATGCAGTGGGCCCTTGGTATCTGCTGGGATTTGGTTCCAGGACCCCCCACGGATACCAAAATCCATGGATGTTCGAGTCCTATTCAATACAATGGATAGTAAAATGGAGTCCTTTATATAAAATGGCAAATCAAGGTTTCTTTATATATTTGTTGAATATTTTCAAACCATGGATGCGTCAATCTATGGATAAAGAATCCGTGAATACAGAAGATCAACTACATTTGCTTTAGATTGTGTTCAAAATGATCTTGAAGGAGGGTTGGTGAATGTAGAGGCCTCCTCACCCTTTTTTGGCCATTAGAGAGGGGGGACTCAAGGCAATAAAAAGGAGGAAATAAAATTTCTGTCTCCACTAACAGCAGTTCAGTAACTCCTTGTAACTCCTAGGCTGTCTTTGTCCTAGTCCCAGTTCAAAAATGTAACTTTCCCAAGCTTAGCAATTTAATGCCCACAGGTCCTGGGAGAACCATTCCTTCAGAGGAATGGATGGAAACTCAGCATTTGCCCCCCTCTGTCACTCCTCCCTCCCGACCCTATCACAACAGGGGCAAAGACTTACATCCAAGGCTGGTGTAGACAGGAGGACATGCGTGGACTGTGTGACGTCAGCAGCGTGGAGGCTGTTGTGGTAGGCCACGTCAGCATGGTAGTGGTCTTCTAGCGTCATGATATACGTGACTAACGTGTCCACTGGGATCTTGAAAGTTTTCAGCAAGTCTCTTTCCTAAGGGGAGGGGTGGCAGAGGAAAAGCACTTCTTGGGAAATCTGCAGCACAAGCCCCAGCTAAAGATGTCTTTTGGGGGAGCTGAGTCTTGAAATATTAGCCCAAATTGTCTTTGCCTTCCTCCCTGCCAATAGCAGCTGATGGCAGCTTCATTTGAGAAAAGTGAGGCACAGAGATCTGCTGAGCTGTAATTACTCTACAATAGCAGAGAGGATGAGCAAGAGGGCCACCCCTCCTCCACAGGTTCCCAAGTGGTTTCTTCAGTCTGCCAGAGTCCCTTCTCAGACATTACTTTCATTTAATATTTATTAAAGTTCTCAGTGTAGGAGTCACTGTACATCCGTATATAGTTCTTTAAAATAAAAGATCCCTGCCCACTCTGGTGCACAATCACACAGGAGTTTTATTCAGAGACAGATAAGCTTCTGCCTGTCCCAGACAGCTCATGGGATTCAATTCCATCTGTACTCATCTGTTGCCACAAAACCCCGGCAGCCAGAGGTCCTGTGACAGACCAAAACTCCCATGGAGGAATACGGTACATTTTTCTAGTTCCACTGAATCCCTTTTGTTAGATAGAATGGACCATAGGTTCTACTCTGTACATTTATTGATTTTTAAAGGCACCAACAGACTTTGTTTGGGTCTCCCTCCCCCCGCTACATCCCCCTTCCCTGCTCCAGAGAATCCAAGAATACTGACTTGCAGCTCAGCCAGCTTTCTCATTAATCTCCTCCTCTGAGAAACAGGGAGCCTGGAAGTGTCCTCTATCAGTAGATTAGGCTGACCAGAGCAGAAAATAGCCCAGTTCTCCCCATGCTCCCATCCTTAAAGGAAACTAAAACTTTTCTTGCATTTAAGAACGCCCAGGAAGACATGGTCTGTGCCATTAAGAAAAAGAAAATGTGGCCTATGTCTTTTAGAAAAAAAAAGTCTCATGAAAGTACAACCCTCTCCCCTTATGGTGCTCATTTGGTTTTTTAAAATTTGCTTCTGCATACAAACTCCATAACTCCCTCTGTTCATCCAACAGATGCACAAGTCCAAAGCCATCTGAGAAAGGACACTGGAAGTTTCAATTCAATGTATAATCCTTTGCTGATTGATACAATACTTCAGGTGGGTCGCCAATCCAAACCAGTAGGAGAGACTGAATGCAAGGGTGCGGGAGAGAAGGTGCATAGGGACAGCATACGTACCTGGAATATTGTATATATGATGCAGCTGAGTGACCGATTGTTGGAGTATTCGGCAACCCGGAAAATGTTAAGGCCCCATTTGTTCAGGTATTCCAGTTCCTGGAAAAGAGTAAAAGTTGTTGGTGCACTTTTCAGACTATGAGTTTCAAGGCAAAAGGTGGTCAGTCACAGGATACAGAAATAAAACAAATGAAGAAAGCAATGTATTCTTTGGTGTTCCAATAGGAGTTTTAGTTGGCATTCTAGGCATGGGGTGGAAGTGATGATGACAAGACTGAAATGTCAATACTGGGGAAAAATACACACCATGTAACCAAAGGGAATGAGAACACCCACAGCTTGGAAATATTGGTGTTAGCACAACAACATTAAAAGACAAGAACTCTTGTTCCACAGATGTTAAAACAATGTTGAAGAACTGATTGCTTCATGAATTAAATTGTTAAATTAACAATATGGTTTTACATGATTAAAAATGTCTAGGAATGCTATTAGGAGCAACAAGAACCTGTAATCACTACTGTATGCAGTGATTAAAACAACAAATTTTAAAATTTTATTGTTGAAAAAAAAAATGAATTAGTGGTGATGAATTGTTTTTAACAAAGCATGACAACATTACCTTTGTAGATGGTCTGTAAGTCAATAACTGCACAAAATCTACGTAGCAATTTAGGGGCACAAAACACAGGCAATACATTTTCTGCTTTGACTAGGGTCACTTATAATACTGAGATTCAAAGGCAAGGAAACAGCCCAGTTACACAAATGAGATATTTCAGAAAAATTACATAGCTTAAGAAAGAAAAGAAAAGATCAATGCCAATATTTTACATCAGCTACTAAGTTATGTATGCATAAGTAAATACTGCCTCCAGGCCAGGTCCTGGAGACTGGTCTGTTCAGCTGCTGACGGGGGTGCAAGGAGGAGGAGGATTCAACCCCCTCCTGTCAACCAGAATTGCAACAGGGATCTGGCTTCTGAGTGTCACAGCCTTGCTTGATGGTGGGAGAAGAGTGGAAATGTAATCCTCCTGGTACCCTGATTGGCAACTGAACAGACCTCCTTTGCTTGATTCAGCTGCTGGTTGTTAAGATGGGCATGGGGAGCATTTACAATCATGGCACTAATGCCATGATCATGACTATGCAGTGATACTAAACATGGAGCATTTATGGATTTGTAACTCTAGGTTATACCGTAAATCTCTAACTGCAACATGGAATACCAGCCAAAGTTGTGTGAAGCAGAATGCATTCCTTCTGGAAGCTGGTAGTACATAAGAATTTCAGAATAGAGTAAAAGAGACATGCGTCTCGGTTGATCTTTTTGCCCAGTTTGAATACAGCTCTCTGGTACATAATTGTGATTAACTTCTGAAAACCAGCTAAAAGGAAGATGTTGCTAAAGAAATACATTGACCTTTTAACATTTCAGCACAAGCTTCAGAGAGCATTATTAGACCTCCCCCCACTTTGGTTGAGATCTCTACATTTCTGGTATCAGAGTTACAATGTCCACTGTAGGGGTATGTTCTGTCCTGGGGACCCATGGAATGTCTAGCCAAGCCTCCATATTCACAGATTCCTTATCCATGGATTCAACCATCCATGGCTTGAAAATATTAACACCCCCCCCAAAAGCAAACCTTGATTTTGCCATTTTATATAAGGCACACAATTTTACTACTGTATTTAGTGTGATATGAGCATCCATAGATTTTGGTATCCACAGGGAGCCCTGGAACTAAACCCCTGCAGATACCAAGGACCCACTATCCTTAGTTTCATAAGATGAAATCACATGGAAACTCTGCATAAAAAAACCCCAAAATTTATGTTTGAAATTGGGGGCAATTTCAGCATATGTCCCTTCCCCCTTAGGTTGTCTTTGGTCCTGGAGAATCCTTTTGAAAATCAAAGTTGCTTTTTGTTGTTTTTTTGGCTTTTTCAAAGAGAGAGCATTGGGAATATCAACAAACAGTCTGGGAAATGTTTTTCCCACCTCTATATCTGTTTATAGACTCAGGCAACTTTTGTAACATTTTATTGGTCTAACAAAAGTCCAGTACTGCCTTTTGTTTTTACTTAGTGTACATGGCTACTTTGTTTTTTGTGTGGTAGTGATAACACTAGTAATGAATATGGTCAAGGTCTGTCCCTTTTTTGAGCTTCCATTCTCATGCCCCATCTCAACCCATGTGTCACCCAACCCTGCATGTCGTAATCTGTGAAATGAGGCTACACTGTGTGGGCTCCAGTCTCTGAAAGTTTATGCGGTGATAAATTTGTTAGCCTTTCAAAACTCTGTTGTTGCAGCAGTATAGCAAAGTGCACAGCACCAGACCTCTCTAGAAAGGTAAGCCAAGAAGGTAACTTTCAAATTCTCTCTTGATGTCACTTCAGGGCAAACAAAGCAAGTTCTCCACTGGCCCGATGAAACACAATTTGAGATCTAACCAATATAAACTGGCATGTATAGAGATTTTGTAACACCTTTGAGACTAACTGGAAAAAAAAAGAAAAAAAGAAGTTTGCAGCACCAATCCCTGTGCCTGAGACAATGTTTTGCCAGCAGTCTGCTTGGGACCAAGTCCGCATCCAGGTCTGACTCTATAAACTCCCTTCTGGCTCACATGCTGCAGAACTGGGAAACTGGACAGAAGGTATTATTTCTTTATTTTTTTAATGAGACATCTCCAAGACCCTCTGTCCCCCCCTGCTCTGCTTAATTCCTGCAACCCCTTAATCCCCATAGTGACCTCCTTCATAGAGTCCATCCATCTGGATTGTGGCCTCCCTCTCTTCCTACTTCCCTCCACCTTCCCCAACATTACTGTTTTTCCCCAAAATCTCTTATTTCCAGAGGGGCATTATAATTGGGTTACCCTGTACAACTGTTGTAATAGCATAGCTCTTTGATTTTTTTTTTTTTAAAAACATAGCCCATACCAAGGAAGAGAAAAAATAAATAGAAAACCATAAATTTTCCCTAGTTTGATGCAGTCCTGATATTCCTGTTAGTGTTTGCAGGCAATGGTCTAGCTCCATAATTTTTTTGTTTTTCCCCATTTCTCACAAAATTGTTGATCAGGTTTACCACTAATCATCATTGTTAGTTTGTCCATTATCATCAGATCGTTAACTTTTGCTATCCACTCCTCCTGTAAATGTTCATTTTTTCTTTTCCAATATTTTGCAAATATTATGTAGGCCGCTGTGATCACCTATAATACAACACCAATCTCATCCTTACTTATTTTTCCTTTTAATTCCTCCGTTATATTCAGTAGATATAACTTAGGATTCATTTCAAAGCTAAGTTGAAATAACTCTTGTATTTTCTTATGTATCATTTTCCAAAACTCTGCTGCTTCAGTGTTCTCTATGTTCTGCATAGGAGCCTGAGGCTTCACAAAGGAAAGAGACATGGTGGATTTCAAGGAAACATCTTTGGATTGCAAATGGACATTAAATTTCCTTGGCTTGCAAAATTTTCCAGTGACTGCATGGCCAAAGGGGGAGGAGTCAGCCTGCAGATAGTCCTCCCCAACATCTGAACTGAGATCCGAAACAGAAAATGCAGGCCCAAGACTAATCTTCAATTTTTTTTCTCCTGTTTGTCTGATGAAGAAGCCAGTGTGACTTCCAAAGCTTGCAACATGTAATTGTGATTTTGGTTGGCCCCATAAAGGTATCACTGTTTGGATGTTATTGGAAGTTTGGAATGTTATATATACCTGAACATTTTGCCTAATTGGGAGTTATGGGGGGGGGGGGAATACTGACTTAAATGTATAGAATCAGCCCTCCTTATCCACAGATTCTGCATCCACAGGTTCCATCATCCATGGCTTGAAAATATTTAAAAAATACATCCAAAAAGCAAACCTTGATTTTGCCATTTAAAATAAGGGACACCATTTTACTATGCCACTGTATATATAAGGAAATTGAACATCCACAGATTTTGATATCCTGTGTGTGTGTGTGTGTGTGTGTCCTGGAACCAAACACTAGCAGATACCAATGGCCCACTGTATATATTCAGAGATAATAAATATGTAGTTAGAGAGGTTTGGAGGGAAATGCTGGTTCAAAGACAAATATAGTCGCCCCTCCATTCTTGCAGACTTCAAGTCCTCGGTTTTACAAATTCATGGAGGGGCAACCTCTGTTTAAATCAATGGGGCGTGCTATTCTCTATTTTCGTGGGGGTGGTGGTGGTCCAGAACGGATCCCCTGCGAAAACAGAGGGCCAACTGTACATATATTCCAGAAAAAGCCTGTTTCTGCACTCCATGCCTCAAAGCCTCCTGAGTTCCCAAGTCTGCAGACCTCACTGCCTCTGCAACATGAACTGAGCAAGATATGGGATAAAGAAAGGCCTCCTCCTTTTCTCAAGAGTCCTGCCAGAGGTCTTCTCATTGTGATCCACAAGTCTCAATTCACCCATCTTCCATGCCAGGCCCAGGACGTTATCACACGGGGGTCTAAAGCAGTCCCATCCCTGCGCCAATCCTGCGCCACCGCGGTTCCTTTTCCCTTGCGGTATAGAAAGCTGCATCATTCCGGCATCAGCAAAGTAATTCCCAAAAGAACCCGGCATTCAAAAGAACGGGGATGATGCCAGGTGATGCCGGAATGGCGCAG